>JARJCN010000081.1:0-212681 GCA_029282135.1 Mycena belliarum
AAAGAAAACCACCAACGAACACCGAACAACCGCGACTTGGTCGCTCACCCGCGACATTCCTCTCCACAGAGAAGCTCTCAAGCTGTCAGCCTCAAACACCAGAAGCTCGGACGGGCGGATCTTGAGGGACGCGCGTCTCGAGAAGGCGGTGCGAGCAAGGCATAAAGGGCAGGCAAGGGAGGGGCGTTTTGAGTAGTTCACTCCTGGGCTAGGATTCTCCCCCACTACTCTGTGTATCTAAAACCCACACCAATAAGGATTGACCACGACCACACCTTCTTCGCATCTCAAAGCTTGTCCTCCAAGGCACTCTACTCCCACCCTCACGCAGCCTGAAAAAGCCACCAGGCTCGCGCTCACACACCCCGCACCGCGTCGCGACATTTCTTCCTACACAGGTCCTTCCGTGTCGTAGTGGAAGGGTTCGACCGCGGATTTCCCCCTAGCAAATCGTCTACCAAACGACCGGACTCACCCTCCGCACCGGAGACCGTTGACGTCAAAGTCACTCGCGAGCGAACCCCTTGGTTCGCCCACCGACACGATCACGTGCCCCGTTCAAAGGGGAGAGGCATTGGATTAGGTCGAAGCGCTGAGGCTTTGGAGGTTCTGAAGGAGCGCATCGGCGACATTGCGTCCTAAGCGGAACAGGTATCTTCACTTTCTACACCGTATTCTTCGCTGACATAGCCCGGCAAACCGCGACTTTCCTGCGCCAACCGCGGTTTTCCACACAAAACCACAAGAGCCTCGCGCTCCCAACCCACGCACACACACACACCCGCGGTTTTCACTGCCTATAAGCCTGCCTACAACGTGCCAGACGCCCTAGGGACCACGCTCTTACAAACCCCCTAGAGGACGAACAGGCCACCGACCGAAACCCACACCCATTCCCTCGGTAGCGCCGCTGTCCGCATCACAACGCACAAAGCACATCGACCTGCGCTACCATTATATCCGCTATATTATGGAGGCTGGTGCGATCAAGCTCATTTATTGTGCTACGCAGGAGATGACTGCCGACACCCTCACCAAAGCCCTACCGAGTGCTAAAGCTAAACACTTCGCTCGCGCTCTTGGATTATCCACGGTTTGAGGGGGAGTGTTGGAAATACAACCCGTGGTCTAGCCAGTTGCCCTGCGCACCATGTGGAACACATACGGAAACCGTATGGTTGCCCTTATCTTAATTTCTATTTCACCGTTGCTATGTTTCACTATGCTTCTAGCTTCATTTACCGCATGGCTCGCCCAGCGTATATCCAATTCCATACTGACTCATAGATACGAGACTTGTATAAATACCTACATGCCTTCCGAATATTATTCAGTCTGTTCTTTAGTTGCGCACCCCCAGTTAAATCTTCCCATAGAAAACTCTCCAGTTCAACTTCCGGACTAAGTAAGTAGTCTCTCTAAGACAGACGCTATGATGAACAAGCTCGTTCCTCGCTCATCATACTAAGTAAGTACTAAGTTCTCCCCATACTCCGCACTCTAGGATCTGCCTGAAGTCAACGATTATCGATTATCTCTCGGCCAATCCGAATCTTGACAGGTTGCACACAAGCGCAAAATTAGCGGGCGAATGACTCCATTGACGTCACATCATGGTGGGGCGGAGCACTGGCATATGGTTGCGCACAACAACAAAAAACCATCAATTCAAGGCTCCTGGCAGTGCGCAACTCTGCGCGGGCGCCGCAACAATCATATCATTAATACTCCTGGAGTTGTTCTGCGGTCTTCAGGAACATTGAAGCATGGCCCAAAATCATCAACCAATACATGCTGGAAAGCCCATCCCTCTTGACTAGACTAGTTGTTCGTTTGGTCTAATCTCCCCGGGACTCGGAGTCCCTTTGAACTTGGTTAGTTCGGCAGGAATCGGCAGGAGGTCACGTGATGTCTTCTAAGAGCCGAAAAAGGCGAATATTGAGTGAGGTCTCCTCACTGACACCACCATGTTCTCCCTTGCTCGCCGCTCCCTGCGCCCCACGATGGCCCGCTCACTCTTCGCAGCCCCGGGCGCCGTGGCCTCGGTGCACACCCTCCCCGAGCTACCTTATGCGTACAACGTGTGTGCCTCTTTTTCACGAACTCCACACGCTTGACGCGCTCTCCCAGGCGCTCGAGCCATACATCTCTGAGGAGATCATGACTTTGCACCACAAGAAGCACCACCAGACGTACGTGACGGGACTTAACGCGGCGGAAGAGGCATACGCCAAGACGTCCGACACGAAGGAGCAGATCGCGCTCCAGGCGGCGCTCAAATTCAACGGTGGCGGCCACATCAACCACTCGCTCTTCTGGAAGAACCTCGCGCCTTCCGCGCACGACGGCGGAAAGCTCGGCGACGGCGTGCTCAAGAGCGCGATTGAGCGCGACTTTGGCTCTGTCGAGGAGTTCAAGAAGCAGTTTAACACCAAGACCGCGGCGATCCAGGGCAGCGGATGGGGCTGGCTTGTGAGTGGCTTTTCGTCCTTCCGGAAAAGCTTTGACGTTCTGTATGTAGGGTTACAATACGCAGACCAAGAAGCTTGAGATTGTTACCACACCGAACCAGGACCCTCTCATCAGTGAGCTCGGTCTCCGTGGTGTCGGGTGATACTGACGTCTTGCAGCTCACACACCCATTATCGGTGTCGACATCTGGGAGCACGTTCGTATATTTTCTTATCCTGCATTCTTTCAAAGCCTGATGACTTTTGCACAGGCGTTCTACCTCCAATACAAGAACGTCAAGCCCGACGTGCGTCTTTCCTTCGTTCGTGTGCATAGGTGCTAACTGCGTTATCTAGTACCTCAACGCGATCTGGAACGTCGTCAACTTCAAGGAAGCCGAGCGGCGCCTCGCAGAAGTCGCTAAGTAATCACCGCGAGAACAAAATATCTACATAATTCTGCACTCGTTAGAGGACAGTCTACATCTCCATACACCCCATGTACGGTATCCAATACACAAGTCCAAAACTGAAACTCAATCAAGTGAGTTCGTGGAATGCAAGCCGAGCCCGAACCCGCGCCAACTCCCGGGACACGGGTACATATAAGGTTTATGGGCCCGCCATAATTTCGGGATTCGGGTCCCGATGTTTCACCGAGCCGTAAGAGGCTTTCCCTAAGTTTGCCTATGCTACTCAAGTTGCATGTACTCGTTTGAGATACATAAGCCCGAGACGCAAATTACAGAGCACGGCCAGATCAAGGAATACAGAGGCATACGATGCGTATCAGTACAACAGGTAGTGATATACGTACAAGCGGGCAGCATGGGTGGCAGGGAGAAGTGTACAGGTGGATGAAGCGTACAGAATGGGGGGCCGGAGGGAGTGCGATGTGATGAATATAAGCTAGCAAATGCAATCGAGCCCGAATCTAATGTTACGAGTTGAGGCGGGAAATCAAGAATGAGGCGCGAGGAGGGCGAGGCGGGCGCCGGCGCCCCGATAGATAGTTCGATTGGACGAAGATGGGACGCGAGGACGCGAGGGGACAGGCGGAGGCGCAGGAGGCATGAAGGGCTCCACCAGCGCTCTTCATGCCTCGTCCCGCCGACGCTCAATCCTCGGGGTCCCCCTCGTCGTCCTCGCTTGCGCCGTCCTGCCCGCGACCGGAGCGGTCCAGGTGGCGCGTGGTGTACGGCGGGCCTACGGTGGGCGACGACGCGCGCTCCTTCTTCTTGCGTTTCCGCGGCGTCTCGCGCACATTGACGCGTACGCCGTAGCGAAGGAGGTGCTGATGGGAGACGGTCAGCACCCCTGATGAGAAAGGAGCAAGAAGAGCCATCGCTCACCTTGGTCAGCTCAGTCGACCGCTGCAGCGGCGGCACCTCCTTCGACGAGTATATCCGGAAGAACTGCCCGGTGCAGTCCGCCTGGATTGGCTGGTGCTCTGTGAGCCCCAGCGGGCGCGAGAAGAGGTCAAAGAAGCGGTACTGCAGGATGAAGTACCCCTCCGTCTTCACCGCCAGATCCTATTTCGCGAAATCAGCAAACATAGCAGGGGGGAAAAGGCGCGTACGGCGAAAGTGAAAAGCAGGCAGGAGCGCCCCTGCCAGGGAATGCGGTCTGCCTGTACGAACGTCGTTCCCGCGAGCGCCGTCGTCGCCTTTTGCAGCTGACCCATCTGGTCGGGCGTGCCGGCGCCCGGTGACGCGGGTGGAGACCCGGCGCCGGGGTACGGGGAGAGCGCGTACGGACTCGTCGGGGGTGGGGAACCGTACGCCGACGCGTAGCCCGTGCTGCCGGGCGACTGCGGCGAGCCGTACACGGACTGCGGGGAGTGCGGGTGGGCGGGGTCGAACAGATGCGTGTCGGGCGGCGGAGCGACGGGAAAAAGCTCGACGGTGCACATCAGGCCGAGGATGTGTATCTCGCTGCACAAAGGCGCGTGGGTTCCGTGGAAGAAGAACTGAGCGGAACCGGACGCACTCGTAGTCGAGCTCGGCTTCGTTCTGCGCCTCTGTACCTGCATGGTGCACCTCAAAGAGGCGGAGCCACGCCACTATTTCCCCCCAAAATATCAGCTATCGAACTGATAGATCGGACCGTGGCGCACCTGGTGGCGGGTCGAGGGGGCGGCGGTCGACGCGTGCGTACCTGGGGTGAGGGGGATCGAACACGGTTCTTCAAGCTAAGTACGCATGCTGGATGATGCGCTTACTTGCGACCGAAAGCAGCAGCCTGCAGCTCGTGTAGTTCCGCACGAATGGTGCGCCCCTCGAATTGACCCTCCGTGAAGAGGATCGGCCGCCCCACAAGGCTCGGGCTCTCGCACACGTTTCCATTGGCCCTTGAGCTCGTACTTGCATTTGCTGCCGATGCAGTTGATGTCGCTGTCGCGCTTGCGGGGTGACCGTGCGGGAGCTGATTAACATGGCGATACTGATGGGAGGCGCCAGGCTGCTGGGACGTTTGGGTACTGGTACTGGCAGATGGAGCCGGGATCATTAACAACGGGGCCCCGGAGTGTGGTGCAAGCGGGTACTGATGGAGGCCGGGGTATTGGTGAGTGTACATCGCAGTCTTGAGCAGCGACGAGCGTCCTCGATGGCGACAATACAGAGAAAGACTATCGATGAGGGCGCGCCCTCTTCTGTCTTTTTATAAACGAAGCAAACGAGGATCGATTCTCCGCACGCAGAAAGGCAGGTAGAGCGCGGTAACGGCAGGCCCTGCGAAGAAACTCGGATCCAGGAAGTGGGCGCAGACACGATTGCCGGTGTACGGGTGAGCTCACTGCTCGGATAAGGCAGCGTTCGCCCGCAGAGAGTCTGCAGCGTGCAGCAATGCAGCAGGTGTAAGGAGAGAGCGCAAAAGGAAACACCAAATAATTTTGGCGGGATATCGACAGGATCGACTTTTATTCGCCTTTTACTTCCGTTTTGCTTCCGTCTCATTACATCGGCCGGAAGGCTAGTGGGTTCTCATCATACAACCCTTCAAAACGATCTTACAGCTGTACATAGCTTGCATTAAACGGCATGAAGTAAGTATGTAGGACGGCAGGAGAACAAATATAGGCGTCGCGATTTCGATACCAGTCACTGGGATTAGTGCAAGAATTATTGCGGGTCAGAATGGGAGCCGAGCCTCCGTTTGGGATTGCCTCCCGCGAGTGACACTCCTGCGGGACGTGGAGAAGGCGGGTGACGACCAGCGAAGTGTAATCGACAGCAGGCCGCGATGCCCGGAGGACACATGTATATGTGGACGGGCATTCGGCCAGAGGCCTCAGGACATTCGTACTCCTGCAGCTCCAGGTCGAGGCTCTCGTCGGCTGAAACGGGGAAAGGCTCTTGACTGCGTCGCGCCCTACGCCAGCCTCCAGATGGTTTTGCGATGACAGAGCTAAGATTGGGTATCCGCTCCACTCGTCTCATACTGTACCGGCACGATCTTGGGAGACAATCGACACTATCCGCCTCGACGAACACAGAGCATAGAATTGGATTGTCAAGGTCGGGGGATGGCAAGTGTCCTAGACGCTGAGCTTCAGGCCTAGGTTAGAGGAGATTCCCGTTTGTATCGTAAATTTTGAGTTGTAGATACTTAGGACCAAGCCGAAGCAAGCGAGGACGCGCAGATCTTCGATCTGAAGTTACAGACAGATATAGGCATATTTGAGCTTGAATTCTCCGAAATTTCTGCCTGAAAGATCAGCTCAACGGATATAGACTTGTGGCTCGACTTGCCTTGCTGACTGGGCTCCCATAAGTCGAGGTTATATTATAGTTGGCGGATGTTTCCCATGGTGCATGATTTACAGCTCCTCGCGCAGCAGGGACCAACTCGCATCCGCGAGCATGAGAGCGGGGCGCGACAGAACCATCAAATGCCAGGCTGGCTTTATGATGCGCTTCGGAACACCTCATCACGGCGAGGACACATTGCGTAGGGAAAGAGTTTGCACAGAAGCGGTACGACGGCCCGGTGGGCAATTTGGAACGTTGACGACGGATAGCAACCTTGAGGTTCTTCAACTCGATTGCTCGCGTGGTCCAGGCTGGCTGACCCCCAGTTCAGTTCGACATGCGCCGGCGGAAGGCACATAGACACACCGCGCATATAGACTCTCGAAGAGGATAAACGTGAAGCTAGTTAGCCTCACGAGGGCGGGAGACACGCTACTATCGATCGGAGGGAGCGCGTTGACAACAACAATCTCAATCGAGAAACTTTGGAGATTGGCCAGCTTGGCGACGTGCTATGCTCCGCTACATCAAGAGGGACATGGGCAACCAGCGCAAGAACGAACGCTAGACTCCGGGAACAAGGTTTAGCCTCCGAAACATGGGGATGGTCTCGGAGCGCCAGAGTTTGGAGACTTGAAGGGGCTTGAAGCCTGAACAGCAAAAAAGCTCCGGCCCTTTTGATGCCAGCATTCGCACCTCCGGACCCGCGGCTCGACCCCGTCCACACGCGGAATGCCAGCCCGCCAGCTTTCTTGGCCTTGAAGAGAAGCCGTGACTTTGAAAGCATCCTGAACGCATCGTATAGGGGCGCGAAGTCAAAGGACACCTGGAAAAGTAGATGAGCGACACTACGCAGTAGAACCACTGTAAAAGAGTAACAAGTCGATGACGCCGAAGCGTGTCACGAATTTATTTTGCAATTTATCTTTTTCATCGAAAAAAGTATTATGAGGTCTTGCTACGCACCACAGAGAGCGTCGTGTCCATCCAAAAGCGCTGAAGGTTCAGCGTTTAGCTGTTGGTGAGACCGTAGACAATCGAGGGCCACCGTAGACCGACGCTCGCGAGCCGGTCTTTCTTGACCACTCTTTTCGTGCATCTGTAAAACCAGCGATCAGCGTTTCGCTTATATCATGCGCTCCAGAAGGAGGAGACGGTGGGTCAGAGACTTGAATGGATCCCGGAGGAAAACCCGTTCATCGCGCCTAGGCGCATCGCGAATCGAATTGCAGTTCATTTTTTTCATCAGGCGAGGGTCTGGTGGAAGCATACTCACCGTGGTAGAAGTATTGCCATCATCAGCGCATCTTGTCGGCACCTATACTAGCAGATACTAGGTCTGAGCGCTCTTCATGGCAGACGCTCATTCCTGACTTGTCACTTGGAGGTCGCGACCGACGTCCGAGCCGTTCGCTTGAAGGTCAAAGTGGTTCGTTAGGCCTTTAGGGCTCGGCTTGACGAGAGAAACTTTCGGAGAAAAAAGTGGCACTCGGAGAGGAGAAGCGCCGTTTGCGTTGCATTGCAGATCTAGAGTCGAGAACGTTGTTGAGTGAAAGGGGATGTGAAGTGTGGCTGTGCACTGCACTTTCTTTTGTCACTCACATCGAGCTCATTCTCAAAGCTCCAGGTGTCCACAGCCCTCACTAGCACTAAGTAGTGACGATTATCTCCGGTGTAATTTATGTCGCCTGCTAAATTATTTCTGTACGCCGTCTTCGAGATCATGGTATAAACATAGTTCTTCGTGCTGCATTAGCGGCCAGCGGCAACCCCGTTCGAGCAAACGTTGAAACTTGAAGGTGCCCGGGGTGAAGACACAGCTGCAATCACCGAGGTATCGGGGTTGACGATGGATTTCAAGCACAAGATCGTTGACGACATGTCTGTCCCTCGGTCAAGTGACGACTCCTCTGCTCTTCCGGGCCACTGTTCCCCTCTGGGTACGGTCCAAGGCACCGGATGCGACTGCATGCTGCATTAGACTTCTCTCCCTCGCAAGCAGTCCATCGCGAGCTCTACCTCGTGCATAGTTCGTTGGATGTATCGCGGCAACTGACGTATCCGATAGTTCGCAAGTGATTTCTGGTATTTAGGGTTCTGGAAGTAGTTACCGAACGCTGAGCTGAATCAGATCTTTCCAAGCAAAGCTGCGCAACAGTACGACAGACATACCATCCTTCTGTCCATAATGCACCCCGTGCTCGTGCGCAAACGAGGGTATCGTCTGACGAACTAACTTCAATGAGAAATGCACAGACGAATGCTCAACTCGACGGTCTTAGGACAGGGCATCGTTCGCCCCGACGCAAACATTCCGGGGACATAGTATGAGAGAGCCTGAAACCGACGCCGTGGTCAAAGTGCCGCTAGTGTCGTAGTACATGTCTGTGGTAGTCACCTTCCGCCCTCGAATTCGTTGTTTCATCATACCCATGCCTTCATGCACCGCTGGGTTGTGCCGAGTAGTCACTTGGAGTGGACCTCGCTCCTGCTCCGTTGCAGCTGGCTGTGCCTCTGTATCCACGAACAGAGCAATCCCCAGGAACTCTGCTGTCGCCACCCTCATGTGCTCCAGAGCGACCGACTCGATCTCCGCTCTCGCAGTTTGCACCTTGACTGGGATGGGGCCTCGGCACGACGAGCTTCTCTGACTTCCTCCTCCGCCGTGACGAGTTCGACGGCGAGCGACGCCTTGTCCCGGAGCTGGTAGAGCTCGTGCAGAAGCTCTCTTCGCCTCTTCGCGTGTGCATGCCCCTTCTCAGCCTGTACAACATCATCGCGTGCAGATTTGACGTCGTCGTTGGGCTGCCTTAGATCCTGGTGTTGATAATGGAGATCCTGGAGCTGAGGGCACGGATAGTCTAGACTCTTGATCCGAGCTGTGGCAGCCGAGCATCGCAGCTGAGCATCGCAGCGAGGAAGAAGGACGCATCGGAGAGGCCTGAAAAAAGACGATCAACATGGTGAGCATCCATAGTGCCGCATGCTTACCTAGGAAAAGGGCGAGTGGCAAGGCGGGAGGTACCCGGACTCGGTCACACATGATACAACTTGCGAAACCACTTGCCGAGAGCCCGAAAAGAAGAAAAGGAAGACGCAACACCGCGACGGAGAACTTTGGAAAGGACGCGTGGAAGGAGATGAGCAAAAGGCCACGGCCCGCCAGGTACATTTCCTTCGGAGACAAGGTTGAGAGGCCGGCGGATGTCTCACGGATCCGAGAAGGTGTTGCGTCCCCCTCTTCCGCTTGTGGGCCATGAGCAACAAGGCGTATAACAGTGGCAAGGCGCGCGCGTTGAGCACCGACCAAAGTGCCCTGGAAGAGAAGGATTGGCTAAGAAGAGGACCGCCAACAGCCGGCCAATTTACCGACAAGAGCTAAAGTGAGCGCCCCGAGGACAATGGGGATGATTCAGATGAGGACAATAATGCCAGCCGCATCTCAAAGGTTCTCCGAGTCGATCGTTTAGTACACAGTTCGGATTTGACGCGGTGGGCCAGCGGTGGGCCCTGCTTGATGTGCCCGCCCAGGGAAAAAAAAGCATGTAGCAGGATATGAGCCGTGTTTTTGAGCCGCCAGCATTATCCCTGTGTATTTCAGCAAAACTGAGCGCGTTGCCGCGCAAGGCAAGCCGGGAGGCGAGCGCAGGTCACTGAGATCGCGATGCGGTGGCTGTGTGGTGGCCTTGCATCCGACTCACATGTCGACGTCGTCCCTCTCCACCATTTTGCAAGTGCAGTGGTCCTCCATACGTCGAGGCTCTTGCCGTCGTCCCCCACGTGCCCTGCTTCATCCTGTTCACCGTCTTCCAGAGCAGTTGCCAGACTCAAGTCGCCTCCAAGACCTTCGATGCCGTCGCTTCGCCGACCAGGACCGTGCTTACCAACGAGAGCGCATTTCTTGTGCCTGGTCTCGTCCTTGGCTACTTCGCCGCCATAGGTGTTCTTGCGTCCAGTATTCTCTACAGCAAGACTACGTCCATTATCTCCCATCGCGACGGATCCTTCGACATAAGTACTAGCGGCCGTAGCGATCTCAGCAATCTCAACGATCTCAACCAAGGCATCGGTGACGATGAACCTTCCCCACCCCCTGCCTCCATCGAGTGTCATCTTCGGCTCCTCTCGTCCGCTTAGACCGTGGACCTGGCTCTCCACCATCATTCCGGTCATTCTTCTCATCCTTGCTTCAGTATTCGTATATACGTACAAGTGTCTGGTTCCTTGCAGCGCATATTGGATCATCCTCTTCCTGACTTGCGTATGCTCCCTTGCGACCGCCCTCTGCATGTTCGTCCTCATCACCTGTCTGCTCCATTATGTCTTTTCTCTTCTCCAAACCGCAAGGTTCATCATGACAGCGACTTCGCCATTCATGGACTTGCACCTCCTCTATGAGGTCCCTCTTGTAGTTGTTCTTTGGTCTCAGCGGCGTGACGTCCTGGTATTGTTGGCCGAATTCGTCGCCTTCCTCGTCGAGCCCTTAGATGCATTCCTATACAAATGTGCGATGGACTGGCGTGTGGTAGGCAATCATATCATCTCCGCACAACACAATGCTCAACTCACCATCTAGTTCCTACCGGTCCTCACAGCCGCTGGTCTTCTTGCCAGAGTACGTCTCATCTCTTTCTCTCTTGCGTTCTCTGATCTGTCCCCCAGCACGCTGGCTTCTGTAGATGTATCGTTCTCCCGAACAAGACCAAGATCGCTTTGGTCCCCATGCTGCTGATGGCCACCTTCTTTCCTTTCCTACACTATCAGGGCCCATCATCGCGCTTATATCCCCCAGCCTCTGAGCTTATGCCACCTTCTTTACTTGGTGTTGGTCTCATACCCCCTCGATTATACCCTTGACTATGCGCTCGCCGCTTCTTTCTCTGTATGCGGGGTGGTATACCCTCGGTGCTTGTTTCGCGGTGCTCGTCTTTCACTGCACTTCGTCGCCGGCTACCCCAGATACGCGCTGTCGAGTCGATCGACCTATCAATGGGTATCAACTACCGAGACTTTAGCTCGTCCATCGGACCGCGCGCGCATAGTTTCCGCTGAGTCGTTCTTGCCCGAGTTTCACTTGCGTTACTTGACGAATCCGCCTTCTAGTGACCGTGGATGGTGACCGCGGATGGTGCTCGTTGCTGGCGCGGATGCAGCGCAGTAGGGCGTCCACGTTGTGGCACGTCCTCAATCTCTGGCCTTCCTTCCTTGCTGAAGCGCCTCCCCTCTAGTCTATACACAGCTCAAGTCTTTCAACGTATCGGACTCGTACACAGATATGGCTTGACATGGGCGCGCTCTTTCCTCTGAAAGGCGCCACCGCCTAGCCGCATCAATATTTCTTGATACCAATAGCTGCCTTCCGGCCACCACGGTGCCACACCCGCCGCGCTCAATCCCCGGACGTTTACTTGCTTTCGCCCGGCCTACCAACTTGATAGAATATAGTTTCCGCATGATTTAGATGGATTTGCTGTAACATTGGGACCTTTTCATACTGTACAAGATCATTTCTGTCTTTTCTTATAATCTGCCTCAAGTCCTCATGAATATTTATCTATCGCGGTGCCCAGGTTACACATCTCGGTGTGAATGCGATGACTTCGTCATTGTACCCTTCTTTGAGTCCGTCTACCTTTTCTTATAATCTGCCTCAAGTCCTCATGAATATTTATCTATCGTGCTGCCCAGGTTACACATCTCGGTGTGAATGCGATGACTTCGTCATTGTACCCTTCTTTGAGTCCGTCTACTATCCCCTGTGGCCCTGGCCTTCGTCCATGAATGGAGGAATGGCGAGATAGGCGGTCCCTCAGTTCTTCCAAGCGCATCGCAGTCTCTGGGCCCTTAGGCTAGCAGCGGCGGTCAAGTGGAATTTGCACACTCAGCACTGGCGACTCACAACCCAGGCATATGCTGGCATATGCTGGCATATGCCCCTGGTGACTTGTCTGACTCCTGCAATCACCGCCAGCCAATGGAAGGCACTTCAGGTAAAAGATCCGCACAATCGTCGAGCGATGGAGACAATTGATTTGCTATTTGCTCTACCAAAACCGCTCGACGCCCTCTGTGCCCGGCACAACATCGCTGACGACGCACTACACTCCCCAACCGGCGTAGGCATCTCACTCACGGTCCAGATAAGGCCGACAGCGGACAGCGCCGCAGCGTGGACATGTCTTGCCCTGCGCCGGTACAAGCAGGCCGGGCACCGCTTGGGGAGCTGACGAGTGACGGCAACAGGACCGTCGTCTCCGGGTAATAGCACGGTGGGCCGAGGCCCATGGTCAGCCCGCTGTCCGACATATGCCTACACGCGCGTTATCTACCGGCCGATCCTTCCCGATTACTTTTCGTCCACCTAAAAGACTAGCGGTTAGCATGGGGTGATAACGTGGGTTACGGGAAGTGAGGACGGTGGGTCAGAGACTTGAATGGATCCCGAAGGAAAACCCGTTCATCGCGCCGAGGCGCATCGCGAATCGAATTTGCAGTTCATTTTTTTCATCAAGCGAAGGGGGTGGACGTTCACTCACCATGAAGTGGCTCATGTCTGTGCAACCTACAGTCTTGAGACTATGGGGCCTAGTCTCAGCGAGTCCGATTCAGGAGAAGCAACATGAGGAAGGACTCGGATGCGCCGCAGTTCGCAGAGTGAAGTCGAGCAAGCAGAGATGAAAGAAAATTGCGGACTATTTGGTCAAAACAAACTCGACTTACGTCAGAATTATAATATCTCACAACAAGCGAGGCACGAGCTCAAAATGTTGTACTACTACTAGCGTCTGTTTTCAAGAGACTACTCCGCGTCGTTCAACTTGGTGGCCGAAACGCCCCATCCTCTGAGTCTCTACAATCCAGCAACAAACCTCAAGCTCTTCAACTCTCGATCAAGGCGAAGCTCAATGCCGCCGTTCCAAAATTCAGTCCTCCCAACCAGGACCGTGCTTCAGGTAGTAGTACCACACATTCTTTGCGCTTCTCCCTCTCGGCGTTCTCGTCGCCATAGGTGGTCTCGTCTTAACCACTCTAGAAAGCAAACACACGATAAACTACTCCCGAAACTCTCCACTGCGAAACTTCGACTTGGGCGGCGGCGGAGCTGACTACAGCGATGCCACAGGAAACTCACCGGCCGATGTTCATGAATGCATCTCATACATACTGCTCCCGGATCCCGTTGAGGCTTCTAGAACTTCGTCTATCATATAACTCCCACATCCCAAAGTATCCTGATATATTTGTATACAAGTCGATTTACCACTTTGCGGTTGCCTCAGGTTGTTCGTCTTCGTCTTGCTCCGCGGTTGCTTGTCTCAATATCATTATATTGTAATGCTAACAGTGATACAAAGTTCTCTACATACTTTTCATAA
This sequence comes from Mycena belliarum, assembly GCA_029282135.1. Taxonomy (NCBI): domain Eukaryota; kingdom Fungi; phylum Basidiomycota; class Agaricomycetes; order Agaricales; family Mycenaceae; genus Mycena; species Mycena belliarum. The sequence continues at coordinate 13,579 of JARJCN010000081.1, forward strand.
CAGGACGCTCTCACAGATCTATCAAACATAGAGCGAAAAAAAGGACCCAAGATTCATGTTCTCGTGCCATCCTCGAACGGAGGATGGTTCGAACCACCCACAAGCCGCGCGCGAAACCCGCTTCGCCCACCTTTCTCCACCTTCTCCTTCTTCTTCCCCCCCAGCGGTTTGTTCCCGGCCATAGGCGCAGGCGCACGAGGCGGAATTCCGGCATCGACTATTGCGACCTTCGAAAGCTGAGTCGCGAACGACTGGAAACGGGTCTGCGCCCGGCGCGCGGCGTCCTTGCCGAGCGAGATCCGGCGATCCGCCTTCATCATCTGGTGCGAGGGCAGCAGTGCCGGCGGCGAGGGCGGCACGGGCGGCGGCGATAGCTGCACGCGGTCTAGGAGAATGCACGCGGGCGCCTTCCCCTTGGCCCGCAGGGGCGTGTTGTGGATGTTGAGCAACCACGGGTTAAAGACCACGTCTCTGTCACTCTCGTCCTCATCGCTTGACTTGCCGCTGCCGACGTCGGGGTGAGCCGGTGGAGCAACCGCGGGCTGCAGCGTCTCGTTTTCGGCGTCTGAAAAGAACGGTCCCTCCAGCCGCGTAGCGTCCGCGGGCGGAGTCTTTAACCCAAACGGCCAAGGGCGGAATCGGGATGGAGTATGCCCGAGGGAGCGCCGGTTGCGGGAGCCCAGGGAGGCACACGGAGAAGGCGGCGGCGACGTCACGCTCGAAGCCGATGTGACTGGCGAAAGTGCCGTAGTAATGAACACGCCAGGCGGGGGTGACTGCGCCCGAGCGGTTTCCATCCAAGGCGTTCCCTTAGGGGTGGCTTGCTCGAACAGCTCGCGTTCCTCAAGGAATGGCGAGGCCACCTGTGCGTCGCCGACGCACGGGGAGTTCAAGCGATTTGTATAGGGGGCTCTGAGAGCTGCTGCGACCGAGGAAAGGCTGTGACGCGATCCGAACTCTTCGTAATCCGCTCGACCGACTTCGGCGACCGCCTCGACCTCTGGACTGGGCGGACGGCGTTCCGCGGCGACCATAGCGCCGGGCGGAGTCGGCAGGATGGTATCGCGCCGTTGATGGGGGCTCCACGACGGGCGTGCTGTGGAGTCGCCGGGACGGAGTGCACGTTCATAGGTGTCAGAAGGCGGTTCCCGCTCAATGGGAGTCAGCCAAGCGCGGATCCCAGTATCATCATCGCGGCGCCCACTGCAATCGACATACGCATCCTGCGACTCAGTCGCAGCGCTAAGATACGCGACGACTCCGATCGCCATCATCACCCCAACTGCCTGGAACGCGTCTGAAAGTCGTTAGTACCAGCTAAAGGACACACCGAGGACAACTACCTTGCATCCCATCTGCCGATACGTAGTTCGAGAGTGAGAGGATGGACAGCAGCAAGAGGGCCAAGACCGCACGGTATCCGTCATTCCGCGAGGCTCGACTGAGCGCGCGCCCGAATGCTGCGAACGCGAGTACACACGCGATGGCTAACAGGACATCTGAGATTTGGAAAGGCGTCCCAGAGCAAAAGGACGTACCTTGGATGAGTGTCAGATGCAGCTGGACCAGCATGCGCATCGCCATCAGAGTCAATCCTGCCAACACCACATCGTCGCGTCGGAGCCCTGGAAAATATGCGACCTGCGTCGTGATAGCAGTGCGGGCCACCCGGCCGGAGAACCGCGCAACAAGTCGAGGGAGAGCCTGGACGAATACGTGTACGTCCTTCGTTCCCCGATACAGGGCTCGAGCTCCAAAGCGCATGGACGCGGAAACGGTGGTCCTGGCGCAGTGAAGGATGAGCAGGGACGCGAACGCGAACCCATACAGGAACCGGCGCGTGGCGATGACGGGCGCGATCGCGATGGCGCGAGTGGAGTTGAGGGTGCGGTTCACGATGGCAAGGGTGCCGGACACAAAGGACAAGAGAACGAAGGAGAGATGGCGCTGCAGCAAGGCGACCTCACGTGCTGCCGTAGTCCAAACAGTGGTCGCGACCCCTGCAATCGTCTGAATGAGCGAGCGACGGGAGCACGCCAGGAAGTCGATACATGCTTGCTGAGGACGCTGCCGCCAGTGATTGAGACCTCCGCGCCGCCCAAGTTGGTGAACTGCGGCGACGTGTCGATGAAGTCGTATGCCTTGGTGCCGCACGCAAAGCGTGGCCCCGCGGATCAAGTCCAACAGCCCTTGATGAACACGGAAAACTGTGGCACGGCCTAGAGCCGTAGCGTGGCGAACCCTGCACCCTAACATCATGGCTATTGAAAGAATTAGTCCTGCTACAAGGTTCCAATGAGCCTCCTCACCGATGGCGGCGGTTACGGCGGAGACGCAGAGCGTGCTGAGCAAAACGAGCGGAGGGACGTCGAGCTGCCATACCCAGTCGTCGACTTGCAGCAGAGTCAGACTGGAACTGCAGGTGCTGGCAGGAGATCCTTACCAGCAGAGCCAGCGCGTTCGACGACCAGGGTGGCGCGTGCTTGAAGCGGCCGGAGGGAATCACCGGCTTGCGGAACAGTCAGCGCGCAAGGCTACGTTTAGCTCGTTGATTTCTCACCGACCGAAAGAGCATTGGCTATCACAGACGCGATTTTTTTGCCAGACTTCGTGTTGCAAGAACCAAGCACCGGCTTTGGGACTGATAAGGGCTAGACTACACTTTCGGGTGAGGTTTTTTACCAGGGAATACAAAGTCGAGCACGACCCGAGTGGCACTTTTGAACATGGCGGAAGGAGCAACCAGCACGGCGGGAACCTCGATTATCAGTGACCCACCGCGCCACGGCTTCCAGACTCGGAGATATAGAAGAAGTTGGAGGCCTTGGATGGCGGCCATGCAAACAACGTCTCTGAAGCTGGTGTGATCTTTGAGAATCCAGGATCTTGCCACAATGAGGAGGAGGCCGAATTGAAAGAGCGCTGCGATTTTTTGAGTCAAGAAAGGGCCGTTGGAAGATCAACCTTACAATACACGGCGTTATCAAGGCCTGTGATTGGCCGCATCACATCCTTCAAGAATGAGAGAAACCCTATGCAAGCTTCCAGACCGTTATTTCCAAGCGAATTGCGGGACGCGTACCGTTGATGTAGCTCGAAGACTCTTCGTCTTCAACCAATCGTGGCGGGGCGGCGGGAAGAAAAAGGCGGAGAAAGCCAGGGCCCAGGGAATCGTTCAGCTCATGAAAGTCCTCTAGACTCGGACCGTAACGCCCAAGCAGAACTTGGATATGTGGGTTGAAGTAGGAGGCGAGGAGGAGCGCGGCGACAATGAGGAGAACAGCGACCATGGTGGTTGAAGGGACGAACAGTTCTCGCCAGCGATGCGCTGTCAATTATTTATGCGCGTCATGTCGAGCCCCTAGTTCGCCTTCAAAATCGCCACTCGAGGTCAATCGCAACGAAATTGGAAGCCCGCATAGGTCCAAAGGAGAGAATGGACATGGGGCGAAGGTGTGATTCGGTCTTAGAACGGTGTGCGCAAGTGAGAACTTGGGAGCTCTTAGGTTTCAAGCAAGGTCAACTTGAAAGTGATACTTAGTAGCTGTAATGAAAGTTCTTGTAAGTCGTGACCGTGTGACACTGAAAAGTCTGTCAAGTGTCATGTGACGACGGTGGGAAATAAATCCTCTCCTCAGCCTGCACGCACTTCAAGTTGGTCTCAAACTGTAAAGCTCTGAGTTGGCCCCCAGATCTCAGGGACTCAACCCCTCGCTGCTACATCCAAAATATACGCTCGAACGCGTCCCACGAGAAGCTATTTCAATGGCGGAGGCCCGCACAGAGTGCTTAACTTGCCGCGTAACTGGTACAGCAACATTCACAGGGCTCGGGATCTACGCGCTGTGGATGTCGCGCACCGCTGCCCCTGGAAGTCCGGCATCTAAAAAAATTGTCGCCGTTTTTGGTGCCGGTACGCGCGTATCATCTTTCGGACTTGTGTGAGGTGCTCACTCGTTCCAGCGATGCTTGTGGGTGGGGCGCTGCGCTGGAGACAGACAGACGACTCTGTGGCTCCACCCTTACCTTCGTAGGGATGAAGGGAGTGTCGCGTCGCACGAGTAGGAACGAACAACTGCGCTCCGGTCTAGTGTATCTGGACTTGCCACGGGCCTGCGAGTCTATCCGCTATCGTGCACGTCGAGACAAGCGTCAAGAACATGTCTCCAAGTTTGTCGATGTGTCACTGTGGCGGCTTGAGCCACGTTGAGTCACCTGCGCCCTGTTGGTTGCCACTTTAGGTACCCATCATCGCCATGAACACTGCCAGGCACACGACTCATATTCCTGCCTTAGCCTTCAAGCTTTACACGAGCTCTGCCGTCCCCTAACGTTTTTTCGCTCATTCCCTACTCCGATGGGACGATGGACGCAATACGACGAGGTACGCTGCATGGCCTGAATCCGGAACACGACCCACGATGTATAGGATTCTTATCGTCTGCCAGAGGGGGTGGTCCGAACGGGCTACGATGCGGACACTGGTCAATATATCTTTCAATCCCGCGGCGGCGAAACATATCGAGGTGTGGCGGGCTCGCAATATGGCCCCATGCACGCCGGGAATGCGCTTGTGTCTGCGGTACCCCAGAATGTCGCACTCGGTGAGCTTTCCCGTGTCCTCAAAATGGTTTTCTCTTACAACCTATCTCGACAGAGCCAGAAGCAGCCCCGCGCTCTGACAAGCCTAAGAGACGGGCGACTCTCTCCGACATGCCCAGTGCACTTCGAAACTTGGGGCGGTCGCTCGCCGCCGTCAGTAAGACATGGCGCCGTGATCACAGTCCAGCCGGTGACGACGAGGACCCAGTCCTTGTGTCGCGGCCCGCCAGCGCAGTATCGGGTCCTCCTCCCTCCTCAGAGCCCGCTCCCTTGGCTGCATCTCGCCGTCATTCCTTGGTGGCTGATTCTCCGCCATCCCTTCGTGCGACGTCCAAGCCGCAATCGTCCAAGTCTACAGAAGCGCGATCATCACCTAAACCAGATGCACCTCCCCGAGCTGCCTCCGACACGGCAGCCAAGCTCTCCAAACACAGGCGCGCCGCGTCGTCGCCGAATCCATCCAAGTCCAAGTCTACTCCTCTTCCCCCGCTGCCTCCCGCGGCCTCTTCTAAGAACGCGCCCACCGTAGATCCCACTCCCATCGCAACACGATTCGCAAGAACGAGCGCAAACTCAATGTCGCCCGACTCTATGGCGCTATCTCGCTCCGCAACCACTTCGGCTGCGCGCAGCGCGCATCCCGAGCGCCGCAGCCGCCGCACGGCCTCGGAGCACGTACCTCCCGCCCATACCTCCACCGCGACGCGCACTTTAATGGTTGGCGGCATGGTTTCCAAGACGCCCGCCTCGCCGCCGGCAACTGGGACTGCGAAACTCCAGAAAGTTCCGCCGAATCGCGCTGCTTCCGGCCGTACGTCCTCGCCGTCAGCTTCTGCTCGTTCCACGGCGAAGCCGCGCCCGCGGACGTCCGACTCTCCGCTAGCGCGCTCTCCGTCCACTGCAGAAGCTCACGGGACGCTCGCAACGGCGCTCGCAACGTAAAGGGGCTCTCCGCGTGTACCAGTACATTCGTGTATCGATGGCACGTCGCCAACTGCTTTTGTATACGGCTTTGCAATTCTGTATCTAAGACTGATACCTTCTCCCTGGATGGATCTGTATTACGGATGTACGAACAGTCAGACTAAGGGTCTCCATAGAATCATGATCAGGTTACATTTGCATGGAGCATGGTCGTATTACATTGATTGCATGGGTGATACATATGAGGTCTATAGCGAACAGGTTACAAAGAGAAAGACCCAATACACACATGCAGCAATTAAATAGGTCCTGAGCAGTTAGGGCATGTTAGCACTAGCGGTTCGCCGGTGCCCTCCAGCAGCAGGGCCGGCATGCACGAGTCCACCATGGCCGCGTCCACGTCCAAGTCCTCCGCCCAGCCGTCGGGGACCGCGTAGCCCTTCTGAAGCACAGCGTAGACAATGCGACGCGCGGCGGCGACAGCGCGCGAGTTGCCCGTGAAGTTCAGGCCGCGAAGGGCCGCACTGCGCACGATCGGCTGCGCAGCGAGCGCCAGCAGAGGCTCGGGCAGCGGCGGGACGTGTGCGGCGACCGCCTCCAGGAGGGATATGGGGCATGTGCTCGCGTCAGGCTTGCGTTTCCGTTTCGACGCGGACGTGGTCGCAGGGTGCGCGTCGGTGTCGGGGGAGGACGCGAGGAGGAGGAGGGGGTGCGTCAACGGTGCCCAGTGGCCGGCAGCGAGGAGGCACGCGCTGTGGTAGAAGCGTCGGCAGCAAGGGCGCGGGCACATGTGCATGATATGCAGAGACACCTTGTCCCTGAGGCTGTAGGGGGCTTCACAGCAGCCTGCCGTGTCCGCGAGGGGCGCGAGGGAGTAGCTTTCGATTTCGAGTGTTCTTGTGTTGAGACGATAGCGCGTGAAGAATTCGTCGGCGCCGATAGGCAGCTGATCGGGGTCATCTTCGCGGAATTTGGCGACTGAGACCGTGTCTGCGAGAGTCAAAACAATCGGAGCAGCGGAAAAGGGAGGCATACCATCAAACGTCAGTGCTGACACAACCTCGGAATGGTCGGAATAAATCCGCTCATATCTCGAGCAATGTGATTCCTTGCTTTTAAACGTATTGATAAAGCTCCGATAAGTGTGCAGAATTTACACTTACAAGCCTTTTACTCTATAAGCAACTTCACTGGGCGAGTAGTACCACCTGACTTGAACCCAGAATTCGGGAACTAGTATCTAAACGCTGGTCAGCAAAGCGTGGGTCAAAAGTACGGCGACACACCTTTGCCTTGCCGAGTCTCGCTGGCTTCTTGGAATCCGGACAATCCTTCCCCCGTATTGCAATAATTCTCGCCACCCAGTACTGGTGTGGTGCAAGCTTTTTCTTCCCTCCAGGAAGAACAACCGCTCTGACGCCACACTTGGATAAACAGGTAAGCAAAGCTCAGACTTCACCATACCTATCGCCGAGCGCAAATACGTTCTCGTTGCCGTCCGCATCTTCAACTATGCAACGAGTGAGACTCACGAAAGCACCGACGCAAAACTCAGTGGTACCGACCAACAAACGACCCAAATGGCTTCATCGTCGCCCATTCTTTCACAGTCGGAGATGCTGGGTCACTGCCAGTGCGGACGTCGTCTTTCTTCGCGACCTTGCGCTTGCGCGTCGTCGCCGCCGGCATGGACGGAGAGCGCAAGTGATGCGACTAAGAGGTAGCCGTCCGAGGTTGAAGTCCAACATTCGGCGTTTATGTGATCGCCGACCGATGATCGATGATCGATGATCGAGACGTTTCGGCTCCCACAAACACCCATAAAGACAGGTAGCCATTTAGCCTACAATCAGTTACCAGATGTCTTCGTAGTAGACTGGCTGTTCCAATTGTGGGACCGTGTCAGTATAATTTACCTCCTCCTCCTCCTCCCACAACTTGCACTTGAATCGCCCGCAACCAACCCGAAACTCTCGTTGGACTCTGATCATGACCTCTATTTTTTCTGTTTCGCGCTGATCTAAGAGTGAGTGCGGTGCTTGAACGTTATCAGCCACCTATGCGGCTTGCCAAGCTCGAAGTAAGCTCGAATTTGCCACTGGACGACGGCGGCCGAGTCAAATCCGTCTGGTGTCGCAGGCAGTGACTGGCTAGCCGCGAGAGACGAGGACATCTCTCGGAAACAGCATGGTTTCGCAGGTACATTTACTAGTGAGCATATCTGATCATCGACGAGTTCGAGTCGGGAGAGAGAAGTTGTATAGCTTCCTCAAATTCTGTGCTTGTATTGTATCAGCTGAGCTTCACTTTCAGATGAAAAAGGCTCAAGACTCGCCTCTCTCCACTCAAAGACTTTTAAGAAAGTTCCCAGTACCATTGGAGTACTTACGCTGATACAGTACTTTTACCATCTGTACTGGTTGAAAGGTTGCCTGTACTCTCCCTAAACCAGTCCAAAAGATAGCAGCTGTCTGAAAATATTCAGCTGTAGCCTTCAACTTGAAGTTGCTTGAAGCTGCATCGGATGAATGACATGCATTGGGCGCATGCATTCCCATGGTCTTCAAGTTTGCCCCAGGCATTGGAGCTTTAGCGTAGAGTCCTTGAACTGCATAGGGAGATATAGCCCTCACATAAGTTGTTGAGGCTGCACGAAAACTTGGAAGTTGGAGTTAGTGCTGCCGCGAGGTGAGGTGGAGGTAGGTGGAGGTGGCAATCAATCAAATATCGGTTCACCTCGAGGTACCTTGAGGTGATCCGAGGTGGCTTCCATGAAAGGAATCTTTATGTCCCACGCCTCGTTGACCCCGCTCATATGTCTGCCCATTGCCTTGCTTGCGACCACAAGAGTAGGACTACTGGGCCAATACTGGGCTAAACAATGTATATGTCTCCAATGAACAGTAATACGATGGCTTCAAAAGTATTGCACTGACTAAGAACACCGACTGAGAACTCAAAGAAATCAATTTTGAACTAAACAACAATCAGATTTACGCAGACAACGGCGCCCGTAGAAACCTCTATCAATTGCCATTGTCCCAACCCTCATACGATGTGTTGAGGCCCGCCCTCGTCTAGCAGTCTTGCCCCGCCCATCGGCGTCACCTATGTACAGGTGTCACTTACTCTCCCACCGCACCGCCACATCATTGCAACACTTGCGAGCCGAAACGAGAGGTGGCGCGGCCAAGAGCAGGCAGGGGGTCGAGGGATAGAGGACGATGAGGGCCGCTCGAGGGGGAGCGGGAGACACATCAATCACGAATCACAGTGACGTGATGTCTGAAGAGATGCACCAGCTCGGAGGTACATTGAGCGAGGAACGAGCTTGTTCACTGTAGCGTCTGTCTTAGAGAGACTACATTGAGCGAGGAACGAGCTTGTTCACTGTAGCGTCTGTCTTAGAGAGACTAGCTCGGAGGTGCCTCGAGGTGAGGTGAGGTCAGATCAGCTCGAGGTGCCGTATATAGTAACGGCCGGAGGTGGAGCTGGTAACGACCTCGATTTACCTCCACCTCGCGGCAGCACTAGTTGGAGTTGGAGGATCCCGGGCCGAAACGCCATCTGTCACAGTCATGTGAAATTGTGACGTCAAATTTGCCCTCCCACCACTCCCACCACATCATCATTCCGACATGCGTGAAGCTCCCAAGACCCCTACACGGCGCTCAAGACGAGGTCAACCGATAGTTACGATTATCAGCAAGTCTGAGACTTCAGCCCAGGACGAATGGGCTGGAGAAAAGGTCCACGAGCGTCCAATGAAGCCTGAACTCGACATGCCACCAGAACGGTTTGCGGAATGGGAGGAGGAACCAGAAGACGAGCGATCGAGCTTCAGGGCAATATTCTATAAAGCGTTCCAGAGAACGGAGCGCGGGGCTTCCAAGACGACTCTGTTTTCCGTTGGTGACACAGTCGCGATCCAGACCGAGGGCCATTACAAACGGGAGAAGAAATCGAGCATCGGGGTGATTGTCGCAATGTGGGATCTCGTGGGTGATGGGGACAACCACGAAGAGGATGCGCAGATGCTGGTCCGCATCCACTGGTTCTTACGGCCTTCTGAACTGGCCGGCATTCGCGTCAAACGTGATTATTTTGAGGTACGCCGCCCACCAAACTCACTCATTGATCTGAAACTGGGTCGTTCAGAACGAAATCTACTATTCGTTGGCCTCTAACGTCGTTTTCACGTCCACCTCGATCCTCACTCGATGCACCGTGACGGATGAGATGCCTGTCCCTGTGAAGACTGCCAAATCCCCCAATAAACGCTGGGCATATGTCGACGACAAAAACAAGATCGGCCCCTTCTACTGTCGTTGGGCGCTGAACCCACAACGCAACCTTTATTTCGATGTGAATTGGAACACTATTCGGAAAATCGCGCTGGGCGAAGAGGACGATCCATTTGGCTCCGGGGACCGATGGAATGTTGATCCAGTCGGGTCTCCACCTCGGAAGAAGCGGAGGCTTGAGGCGCCTAAGCGGGATGCGCCCAAGCGTGTGAAACGGCTCACTGTCGATCCCATGGCGAATGTCGATTCCAGGAGTGACGCCGACGAAGACAGAGACGCAGACTACACTGGCAAGGGAGAGAGCGACGAGGATGATGAGGACGATCGGCTACCTACCATTCACGATGATAGCGACTCGGACCCAGAGCAGGAGACCTATAGCGACAGCGACGAGCCCAAGACTCCCCGAAAACGCGGACGCAATATCGCGCATCCCACTCCACATTCCAAGGCGGCCCTCGCCCGGCGAGCTAGAGGTGCGGGGTCGGGCTCGCCTCGAAAGCGCGCCAGACTCGCCGTCCGGTCAAACAATGCAGCGCTTGGGTTTGACTCGATGGGGCATCTGCCTCAAGACCCGTGGCTTCGCGCCATGCACGTCTTGCATGTTGGAAGCCGTCCTGACGCTCTCCCTTGCCGGGAGGGCGAATTCGACCGTGTCCTAGGCTCCGTGGCCGACATTCTGGAGGAAGGGAGCGGTGGCTGCGTTTGTAAGTCCTACTTCCTAGCGCTAACACATGATTTCATGGAAATCGCAGATATATCTGGTGTCCCCGGTACGGGCAAGACGGCGACGGTCCATGCGGTGGTCCGGGAGCTGAAACGGATGGCGGAATGTAACGTACGCCGTACATGTTCCTTTAACTTGGTCATGCTCATGTACAATGTGCCAGGAAATGAACCCGTTTACCTACGTCGAAATCAATGGCCTCCGGATACCGGAGCCTGCGGCTGCCTACAGTCTATTGTGGGAGGCGGTTTCAGGACACGATGTGGCCAAGGAGGGACATCTTAGGATCGGAGCCAAAGAAAGCTTGAAGGCGCTCACGGCACACTTTAGCAGTGGCGGGAACCGAGGGCCCGGCGGGCACGCTTGGTGCGCAGCTGTTGTCACCATTCGGGCTGCTACTGACTGCGACCAGTGTCGTTCTAATGGACGAGCTCGACCAGCTCATGACAGCCAAGCAGGACGTCGTCTACAACTTCTTCAATTGGCCCACGCTCGCTGGGAGCAGACTTGTCGTGCTCGCTGTGGCTAACACCATGGACCTCCCCGAGCGAGCCATGAGCGGCCGCGTGCGCAGTCGTCTAGGTGTGTTTCGGTTTGCGATTAGTCCGCTCTCCTCACCGAGCGCCCAGGAATGACTCGGATCAACTTTCAGCCATACACGGCGCAGCAACTGCAAGCGATAGTCGAGGCGCGGCTCGCAAGTGCGTCCCAAGGCCAGCCCGCTGATGCGCAAGCCGTCATTGCCCCCGATGCCCTGAGGCTCACCTCGATGAAGGTCAGCAGCGTCAGCGGCGATGCGCGGCGCATCCTCGACATCTGCAGGTTCATCCGCGCCCCATTCCTTTTTCAGCTGTGCAAGACTGATCGAAGTCTCGTAGGCGTGCGGTCGAGCTCGCGCACGAGGACCGCAGGACGGCCGCGATCAGGGATGTGAACGAGGTGACGAAGCAGATGCAGAACAGCCCAACGGCGGCGTACCTGCGCGACTGTAGCTTCCACGAGCGACTCCTGCTCGTGTCGCTCATCAAGTGCATCAAGCGCGAGGGCGTGGAAGAGATCAAGTGGGGCGAGGTCTGTCATCCGCCTCGAGGGTCCCGTCTCCGACTTACGAGCTGGCGCAGGTGTTGCATCAGCACGAGCGATACGTCAAGGTGCTTGAGGACCCTACTGTCCCCAAGCTACGCATGCCGACCCCGAATGAGCTGGCGATCGTGCTGGATTCTTTGCTTGGTTCGCGTGCGCTGCTGATGGAAGGGGGAGCAGCGGTACAGCGGAAAGCGGAGGGGGAGAGGAAGGTCCTGCTGAATCTCGAGCAAGGCGAGGTGGAGCGGGTCCTGGGTGATGTGGGGGGCGACCAATGGAGAAACATCTTGACCGGTTAATGATTCTACTGCCTTGATGAGACGATTCGAAAACACTAGATATGTGCGGGTATCCAACGAGTAGCGGTTGAAGTGCTGCAGCGCCCGCACGTTGGGCACCAAAATGTGCTCGAACTAGTCTCCCAGAGGCAGACGAAAGATGCGGGTCTATAGTCTCACTAGGCAGACACTTTATCGATACCAACTCGTACCTCGTTCGATAAGATGCGGGGTCAACTTGGGGTCAACTTTTGAAACTCAAGATACCTGTCTGATTACATAAGGACATCCCGGCTTAGTTTTGACTGCCTTCCTCTTCCACGCATAACCACTCGTTCGGACCTCCCCTTCATATGGAAACCAGCCCGTCCATATGAGTCGACTGAGAAAGCCGAGCCAGTCGCCGCAGAAACCGATCAGCAACACGCTCAGCCATGCGCTCGCCGGGCCCGTGCGGCCTTTGCTGGAGGTGAATCCCCCGCCGGCGCTCTCGTACAAGCCGGTGCTGCAGCCGCGCACGGGCGCGGAGCAGTACTGGGCCGCACGCGCGCTCACAGCTGAAACGCTGCTCGCAGCGCGTGTCGAGCACCAGCGGGAGCTCCGCAGTCTGTCGTTCGAGGCGGAGTGCAAGCGCGCTGTGAGCCCCCCTGCTCGTGTTTCTGGTGCCATATCTTAAAACCAAGGCAGAGAGAGCTCGAGGCGCGGCACGCGAAGCTGGAGAGGCTTGTCGTGAGTTCTCCAACAAGTACTCCATGTGTACAGCCCTCACGGCATCCAGGTCGTCCTCGTTGGGGCCCTGATGCTCCTCTTTCTGGTGCTGCTGAATATCACGCACGCGGGGCCAACTGCGCGCGGCCACAAGCTCCCCGCACACTTCACCATCCCCATCCTCTCGCCGTTCACCTCCGTGGTACGGCTCCTGCCACCTTTCGTGTTCTGTCTCGAGACTGATTGAGCCCACAGGTGGAGCACGAAACGTCTGTCATCGGATCCAAGACACTCGCCATCTTTGCGCTCGTCCTCGCGGGCCTTGCGTACTTCATGTTCAGGCACTGGCTGGCGCGGAGCCGTCAATAGTTCACGCTCTTAATTTCCACGACCTCTCTTACGAATACCACATGCATAGGGCATATCTAGAGCTGCATCTTCTTGCTTTCATCCGCACCTGTCTGCACGCATTCATTCCTGTTGCAATGTTAAACGGAAACTGGGGAACCTGGTATACTGCCAGGAAGCCCCTCGTACTTCTTCTGGACGGCTGGACCAAGGAGTACGTTGATGCTTCCTGCGCTACTTTTATTTCGACCTGGCTGCGCTGAACAAAAAAGTCTCTATATCGGGCCAGCTGGAAACTTTCCAATCTGAATTCCCCAATATGGTGTTGTGGACATATAACGGTGATACATACCATATCATGGCATGCCGTGGCGGCAGAAGCGGGTACAAAGCGTGTCTAAGCGCGTACTCAGGCGCCTGTCCTTATCTCTTACCACCACACCATGGACAACGCTAAAGCCCAGGTCTTGACATTGACTTTACGCTCCTCGAACAAAGACGAGGACCGACACGCAGTCGTTCGGTTCCCCCAAAGCTACGAGGTCAGTGATCCGCAGCGCAGGATACACACGATGAGCTCTGATATCCAAAGTGCAGGAAGCTGTGGCAACCGCGCTGCGCCTGTTTGGGCCATACATGTCGAACGCCGATGCAAGCAACATAGTCCTCAAATATAGAATTTTTCGCGATGACCACTGGGTTTGGGCGGATTTCGAGTCTGACTGTTGGCCGCTGGTGGTCCGGCCGGGCGGAGAAGTGGGGGTCTTCGAAAAGCGGTCGGAAAATGCAGTGGCCTCCAAGGCTTTGTTCTGGCGCGGTCCCATTTACCTGGTCTTCGGTGAAACAAAGGGGTCCAAAACGACTTGGAGCAGATTAAATCTACGCAATCCAGAGTTAAATACCACGATAGATCGGCCAGCGAGCTATGCTGTGAGTTGGACCGTTCTTAGTTCTTTCCAAATCAAGCTCACTTACGATCTGATGCAGGAGGCTGTTGAAATGACCAAAGATTGTCTCAAGTACCGAGACACTATGTTGTTCTGGAAACCAGGTATGTAGAGCATCCAACTCCTGCGCTTGACTCTGGCGTGAACCATCACAGTGACGGAGCCTGGAAAAACTCTCACCTTCTACGTCTTCAGCGACAGCAAGCTGACGAGTTGGATGCCCTTCCCATCCTCTGCCTCAGCAGACGACGATGCCTGGAAAGCTATAGTTCCTGAAGCACCCGGGGTCATGGGAGTAATCGCGACTTAGCATCTGGCAGAGCGAAGTGGGGCCATGGGAGAGGGCAGACGTGTTGGTGTACATTTCAAGGCTGCAGGGGCACTACGGAGAGAGATTTTCGGTTAACGGCGCAAGCAGCTAAGATGCCGGCGCAGTACGATAAGTATCTACGCAATGAACATTTGCGGGTATATGTGCGTAACAATTAGCTAGTGACTGCACGAGAGGCACCGGGGGGTCCTACGAGCAGTGTCGGAGCAGTTGGTTATCCCGGATGTCTTGAGAACAGAAAACGCGATCCAGGCACTGGCGAAGTTCCTCGAGCGGTCTGGGGCCTTCACCAACGGGCCGCCCGCGCCTCATCGCCGTGCTCGAGGGCGCCGTCAGCCACGCGACAAGCTCGGGCGCCGGCGAGCGCTGCGGGCTCATCGTCGGCATGTGTGGGCCCACGGGCCTTGCCGACGACGTGGTCAAGCACGTGAACCCCAAGATGCGCGACGAAATCAGTGGGCTCGAGATCCACAAAGAGTATGTCTTCGAGAACTGCTGCCAGTCGACTGCGCGCTCATCGCATGCACAGGACATTTGGCTGGTAAATCGTGTCCCTCGCCATCCAGACAGGACAGTCTCGCCAAGACCCGGGGCCCGAGCTGGTCCTTGACGAGAGCGACGAAGAAGAAGAGGGGTCCGATGGAGGTATGGCGGCGACGAGGAGGAGGAGGAGGAGGAGGAAGGGAGGATCGAGGAGGATTGAAGAAGAGCGTCCCAGCCGCAGATACGTCACGCGCAACGCGACACGAAGGCGAAACCGCCTCTGGGGTCAGACTCACAAGATCCTATCCTGGCCTTTTCTTTTCCATCTCTCCTTATGCCCCACTCATATCCCAGCCCCCCTATCTTTCTACCCGAGTCCCATGTCGCAATACCACGACGAACCCGGTCGCAACTTGGAACGGTTCGCCGCATTGACATCCTGCACGTTCCAAGGGGACGAATTTTGCGTAGTACCCACCTATGAATGCATGGCCAGTTCTGCATCGGACAAGTCTCCCGTATATCTCCCGTTTCGTGCTTGTGAGATGACTGTTCGGCCTCCATGCCGGTGGGATGCGGTCTGCAGGGCCGCATCTGCCCGTAGGGTGCGTCTTCTTCCGATCCTCGGTCCATTTCTTCAAGGCCGTGTCCTTTGCTGCACGCTTCGCGCGTGTGCGCGGCGTGGTTTCGTCGGCGCACCACATCTCCGCTGCTACCTTGGCAAGCTCGTCTGCCCGCTCGTTGCCCCTGATGTCTTCGTGTCCTGGGGACTAATTGATGTCAATCGTGTTCCTGGGGATTCCTCAACGTAGCGTCGGAACCGCCCTGCGTGCATCTGTCCCGCGGCGCGTTTGGGGTCGAGGATTGCGGCTAGTGCTGCGGTGTTGTCTGCGAAGAAGTGAAGGTGTCGGACACCCGGGTGCGAGTCGGCAGATGTAAGCGCCCACGCGAGGCCTGCCGTCTCCGCGTCATGCACCTCCGACTTGGCGCCCGTTGGTCTGACCCTCGTCAGGCGTTCTGTAGCGCGATGGTAGCCCGCGACACCATACCCGACGCATCTCTTCCCGCTCTGCTTGGCCTCGAGCAGGGACCCGTCGGAGTACGCGGCGAGGTGGTCCGGGAGAGTTTCGAAAGCACGTACCGCGGCCTCCTTCTCGATCCCCTCTTTGTTCGCGTGGATGCGGACTCTCTCCCCGTAGCCCTTCACGACTTTCCTCCACGGTGCCGAACGGAGAGGATAGATCTTCTCGCCCCGTTCCGGGTGGTAGGTTAGTTTGGCTAGCTCTAGTAACCGGGTGGGGGGAGCGGCAGCGGGTTTGCCGTCGCGCCATTCACACGGGAGTCGCTGCATGACGGGGTTCCTGTGGCCGAGGCAGGGGCACTAGGAGGTAGCAAGTAGAAGGGTGGAAATCGAAGATTAGAGGTCGCGTCAAACCAAGCAAAGTCACAATGTTCACTGTTGGCAACCGTAGGATGTCTTGTAATCCGAGCGCACTGCATGAAGTAGAACAGTGAAGATAGAAGGGCCTCGGATTCAAGGGGAAAGAGGTGTATTTTGGTGGTCGTATGGATCAAGAGGACATCACGATTATCGACTCGCGATTGCCCCGCCTGACTTGTGTCTTCCATCTCATCTCATCTGCTGCAAAATCCTGGCCTTCCCTGGAGCACTCGATACTTGCTGGGCGTGCCATGAGCTACACTAGGGACAATCTGTTCCCTGCAGTGTCGATTGGACGGAGCCAAGGCCACACCACGTCGTCGGAATTACTGACCGCCCATCCCTTGCTTTCGCCCACTCCATCCACCCCCAGCTCGCCTGATCACACCCAACGAAGTCACAGCCCCAGCGGAAATGGCCCTCGTTATGTCCCGTATACCCCGCGACAGCGTGGTGCACCGACAGCAGCAACTACTACTGGCATGACTACTCACCCCTCTGTTGTCGCTGCTGCATCCCATCAGCACCAAGGAGGAGCTACCAGCAAACTTCAGCTTATGAATCTAAAGGCTGCTGTCCAAAATGTCGGGCTGGACCACAGCAGCGTCGGATGGGCAATCCTAGAAAAGCTGGTTTCATCGGACAGTGGCGAGTGGGCCGAAATCTGGAGTGCGCTTTCGATAGGAAAGGCGCGTTTCTTACGCGTCCACCACATAATACACCCTGACCTTAATACAGGCCACTCTACTGCTTCCACTTGAACCAGTCGCGAACAACGATAAGATTACAGCTGAGTTTGTGAAAGATCATGTCGTTCTATGCGACGGGCCATCTCGCAAGAATGCACATATCATCACATTGTCCGGTCTACGTGGAACTCTCGACGGGTGAGCATCTTCCTTCGCTTGTGAGTTTTCGTGCCGTCAATAATACAGCAATCAGTTCCACCCTCACTTTCCGTTCGACGATCCACCCGGCTTCCAAAACATTTCTTGACCTGCTTTCTCCCGTGTCCCGCTCTTCTACACTCGCTGGCCTTGCACCACTTCCTCACCTGCCGACCGCGACATCTTATCCCATGATCGGTGTCCCCTCATACACCCCGTCTCTCCCTCTCCCTCCCCGAACGCCTCCCCCTCTCCCTCCCCGTCCGAGCCTCTCCCGCGGCTCAAACATGGGCTCAAGCACCCACTCTCTTCCCTCACGACTCCCTAATCCCTTCGCCTCGCTCTTTGGCTCAAATAGCGGCAAGCACCCGCTGCACCAAATACCCCAAACGCAGCAGGCTTCGCCGCCCGCGTCCATTCACGAGTCAGCCGCACCAGACCAGCCGCTCGACGTCGCCGCATTCACCCTTGCGCGTCGCATCGTGCGCAAAGACGTGGCGCGTGCGATCGATCGTGCGCTGCGTGGCGAGTTGCACACGTACTGCGCTGCGCCACTATGGGTCGCGGAACGGATTGACGCGTTCGTCGCGCCGTGGTATCCGTTCACGCGCGTTAAGCGGGGCGGCGTCGGGGAGAAGGGAGCGGGTAGCAGCAGCAATTACCTCGTTGGTGATCCGCTTGCGGGCATGCTCCCGGAGGAGATCGGAGAAATGGTGCAGGGCTTCTACGCGAAACTGGAAGAGGATCTGCGTGCCGGGGGCGGGCGGCGAAAGGCGAGCGAGGCTAGCCACGACGGTGATGACGAAAAGGGGAAGGAGGAGAAGGACGCATGGGTGCTCGAAGTACTGGGGTGCGTCGAGCGGACTATCTGCGTTCTCTTCTTTGATAGGTCCATCGCTTTCCTCTACACTCAACGGTTACTCAGACTGTTCCAGGCTGTTTTCGCCGCAAACCTCCGATGATGCTTCGCACGACCAGGCTCTATCCAGTCGCGTAGCGGCATTGAATATGCTTGATCTCAACCTGGAACACCTGGGCGTCGATGTTCCTCCGGAAGCAGCAGTGGGCTTAGAGACGGTGGTTAAGGCCTGCGGCCAAGGTATGCCGATCCTTCCCTGTGGCCCACAAAAAAATCACACATTGACCACGCGACATAGTGCTTTCGACCTTGGAGCTACACCACAGCCCTGCCGAGAAAGCTACCATCATGGTGCAAGCCCATCATGAAGTCATCGGTCAGTTCCTCGTCTGCTTTGACTATCATCCGATATTGAATTCCCTCAGAGGGCTTATCTAGGCTTCCTCGAATCAGGCTTCTGACGGAGGAGGAAGAACATGCCCGAGCATCCTCTAGGAAGATCGCGCCGCGTAATCCTCTAGCAGATGCACCGGGAATCGTTGTATCGCCGGCAGCGTCTCCAGCGTCTATTCTCATGCCGCTTCCGGACGCAGCTGAAAGCAAGCCGCGTCCGCCTCCTCTGCCACTAACACCGCCCACATCGGTGTCTGCATCTAACGCAGCACATGAGACGCCTGTCGCAGAATTTGCCCTCGTAACAGAACCTTCCGCCCCGGAAGCCCTGGAAGCAGATTTCTCCTCTACAACTCGACCACCTCCTTCGGAGCCAGATTCCACGGATGGCGATCTTGCGCGCCCCGAACTACTCACTCTTCCACCGTTTTCTAACGGCGACGCTCCGGGGGATACACCTCATCCATCGACGCCGACCCCCGTGTCGTCCGACGTATTACTTCCACTGATCATATTTGCGGTCGTCAAATCGAACCCGCCACGGCTTGTTTCGCACCTGCTATACACGCAGCGGTTCCATCTGACCCCGTCCGGCATCGCGCAGGGCGAAGAGGCCTTTTGCCTCGTCAACCTCATGGCCGTCGCCGAGTTCCTCGAGAATGTCGATCTAGAGGCACTTGGGCTGGGCGACGGTGGAATCAGGTGCGCTGCGCTCCCTTCATCCTCAGCATTGACTCCAACTGATTTGCTCCCGCAGCACCGCGGACCTTACGCCGATCCCGATCGCACGCAACAGCCCCAAGGTGCCGGCGATGTCGCTTGTGGCGGACGGTACAGGCGTGCTCCGTCGACAGGTCGACACGCTGGCGGACAGCGCAGGGCGCGTATTCACGGGTGTCACGGGTGTCGTGGACTCGTCGTTCGGCATGCTGCGGCAACTGCTGCCTGGCACGGGCACGGGCAGCCCGCTGCCCGTGACACCCGCGCTAGACAGCAATTCAGGGGCGGCCCCGTGGAACTTCCCCCACGTCGGGAACATGACGCGCCCCGGATTCGGGCTTCTGCGGCGCGAAACGGGGTTCTCCATCGGCGGGATCAGCATCGGCGGGCGGGCGGAGGAGAAGCGCGCCGAGGAGGAGCTGCGAGAGGTGTCGAGGCCAGGGAGCCTGCGTGCCGCCGCGGCCTCGGACGACGAGGAATCGGATGACGGCGCGGGGAGCGCAGAAGAAGACGACGAGGAAGTGGATGGGCAATATGAGGGGGAGGGAGGAGGTTCGCATGACGCGCGGAGTATCCGGAGCTTCGAGAGCATGATGAGTAGAGAGCGGAGCAAGGGTCGTCGAGGCGCGCGCATACCTGGTCCTGGCCGGAGAAGCCTCACCGACCGGCTTGCGCATGTCTCGGGTCTCGCGGGCTTCAAGGTATGCTACATACGGCTCGTTCGTTCTCAATACTCTAATGGGACCTGTAGGGATCTCCTCCTCCGCGGCGCGACTCGCTTCTGCCTTCCACCAGCCGCTTTGACACACCCGTCTCTTCCCGGCCCAGCTCTCCAGCACTCCTGGGAGGAGGCCTGCGCCTTCAGCCGCCTAATCTGCGATTCATGGATTGTGCAGCAGATGATCTACGGCTCGCCGAGGTCGCAGAGTTGCTGAGAGACTATCGACGTCTTGTGGAGGGTATCAGGAGTGTCGGTGGATTCATTGGTGAGGACTAAACCCTGCTCAAAGTGTTATACACCATCACATAGCACATAGTACACGTTCAATAATTGGGCTTTGGGAAAACATACTCGAGGGACGCGGCCCTGCCATTATCGGCATCTCTCGGAACTTCAAGCTTTCACCCAACTTTCACCCGCCTTCCGTTCAACGTTCAACGAGTATCTCGTGTGTGGATAAGCAATCTTCATCCTACTCCATTCCGTTCCTTCCAGGACATGCTGGATGCATGAAGCAGTCCCTTCCACTCCTGACTTTGAAATGGGCGCCTGGCGGTGGCAACAGACTCCAAGCCGGACTTTGGCCGCTCGAGTTTTAACGCTCAGAGCCTTGCGGTAGCGAATTCGGACAACGAGGAGCTTTTAATTCACACAAACCCCGCGTACACCGAGGAAATCTCTCGCATGACTCGACGCCTCGCGTTTCCCGCCCGGCGCTGAGCGCTGAGCATACGTACTACGAGTCGAGTCTGCAACGCTGCGCATACTGTGAAATATAAGCAAGGCGCTGGGACTGCCGCCGGCGTACTCCTCCTTTTGTACCTCACTCCTGCGCTCTGCTGCGAAATATGCCGCACTTCAACCGCGGTGTGCAGATCTACACACTTCCGTCCCAGCCGGCTATTGATATCAACCAACGGGTGCTTCACTCAGGGCAGGCAGGTACGCCTCGTATCACCATCTCCCTTGCAGACGGCTCATGTCATGAGCAGAACAATCCTCGTCTCACTCCAAGGAGTACGCTTCCATCAGCTTTCCATGGACACCACCAAACATGGACGCAGGGGGCGGTTTGAGATTCTCCCGCCTTAGCCATGGCATCTCTGCAAATCCCCGCAATACACCTTCTGTCCAGTTTCAGGCCAAGTGTATACCATTTCCCACAAACATTTACTGCAGCAAATTCCTCGAGACTGAAGAAACGGACCAACGTCGTTGTGGTATGGGTATGTTTATATCCTCTGGATGTAACCCCTTTTCATCATATAATGAAGGCCTTGAAGTATTGCGTCGAGCGGCTTTGGAAGTTTCGCAGTGTGGGATTTGGCGCTTTTCTCTTCCAACATGTCACCCAGACACGCGCAGAGAGACGCTCGATACCCTATCTGGATGGGCTTCGGAGCTTGCTATCGGCGCTGGTAGCATCATCTGGTTGCATGGGCCCATGGGTGCTGGAAAGTCCGCCGTCCTGCAGACACTGACACATCGACTGCACTCCGACGGGCGACTTGGAGCCAGTTTCGTTTTTCGCCGCGAGCCCAGTGGCAATGCGCACATTCTGTTTTCTGCGATTGCATATCAGCTCGCTACTAACGTTCCTCGTTTGCGAGGCGCGATCTCCCGCGCTGCACGAAGGAACCCCGGCATTGTCGGCGAAAGTCTAGCCACTCAGCTCCATGAACTTATCCTGGAACCATGCCGGGCCGTAGCGGATTTCAAGCCGCTGACGATCGTCATCGACGGACTCGACCAGTGTCGGCTAGAGGACCAACAGGAGATTCTAGCTTTGCTGGGAAACGCTGCTCGATCATCACAGCTTCGATTCCTCCTCGGGAGTAAATCAGAAAACTACGCGGCCGAATTTCTCGCCGATCCACAGTTTAGCGCAATCTGTCGTTCGTTCTGTGTTGAGCGATCGTTCGAGGATGTTCGGACCTATCTCTACGCCGAGTTTGCCCGGATCCAACAAGACTGTTTGGAATCGAGCAGAGGCGATTGTAGTCCAAGCTCCTGGATTTCTACGCACAGTTTCAACATTCTGGTCGGCTCATCGTCCGGTTGCTTTCTTTATGCGTCAACACTCGTCAAGTTCCTCGGTGACCCGGAATTTCTTCCCCAGACTCGACTTTCGGCGGTCATCGACCGCATTCCCCTCAACCTTCTCAATTCGCCCCTCGATATATTATACACTCAGATTCTGGCCACCGTTCCCACGCGTTTGCGTACATCGCTGCTCGCAACCCTCCACATTCTCACCACGAAACCTTTCGCACATCTTCCACTTCATCACATGGAACAACTCCTCCATACGAAGACCGGGCGCCTCCGGCGCATCTTGCGTCATCTCCGCTCTGTTCTAAACGTCCCTGATTCGGACCACGGCGGCAGCATTACTGCACACCACGATTCATTTCTCGATTTTCTCGTAGATCCTGCGCGTTCTGGAGCATTCTGCGTCATTGGCTCACGATACTCCATGTATCTGGTCCGCTCTATTTTAAAGTCGCTGGCGTACTCGCACAAGCATCCACAGGTCAACCGCGTGGGTCATATCGCCTGGTAATCTCCACCGCTCAGCGCTCAGTACGCATACGTTTACCGAGATTGATCGATCTGTAGGAAACATTTGACCGCCATGGTGGATTACGTGACTTCGGTAGTTCCCTCTCCAGATCTGGTTCCCCTCGTACTGCGCATCAATCCCGACTTTTTCTTCGGTTCACTGGGCACATTCGAAGCTGTCGGCGAAAAGATCTTGTTGTGGTTGAACGTGAGGCCGCTGCGATTTCTTTGTTTCTTCGGCTTACGCGCACGTAGAGAATAACTCCACGACCAGCCGAAGCCATCGCTGTGTGGGAGGACTATGATTACATGGCCTTTTTCCATTCCACCGTCAATGATTTTGATTTCGACGATGAGGTTGATAGTTTCGTCGCTACGGAATTCGACGGCGTCCAGCATCAAGTCCTACTGCGCTGCCCCGCGTTTATCCGTCTTCTTCGCGTTTCGATGGCGTTGCCGGCTTTGACACCCTTGTTTCAATTCCGCGTTTTGTTGGACGCTTCTTGGGACGATTTCAGGACTGTCGTCTGGACACTTCGCCCGATTTTCGGCAGGAATGAAACAGCCCTGGCGCAGATATGGACGGCTCTTCAAGACCCAGGCTTTGCGAAGGAAATTTCGCCATGGTCAGTCGTATTCCGGGATCTGGCATGCCAGAGCATCCGCATAGTGAAAGGGGGATATAACGGAGCGGTTCCGATCGAAATGCTCGGGTGCGCACGAACACGAGTTGCGATGCGGGCCTTGCTCATTATCATCAGCTATTGGCTCGAATGGGGACGCTACGTCAGATCATCCCCACTGTGTTCCGAGCTGCTCTGTGAACTGCGCGGCTTCGTTCCGCGCGACGACAGTCAATATGGTATTGCCTCCGAGACCGAGGTGCACGATGTGTTGAAATGGTTCGAGGTGCGTCTTAGCTATTGTCTAAACGTGCGCCGGTCCTCATCTCGCCTTGCAGTCATTACCGGATGCCCCACAAGACGAGCTCTTACGCTGGGTGAGGTACTTACCGCGTAGTAGCAGATCTGAGCAAGACTTCGCCTTCGAAGCGCGTTGGACGAGTTGGAAAGGTCTCGCTTGGTATAGGGTCTGAGAAGGCTGCAGGGAACGTCTTATGTTGTGGTGGTGTATCATACTTCGGCCTACGAGGACCTTGTATAAATGAGACTACCTATGAAAGAAGACAAATTTCAACTGAGAAGTCAAGCGATCAAGCGTACGTGTAGATATACATTGTATAACTTCACAAAAATAAACATCGAGGAGACTGACTCTTGCGGCTGCACGAATGACTACATAATACACATATAAGCTGGCAATGCGCAATGAGTTCGGATTCGTGATACGCGTCAGACCTTGTCCCCAGCACAATTAACAGTACCCTCCCTGTGGGACCCCTGTCAATGCTCTGCCGCCCATTGCGCTGGAGTCAGCGTATAAAATGCTCGCATACTTGGGGTAAGATTAGGAGACCTCGGCGGCTCGTAAGGTGGAAGTGGGGGTACGCCCTTGAACGTATTTTTGAGTTGGCGGATACGTTGACCGATCCAGTCGTGCCAGGGAATGGCCTGCCCTGGTCGGCGTAGATGCCAATTGCTGAGGCGACTGCATACACTGTCGAAGCGCTCGATGACCTCGCCAATCGTCGGTCTCAGACGGGGGTCCTCTTGGGTCATATCTGCCACAAGTGGCTTCAAAAAATGGAGCGGCTTGTGGTTGCCCGTGCCCCTCTTTATGTACCGACAATTCAAGTTGTTAGCAAAATCAATAAATATGGAGAGACCTTACTCACTATCGTAGATTCATGGGAATGTATGAAGCTTGTTCTGAGAAGATTTCCCAGGTGATATATGTCGGTGGGGAAGGGATTGCACCAACCAGGCTGCCGGTGCTCTGGAGGACTTTTATCAGCCCCGAGAATGACTTCTTCCATTGGCGGACCGTTCTCTGGTTGATAACGGCGAGAAAGACCGAAATCGATGATATAATAGCGCGGCCAGCATTCGGTGCGAGTGATAAAACAGGCAAACCCGTCGTTTGTCGTGTTTCTCCACATATGCACAGGATGGAACCCCTCCGGGTATAGCTGGGATGGATCGACAACCAAGTTCAAAACGCCGCAGTCGCTGAATCCCAGTGAGAACGCAGTTCGACAGGAACGAAAAGTCGCACCGATGCGCAATGAACATCTGATGCATCACCTGAATTCCCTGCTCGCGATTCATGTCAGCTCAGACAGAAGAAAAAAAGAGACAAGATTCACTTCGAATATTTGACGAAAACAATCCACCACTTCGCCGACCGTGTCAAAGACAGTCTCGTGGAACTTCATCATCATAGGCATCACAATAATTTGTTTATCGCCGTCTGCCGGGTCCTGCAGTACCTCAAGGATCGGGATGCAATGGTTCCTGGGGTCCTCGGAAATGGGAGTACGCGAGAAAAGGTTGCCTATCTCAACCTCGAACGGGTGTTTCTTGCGGGATACCGATTTTAACATGAGACGCTTTCCGTCACCAGCGCATTCCACATCCATGATCTGTCTTCTCTGCTGGCTATCAGGTTACACCACGTATATATATGCATGACGAACCGGATGCTTTGCTGTGTATTCGTCGCCAAAATCTTTGGAGTTTGTAGTGTTTTTTGGCACAAAACCCGGTTGGAATTTAGGACGTAGACGGTAGCCAGCTGCCTCGAGGAAGGAGCGGCGTTCAAACCAATAGAGCTCGCCCTTGTCGATGAACTGGCTCATCCGGGGGATTGCGCCTTGCTGTATGAGTCGCGCGTTGCGTTGCCTCGTGTTCCCCCGGTCACAGTCAGAGTCATGACTTGGGCCCGGGGGCGTGGTCAAAACAAAATCACGTGACTAGTGTTAAATTTAGCTGCTCCAGCCATCAGTGGCAGTGCCTCCCTCGCTTCTGCCGCATGTTCACGGCGATAAATGGTGTGAGCTTGTTTGTAGGCTGGGCAAGCAACCTCTACATCCATGCCTTCTTCCACCTCGCCTTTTTTCCCTCTTCCTGCAAAGACCTTTACGGCTGCAATCCACGCTATGAATGATGCAGTGAAGGAATTCGACGAATCTGGAGATAATTGGGATGACACTATATGAATCGTATGTCATTACTGTCATGGGTGTATGGATCATACAATATCTCGCCAGTCTCGTACCCCAACGCGACAAATTAGCGAAGGAACTTCAGAATCCGATCACGTCCCTAGTCAGCGAACCATTGAGGCCAAATTGAGGCACCAGTCTGCGGATCTCATGAGACAGGCGGCCGACATGTTGTATCAGGCAAAAGTGCGGTAGCATCGTGTCTCTCCCGTTCACTGATTCCTGATCGCTCGCAGATATCATCTGCCGAAGCCGCTTCAAGAAGCAGAGAGCGGCCTTTGGAGGAGTTGAATGATGAATCTCCCGCCGGTGAATGCCTTTTCTCGCAATTTGTAAATTCAACCACTCACGGCCCTCAGGGAGAAAATCTATCATTTCGAAGTCTGTCTTTCCGGTCTCTCTACCGATCTGTCCTCGACGCTTCTGGCAGGGCGCATGAAAACCTAAAGCATCTGATGGGAATCGGTCTCAGGTAAGACTTCCTGTAGAGTCCTCCCGCACTTGACTGTTAATATCTGTTTTACTTAGCGCGCAAGTGATAGAGCTTGTATGTGTGCCATGCTTAACGGTGTCCGAGTCAACGGCAACTGAGAATTGAGTCATCCCTAGAAAAGGAAGGAGGTGGGGCTCAGAGCAGCAGCAACTGAATTCCATACACGTTGAAGCATGAACTTCCGGGCTCAAATGGGCCCGTAAATTACCCACCAGCTTATCCCGAGGGCTCAGGAGTCAGTAGATTCATTATCCTGAATCATCTCCGATCTAGTACTCATATGCATTTCCTCTTCATCAGCTTCAAGAGGATGTTATAAAGGATCCCGAACCGATGCTGGGCCAGCTGCTGTAGATCAGGATCGAGAGTCCGAAAGCCTACCCCGATACCCCGAGAGCATTGTACGTACATATATGCGCCAGATATATCCACTTTTCACATTCATTCCAAAAACATTCCAGGAGCCAGAAGTAGACAATACCACCACTTTCGATGCCATCGTTGCTCCCACTATCGGCCTGAAGAGATGTGCAACGAGCGCAACTACGTGGGGCCAGGGACTCCAGCGGGACCTGCATTGTGTTGACGGGTAGCGTCATGCCATCCTTCATGTTTCCTTTACTGATTTCAGCGAAACTCAGGAATACGCATGGCGTCGGAACGAGTATGTATCAGATGCAACTAGCACAGCACAGTTCAGATGCGGCACACCCCATTTAGTTTCGGCACACCTCGTTCAGATGCGGCACTCCTCAGCCACGTGACTTAGTTCGGCACATTGATGGATGGTCATGGTGTGCCGAATCTGAGCCGAGAACATGTCACGTTGTTTCCATTTCTGGCAGACTTCATTGGCCCAAAGTGCGGGGGACCGTTGTCTCCTGTGATTCATTTGCGGACCATGTGAGATCAATGCAGATATTCCATGGCTGGTACAGCTCCAGGGTGGCGCACCTGTACCGTTCACTACACTCCCGAATTTGCCTGGAAAAATTTTGTATAGCCGAGACTTGTGTCTGGTATTACACGGCTGCCTAACTATCCTAACCCAGTATCACACGGCTGCTCTTCTGCCTCCTGTTACTACACTTCCGAATCCACCTGGAAAAAATCAAAGCACTTCAAAGATTTCACTCTAGTCCAGGCAGACCAAAAGGGTATGTCAAATGAGCATCGATCAATTTCGGGCTGATATCGGAACTTGCCGGGGCGACAACGGCGTGCCAAAATGTGCCGCATCTGATTACAGTGTGCCGGATCTGAGGGAGATGTGCCGAATCTATATAAGGTGTGCCGCATCTGAACTGTGCTGTGCTAGTTGGATCTGATTAATCCCGGCGTCGGAACATCGAAGGAGCAGCAACCTACAGTTTTTTCGTCGTACGTCATCCCGGTAGGTAGGTAGGTATATTCCGGCGCGGTCCCGTTAAGAAACAGCCGGTGCCCGTAACCGGTTGAACTCGGAGAATAGTTGTGCTAATTGTTAGACTAAGGCGGAATCACACTTCAGGTTCTGCTCCACTCACTAGTGTCAGCCTTCCACGCGCTGCACTCCCAGGATCGTCGGACCGGCGCGTGTCAACCGCTAGCGTCGATATGTATTTCAGTGCGCAGCAGGAACTGAATTCAGAGGAGGGCTCGTTGAATTCGTATACAGTGGCTTAGCTCAGACACATCCAAGGGACGAGCTCCATTCTCTTGTTATAAAATTTGCTGTAGACCGCATGCCATTGTATACCCCTGCCATTCTTTACCGCATGTGAGCTAGGTCCTATTGCCGGTAGGTGACATACCATGGTATATTCATGGGAGTGAATCGATTCATGGGAATGAATCAACTCTTTCTTGAGGATGTTCCCGAGAAAGTAGACGTCTGTGGGGAATGGGTTGCACCAGTTTCTTCTTCCCTAATGTTCCGGTGGACTTTTGTCTTTTGGCACCCCCCAGAATCACTGCTTCCAACGGTGGGAGTTATAGCGGCGTGAGAGCACGAAGTCGATGATATGATAACGCGGCCAGCATTTTGTGCGCGTTAGTATCGAGTAGGCAAGGCCGTCGTTCGTAGGATTTCTCCAAAATTTGACAGAATGAAAGACATAGGGGTACAGCTGCGAGAGACCGACGACAGTATTGAGACGCCCACAGTCACTTGAGCTCGTTAGCGCGAAGAATGCTGTATCACCGATTTGCAACGAAGTTATGAACTGCACACCCTACGCGGTATTTGCGTCACGGAGGGCATCAATCAGGTTGAAATAACCCACCCCAGACTTCTCCAACAGTTTCGAAGATGGGCTCCTCAAGATCTAGGCATCGCGATGACTTGCTTGTCGTCGTCTTCTGGATCTTGCAAGACGTCGACGGATGGGAATACAGTAGTTCCGCGGGTCTGTTGAAAGGAGAGGATCAGAAAAGTTGAGCAACTTTGACCTCGAACGGATCTGTCTTGAGGGATATACATTTCAGTCTTCAGCATGAGCTGTTTGTCGTCAGAAACATCCATGGGTTCTGTTCGCTGGGAAAAGAGGGTCAGAATACGAGGGGATCTTCGGGGACACACAAACCGGATGCGTTGCCGCCTTTTCATCCCCAAAGTCAAGAGGATTAGTGGATTTTGTCGGAATAAAGCCGGGATGTACTAACTTTGGCCGTAGTCGATAACCAGCAGTCTCAAGGAGGAGCCTTGAGGGAGCCGACGTTCAAGCCAGTACATTTCATCTTCGTCAATGTATCCCGCCATGTGTGAGGCCATAGTCGTAGTACCAAGAAGTAGCCTGCCTCACAGTGCGGCGGTCACGGTACGTTGGCGCACCGCGGCAGATGCCGAGTCTCACAAGCAAGCCTTATGATCACTTGCTTACAGCATCCTTGATCGGATTTGCCACACTTCCTCTTTTGCCCTCTGGCGCAGCACGATGCCCAAAGGTCGGGCGCGCAAATGGAGCACTCACAAGAAAAGGAAAGAGCTCAAAACCCCTCTCGGACGCGAGAAGAATGCACCCACGGCTGAAGTTTGGGAGACCATGACCGTCTACATGGGTTTTACAGGCAGGTCTCACCACGCGCTCGGTTCCGTTTCTCAAGCCCCGACAGTCACCGACGACGAAGAAAAAGAGCATACCTTCCGTCCGAACGATATGTACGCTTTCGCCCAGCACAATCCCGGGATCCAACCCTGTTTCTAGTGTGCGCGTGTTGCCCAATCGGCGCAAGGTCGGCGACCCTATCGACGATCTCGACTACTGGCTTTGTCAGGTTGTTGACATCCGCGCAAAGAGTGACACAAATGTGCGTTGGCCACTTTCTTTTTGCGCGGGAAGTAACCGTGCAGCAGGTGTGGGCCCTGGTCCAGTGGTTCTATTCTCCACAGGAGGCTGCTGAAGAGGTGCCGGGTTTGTGAGTCTATCGCGAACCTGCATCCCGTTCAATTGCCAACCTCGTTTCAGCGACGCGTCTCATTGTGGCGCATATGAACGACTCCGGTCCAACCACACCGACTGCATCTCGTCCGCAGTGTTCGATGGTCAGTCCAGATTTCGCTTCGAAATGAAACCTAACGCAATCTACAGGGAAAGTAATAGTCAAGGAATACAATGACACCTCCCTTATGCAAGAAGAAATACTCGAAGGAGAGTTTTTTTGTCGCTATACAATTGACTGCAAAAACAAGTCAATCTCGGTACGTCTTATATTCATTCCGCTATAGTTGCCTATCTGTCTACAGCCCCCTCCACGAACTACATGCTCGTGTCTCCAGCCATACAACCCGTCAGACCCTACTCCCGGTGCCCTCATGCACTTCTGTCCCCAACCCGATTGTCGGAGATTCTATCACAGCAGATGTGTTGCCCCAACAGGCGCGCCGTCCGCCGCGGAACGTGATCGCAGCTTCCTTTTCCGCGACCCGGACACGGGCATCCCGCTCGCCTTCGACACGCTGAGCAGCGCGTCGGCGCCCGCCGAGCGCCCGAAGAAGCGGCGCCGCGCGAACCAAGCACCTAGTGCGGCGGCGGGTCTGGCGGCGCTCCTCGACGCGCTGCCACCCGTGCTCGTGCGCGCCGCGGCGCAGCCGATCGTACGTGGGGGCGCGTTCCACGCGGGCGGGGTGGTGGGGAATGCCGCGGCCATCACGGCCGCGCGCCGCCTCGTGTTCGACGCGCTGCGCGACGGGCGCAAGGTCCCGGACGGGTGGGCGGACGCCGAAATGCCCGACGGGTGGGAGGCGCTCGTCGACGTGCGGCTGGGCGAGCTGCCGAGCAGCGTGAAGAGCGCGCGCGTGCGCCGGACGTCGCTTGGTGTGGTGAGCAACGGGAAGGGGAAGGGGAGGAATGTAGAAGAGGTGCTCGCGCTGGAATGCCCTGAGTGCGGAGGGCCGATATAGCTGACTGAGCGCGATATAGTCGATAAGGGCGAGCCTGATCTAGGGGGGCGGAGGAGTTCTTCCGCGCATTTTGTATAGCAGTGTACTTACATATCTCTTGCATGTATTTATGGGTGGCAGGCACCTGAAATCACCTCGCATTTCTTGGTTGAGATCGGGCTTAGTGTTGAAAATGAACTCACTGCCGGACTAGAGTTCTCAATCTTTCGTGTCGCTGTACATGGTCGAGGCGATTAGCGTCTACTCTTCAGACCCTCCGAGTCAACTTCGAGCCCTATAGATTTCGAGCGGATATCATATATGATATAAAGTATCTAGATTATCCAGCTGTTTGTTAGGCGAAACGGAGGTTGAACATGTATTGATAGAGCCTCAGCATAAACTCTGGTCAAGCAGATTTACGGTTCGTGTGCTTCAACTTTGGCCGAAAAGCTGCTCTCCAGACGAGTATACAGATAGCAGAGCAGATGCCCCATGGGGGAAAAATCCAGCTGAGCCGCCACGACCATCCCGCCTCCTTATCCAGGTCATGGATGAAAGAGTTGACATGCGGCTCGAGCGCCTCCACCGAGCCGGTATTGTCGATGACGCGGTCAGCGTACTGCACCTTGTCTGCAATCGGGAGCTGTGAGTTGAGGCGCGACGCGGCGTCCTCGAGCGACGAGCCGTCGCGCTGCACGAGGCGCTCGAGCTGGACCTCGCCGGAGCTGAAGACGGCACCGTCAGTTGCGAGCATGCGTCGACTTGAAGGGTCCCACCAGTACACGACGACGACCTTGGCGACGCACTTCCACAGAGGGCCCTCAATCAGGAGTGGCACATCGAGGACGCAGTACTTGCTTCCGCGGAGCCAGTGGCCGACCACGCCCCACAGCAGCGCACGCCGCACCGCCGGATGCACGATTGCATTGAGCTTGCGCCGCTTGGCCGCGTCGTTGAATATGACGGAGCCGAGCTTTTTGCGGTCCAAGGTTCCGTCTGATTGGAGGACTTCCGGCCCAAAGTATGCGGTAATTTTTGCGAGCGCAGGCGTGCCGGGCTCGACGACTTGACGCGCCAGGATGTCCGCATCGACGACCGGGATATTTTTGGCTTTGAGCAGGTTGGATACGCTTGATTTTCCGGTGGCAATGCCTCCTGTTAATCCAACGACTGAAACCCTGTATCAATGGCGCGCACAGATGAGTCACGACAGATGGCGGTCACCAATCATGGTAGATTCCTCGTTTGTGCGAAGCCGCAGTAAGACGAGCTTGACGAGAATCACGAGATGGTGGTGAACTTCGAAACCTGCCACCGAATCCGGGCCGACCGTACCCAAACCACAACAGAGCACAATATTTATTTACGCGTGACAGTACCTTCTTGACTTGAACAACCATGTCGAATCAGATTCCTACGGAGCAGCTGCTAGAGCTTCTACTTCAGCTCAAGGTCTACACGCGCCTTCGGGTATCTCTGTTCACCCTTCTGACGCAACTGTGATCAGAAAGCACCATCTGCATCCGCCCGCCAAATTTTGAACGAAAGGCCACCAATAGCCTACGCCCTCATTGCCCTGATGGTCTCCATGAACGCCATAAATGTCGACGTCTTTCAAGTTTAGTCCTCCCTGGCTCTGCTGCTTCCTCTCACACTTGTGCCTAGAAAATCCTGTCCGACTACGGCGCTGCACAGGCGGCACAGGCCGCGCCGGCTCCTGCGCGCCCTCATCCAGCCATTCCAGCGCATGTCCAACATGTATCCCAGCCAACCTCGCGAACGAGCACCCCGCCCACGCATAATCCGTATCAACATCAACCCCAGAGCGGCTATGGCCAACTGCCGCCGAACCAAGGCTATGGGCGCACACAACCTCCTGCTCCGGCGTACAACGGCGGGTTCAACCCCGCGCCTCTTGCAGGCTACGGGACCCCCCCGCCGCGCGCACCCGCAATGCCCGATATGTCGGCCTTCCCAGAGGAGCAACGGGTCCGTGTCCACTGTCTGTTATTCCGTCGTAGTCCTCACACTCCTCACAGCAAATGATTATGGGGCTCCTGGCAATGACACCAGAGCAAATCAATGCCCTCCCGCCTGCGGACCGTGCCAGCATTCTGCAAGTGGTACGGCACATACACACTTTCACGTTTTTGTCCGAGGCTCTGATAGTCTTGTTTCAGCGAGCGCAGCTTGGTTTCCCGCCCGTCTGAATCCGTGAGGATTCATCTGGCACATCATCCCCTATCTTCACCTGTATTCCAATGGATTTCATACGCAGATTCCCAGCTGCCGGGGAATCCATTTCTCCACTCGACGGTCAAGGAAGCTGCAAGCCTCCCTGATCCAATCCGTAGCTATTATGGGCCCACGATCTCAACTAAATCTCTCTGTATCGGAAAGAACGGTTCTCACTTGGATCCACTCTGCATCAAATATCCAACGTTGAACCCAGAAAGAATACAGTTGAACAACGTTCAACATTTGACCTGAGGCCTGAGCCTGAACTGAATCATTCCAACTGACTGGGAATATGTAGCTCTCCGCCGCCAGAAGCAGATGGATTCCCAGACATGAAGATCAACTTCACCAGTGCAGTTGACTGTTATAACAAGGTGGTCGCGGCTACCCGCAGTCTCAAGTAAATTTCGACCAACATTGGTAGCATGACTCAGAGGTCCTAAATTACATAAAAGAGCGCTCGGGCTGCGGGCGCCGGGATCAACGATGCGAACTGACACAGCGGCGCGGGCTGTGCCGTCACCTCGTGCCATATTCTTTGCCCCCGCCATGTCGGGCGGCACCGTCCTGCGCAGAATCGTGGTCGACGACACCGACCCTGCTATCCAGTATGGTCCCACTGGCTGGTATTCCGCGGACCCAGTCAAGCTCAACGCCATGGGCAACTTCGGGCCCGTGTATAACACGACTTCGCACGGCACCTCCACCAGCGGCTCGACGCTTTCTTTTCCCTTCAATGGTGCGTGCTCTCATACGACTTGTCGTCGCCCATCAACCCTTGCGCAGGGACGTCCGTCAGCGTCTTCGGCACGATCGCAATCGCTACAGACGCGAGCAACGCGACCGACCCGACGTGGACCTGTCTCGTCGACGAGATTCCGATCGAGAACCCGAACCCGACGTTCAAGTACGCTGAAAACAACTGGCTGTTGTGCGACCAGTCGAAGATCTCGCCTGGGTCGCATACGCTGACGATCCAGGTCCAGTCCAAGGGCCAGCCCTTTTATCTGGACAATATCATGTACACGCCGTTGCCCGACGTCAGACGCGAATCCGCGGTTCTGGAGTACACGAATGTCGATCCTGCCGTCAGCTTCGGATCTGGATGGCGTGGGTGGGGAGCGCAAAACATCACCCAGGTGAATGGCGCCCAAGTCGCGCTCAATTTCCATGGTGAGCATTTCAGTAGAATTTGGAGTTTTACTTATCTTTGCAGGCACATCCGTCAGCCTGCGGGGTTATATCCCACAAGAATTGCCGCACGTCCCGAGTTCTGCAAGCTATTCGATTGACGGAGGCCCGCCGGTGAAGTTCACCTTGCCTGGGCTCCCCGAACAGTCCGTAACTCAGTACAACGTGATCATGCTCACGACAAACACCCTCACTCCTACTGCGCACAATCTTGTCATCACGTACGAGGGCAGCGGCACCCAGACCCCCCTCGTTGCCGCGACATTCTATGTCACAAATACTTCTGCACCTGCATCCGCGCCAGCCGCATCCACGGCCGCATCCGAGTCCAGCGCTACGCCATCCTCGACGACGCTCAAAAACGGCACCCCCACAGCCGCCATTGCAGGGGGGACCGTCGGGGTCCTCGCCGCCCTCGCGCTTATCGCAGGCCTCGTCTTCTGGTGCCACCGGCGCCGGCGACGCTCCGCAGAGAACGCGCGCCGCCAATCCGCGAACCCGTTCATGGCGACCACAGAGGCCGCTGCCGCGGCAAGCAGCGCCGGCGCCACCTACACGTACTCCGCCGTCCCCGGCCCCGCCGCCGACCCGCACACGCACGCGGGCACGGCCTCGCACCCGCATTTCGCGTCGGCCTACACGTCCTCGCAGTCGGAGCCCGCGTCGCCCTTCGCCGCCCCGTCGGCCTCCAGCGGGTCGCTGCCCCGCCCCGCGCGCGCACCCGGGACGTACCCCCACCCGTACATGCACCCCGCCTCACCGCTCACGGAGGCCTCGAGCTCCGCGGGCGGGTCGCACACGCAGTCGCCCAGCGCGGGCTCCGCGTCCGAGGCGCACGCGCCCCCGGGGCTCCCGACGCCTGCGCCCTCGGAGGGCTACGGCTCTTTGGGGAAGCACGAGCGCGAGCGCGCGGCGTCGGAGGCGCTCCCGCCGCTGGTGCCGCTGCGGGCCCGGGACGTGCAGCGTCCCGCGGTGGTGCGGCACCACCAGGACAGCGGCGTGCGCCTCACGCCGGGGGCGTCGGTCGCGTCCGGGCTCCACATCGTCGAGCTGCCGCCGGATTACACCGCGAACTAGTTCAAATGGGCTTCGATCTTTGTTCGATTCCCAGAATCTGATTGATACATGTTTGTTTCATGTATATGGATTTTTTAGCCTATATTAACGCAGCGTTACACAGTGCGTTCGCTCCTTTGTCTGTAACCTGTACTGATACCGCTCCTAATATTAATGCACGGTCGGCAATTCTGAATTCTTAGGTCGAACGTTCCTTTATCCACTCAATATTCACTGCATATCTGACTTCAAATCGATAGCTCGACCCTGCCTCCTGGTCCGGGGTACATTTGCTTATATGCATGACCAATACTTAGGTCGCGCGTATCATTAGCGATGGTGAATGGTCGGGATGATATTTATGCAAGTGCATCACGTCGAACCCTTTGAGCGCCTGTATTCCGCGTTTATCCGGGGTGTGGGGAGATTTATGTGTTGCAGATTCCTAACGAAATCGGAGATCGGATCTCCAGTCAGTCCATGGTCGGGACACGGCTCCGCGGTATTCGTTCGTAGTAAGTTATACATTCGGCACGTAGGTCTGAAGCGGGCACGACAGGGCACGACACGGTGAGCCTTGGCCGATTTTTGATTCCGTGTTGTGATAATCTACCACGGATTGATAGTGATACTGTCCTGTTTCACCCGGCTTGCTATGCAGATCTCAGGACGAGTATTTAGATAGCGCAACTGACAGATTCAAACCCCCCATTCATGCCTCAACTCATCAGCATCGCAGTTTGTGTCTCGGACGATGTTACTCTGTCGGACTTCATCCCTCCGGTGGACATCCTCTCCAGCATGAACAGTGGGGACCACCCTGTTCTCGGCGTGGGCGTGCCAGAGTCAGCCTACCGAGTCACTATCGATTACCTTGCGCCAACAATGGCCCCAGTCGTAGCCCTCCAAGGCCGCCCCGCACCGACCTTCAACCCTACGCTCACCTATGCTGATGCCATGGCCTCTGGGAAGCAGTTTGACGTCTTGTGGGTCCCTGCAGGTGCGCGCAGCTTCAGTTGCACTCCCTTCCTTACCTTACCAGGGCTGTAAAGGTCCGGTGGATATCTTTGCCACGGGAGTGAGCACAATTCCCAAGGACGAGATTGCATTTATTGCACAGCAAGCGCCGAAGGCAAAGTATGTGATGTCCGTATGCACCGGTGCCGTGCAGCTCGCACTCGCCGGTGTCCTCACGGGTAAACGCGCAACGACGAGCAAAGCGTTCTATCATGCTGTAGGGGTGCGTCGATCTTTTTGAACGTGATATGGCGTCTCTGAAGCTCAGGTTTGGCTCTAGGCGGTTACCCCCAAGGACATCACATGGGTTCCTGAGGCGCGCTGGGTTATTGACGGGAATGTGTGGACCAGCTCCGGCGTCGCTGCCGGTACGAGAACTTGCCTTGGAAGTTACGGCTATCTTCACTGACATTAATGTATGATGAGGCGCGGATATGGCTCTCGCCTTTGTAGAACACCTGGCAGGCAAAGATGTTGCGCGTTATATCAGAAATGTCACCGAGCACCCCGAGGTTACGGACAAGGATGATCCGTTTGCAAAGATCCACGGACTCATCTGACGGAGTGTATGTAAAAGGGCTGCTCTGCATGATACTTCTCAAAAATTTCCAGTTTCTTCAGTGCAGAAGCTGTTGAAACATGTGTTTACAGAAACTAACACAAAGTTGACTGTTAAATTGCTGGAACTGTGTTTTTATCTCCTTTTCATTGAAGATCGAAGAACAGTTGACAGAGATAAGATGTATGTATATCCCCTGTTCTTCTCCTGTTAAAATGAATCCAGAATTGTTCAACCAAACCTCGTTGAAATTGCAACAAACGATCACGTGGATGTTCAAGTTCGTTGATCCCATCATTTCAACGTTCGAAGCTATGCTCAGAAACTTCGGGGTGGAATTTCTCGAGAATTGATTGAGGGGACATTCGATTTTGAACTTGAGCAAGACATTGGGCTGCGCTCCAGACTTCTGGAAAAATTCAGACACATTTCTTGGGGATGTTTGCTTCTTGATTCTATTCAGATTTGTCTCCTTGGATGTTGTGGTTGAACGGTGATTCTTACAGCTCTTGAAAGCTACAAAGTGTTATATATACCTAGCACATAGAGCCCCGGGGGAGAGTCCAGGTAAATGAAGAGAATATATTCGAAGGTCTAGACTTATTGGGCATTGTAATACTACATCTTAGTTTGATTATTTAGTCGAATCGTGGATTCTAAGCTCGGAGATGTTCCGAATATATTCACGTAGGGTTACCGGCTATTTCATTGAAGAAAAGATTTTCATACTGCCCCACCGCACCCTGGGCAGAAAAGAACACTAACAGTCCTGCCCGCGTCTCCATCGGCATCCCCGAAGTACAGATACGGCTCCACAATCGCGTCCGCCCACCCCGCCTCATCATCGTACGCAGTCAGCGCATCAAAATCCGCATCCCCCCGCAATATGTCATATACAGCGCGCCGCGCATGCACGACGCACGCCACGTTTCCAGTGATCCCAAAAGCCCCGCCACGCACAATCGGCTGCCCTGCCAGTCGTAAAATTCCCGCCGGGACGCGGTCCAACACCACTCTAGGATCGACGGATATGCGCTTATTTGCGTCTGGGCTACTCTCCAGCCTTGCAAAGGCGGCGTCTTGTGCGGTCATTAACACCTGTTGTTCGCGCGCAAGGAGGCAGCCATAATGATGCGCACGGCGGCACTGGGGTCGGGGGCACCAGTGCATCACGCGCGCAGGCTCCGTGTCGTCCGGGCTATATGGGGCACCGCAGATGCATGCATTCAAGTCGTATGCGCGTTTGGGCGTTGATGATGGGGCTTCTCCCTCGCCGCCACTGCATGTATACGGCAAGACACGATAATCTTGTCTGTCGGGATTGGCGTCGAAGAAGTAGCGGCAGAAGAACCTGTCTCCTGGGAAGAATTGTTGCTCGGGGTCATCCTCGAGAAAAAGCATCATCGGGACGGGGACTGGGAGCGGTTGAGTCACGGTACAGTGTAGCTCGGTGCGAGTGCGAATACACACCCTCAAATATCGAAGCAGGAATCAGCTCCGAGTGGTGCGAGTAGATGCGCTCGCGTTTTGCGCAATGTGCCAGGCTGCTGTCGATTCCATCATGATTCAACTGGCTTGCAACTACGTGAGCGCGACGTACAGCCCAGGCATCTTTTCCTTGATATCTAGCGGAGAATAATACCAATTCACGGCGACCCAGACCTTTGGAGCCATTTTCAACCTTGTGTCTACCTGATGAGCTCACATACGCACCTCATCCTCGGACCTCACACGAATCCCTTTGATCTTTGCCAGCCAGGAATCCTCAAGCTTGTAAGCGTGCCTTCGCTCACCCGCCTCCGGGAAGATTACGCCCCTGGTTATGTTTCGTTCCCGCCAGTGCTCTACCTCAAACTGGGCGAGATACGTACACATCGTTGAGTCGAAACTCAACTTCGCTTCCGTTCTCATCCTCGACTAATATGCCCCGCTCTGAGTTTAGGAATGTGTACCCGTTGGAGCTACGTTAAGTTACTCACAGACAAAGGCGCCGACTTGCGTGTGCTCTAGCGCGGCCCACTCTGCTTCGTCAGGAGCTCGTTGAAGCTTGGTGTGGCTCTTTTTGTGTGTCCACAGACTGGCACGCGCACGGCGCCGGCGGGTGGACATGAGTCTCGTCTTGATCAGTGCGTTCTCCAGTGGTTTTGACGAAGTGGCGTGGAAGCTCGGATCAATCAGGGAAATTCGGACCAGCCCGGCGGAGCACAATAGGAGCACAAGTTCAACTCACTTGGCCAATTGCACTTGGCCTTGAGTACTTGAGTATCGATATCATTCCCTTGCAGCTTCAACACTCTTTACTTCATAATAATCTAGGGCGTCAAATCCGATCGACAGCCGCAGCACCAGACCGTACACATCGACTGCGGAATTACGATGCTGAGGTTTCGAAGGAACGGCTGCCGCGGAAGACGCGTCACGCCGGATGTTGATTCATATTCCACACCGAAACCGGGGAAAGGTACAGTGCGGAGGGGGAAAGACACTGGAAAGACTGAATGAAAGAGCAATTGATGGCATCTGACTTCCCCCAGAGATAGGTACAGAGCCAAGGCCAAAGTTCGTCGGAGCTTCCAGCTCCGACGATTCTATCTGTAAGATACGGCGATGGGAAAGCCGTTGGGACGCGTATCTTCGGCGCCGGCACATAGATTGAGCCTACTCGCCGCTCGAACTATTTAACAGCGCGAATATTCAACCAGGGTTGGCAGATCTTCCATTCAATCTTTCACTCATGCCACAGCTCCTCAGCATTGCAGTCTGCGTCTCTGACGACGTGACCCTCTCCGACTTCATTACCCCGATTGAAATCCTCGCGAGCTTGAATGACGGGGACCACCCCATCTTCGGTGCCGGAATGCCGGCGTCGTCATACCGCGTCGCCATCGAATATCTCGCGCCCACCATGGACCCGGTCGTGTCTGTCAAAGGGCGTGTCGCGCCGACCTTCAACCCCACCCTCACCTATGCAGACGCTATGGCCTCTGGAAAGCAGTTTGATGTCCTATGGGTTCCTGCAGGTACGCGCGTTTGTTTCCATGTTAGGGGCTTACTAAGAAAGCGACGATACCGCAGGCGCTGTTGACGCGAGGACCATCCCCAAGGAAGAGATCGCGTTCATCGCGCAACAAGCGCCCAAGGCAAAGTACGTGATGTCCGTGTGCGGCGGCGCGGTCCAGCTGGCGTTTGCCGGCGTCCTTGCGGGAAAACGAGCAACGACCAACAAGGTGTTCTATCGTCAAATAGTGGTACGCCAAGCTTTTGCTTGGAGCCTTCAAACACTCGCCTCTGACTACTCTGACCGCTCTAGGAGGCAACTCCCAAGGATATCCAGTGGGTACCGAAGGCTCGATGGGTCGTCGATGGGAACGTGTGGACCAGTTCCGGTGTCGCTGCAGGTACGCCTGCACCTCTCCTGAGCTATTATAGGTTGTCTCATATGACGAGGCTCCGACATGGCGCTCGCATTTGTGGAACACCTTGCAGGTCGCGAAGTTGCGCGTTTCATCCGCGGCGGCATTGAGATTCCTGAGGTCACGGAGGAGGACGACCCGTTTGCGGCCTTCCACGGACTCGTATAGAAGCGTGTCTGGTACATAGCGGTGAATTGAACGTGCAGGGACTTCTCTGCAAGTCTTACATTTGCTCGGTACCAGGAGAATACTAAGGACCTTCTATTGCAGTAAGATGGGACTCAACACTACGAAGGAGACTGATCCAGAAATCAGACAAGGGTTACAGATCCGACTTTTCTGCCATGTTCAGATACAATTACCATTATCAAAACCCTTGGCTCATTAAGCTCTAGATCATCGTGATCAGAGCTGGGCATGGAACGTAATCTGCAGCTCTGAGTAATGCGGCCCATAGTAATGTAATATCTTTCCTGCATTCCTAGAAATCAACCCTCACTAAAAACCAACCGTGGGAATCTAGTTTGATTGCAATCGATTGCACCGTCGATCTCTGTTTGATGATTTGATGCCTCACTTGTGTGTTGTGTTTGGAGATATTCGATGTCGGCTCGGTAGCACGCCACAGGCTTTAGGGCGCTGAGGGTAGCGATCAAACATAAACTCTTGTTGCTTTCTCTTGCAATCTTACAAATCCTTGGATATTTTCGGGTTTAATGTGAGGGTACACTCAAATCCGCTCTCATCGGAGGTTTCTATTGAGCCTATGACCTTTTGCTCGTTTTCCTTGTTTAATTATCGATACACAGCCACGGAATCCACAAATACCGTCTTCAGACCCTCGCATCGTTGGATCTGCTTTTTTCTGTGTCGGGTTTTCTTTCTTGTACCTGTTGGGGTAAATTATTAAGAAGATACTTTTCCCTATCTTACTGCTGATTTTCAGTCAGGAAAAATCAGGTTTAGGGCCCTAAGAACTGGATAATTCTATTTAACAACCCCCCTTGTTTACAACAACCGGGTTGTAGAAAAGAAAGATTATATTTGACAACCCTATTTCTATGTAACAACCATCCTGCTGCGCGCAAAGTGCGGGCACGGCACATAGGCTGGAGTCCTGCGGCACGGCACTCCTCATTCTCCTCCGCATGCGCATGCTGCCCTGGCCACCGGCAGCACAGCAGGGCAAGGTCGGCAAGCGGGAGGGCGCCCAGAAGTGGGTGCGGGTGGCCAGCAGGGTAGGCGCTCGTGGATGCGAACGCGCCCCGCAGCATCCGTTTCTGGTGCCATCCATGCAAAGGTCACACAGCTGGTACATACACCCGCCCGTGATTTGCCGCCCCGAGCCGTCGGTACTTCTGGATGCAATTCGGTTTGTTTGGAGGGTTGTTGGATAGAATAAAACTTTGTCAGGGTTGCTAGATAGAAAGTTTTGTTTTGCAACCCGGTTGTTGCAAACAAGGGGGGTTGTTAAATAGTATAATCCCCTTGTAAAGTTTTCCCCACGATGTTCTTTTTCATGTCTTGGTAAAAATAGCTCTCTTCGCTCTAGGTATCGAATTTTGAGTCATAGATCCCTTTCGATGTAACTTTCAACTGTAATATTGAGGACTATCCAACATGTAAACTCAAAATTCCTGCCTTGCCTTATGTAAGTTGCTTCCAAAGCCGCCGGCGCATCCGGTCCGATCACATGCGCGCACTCACGTGCGACTACGCGTCCTCCTCCTCCTCCAAGTCCACGTCGTGAAGACCGTCGTCTGGACGCGTCTTGCGCGTCGCACAGTCGCCCGTCGTGCGTTTCTTTCCGGAATCCTGCGCTCCGCATCACATGGGACCACAGACTGTGACGTACCATAGTCACCTTGTCATCGTCGTCATGGGCCTTTCCACTACAGTGCTCGGCTCAATCACGTACTCACGCACATGCTTACACTGGCCTCGCTCCAATACCTCGACTCTGTTCGCCGCACTCACCCACGGTCCCGCATCGACAGCACACGCCGCCCTCCTCCGCCGCCCGCCATCCGCTCGCTGTCCTCGCCGCCGTCCGCGCACGCGCTCGACGTCGAGCACAGCGCGCACCCGTTCTCCAGGTCGCACTCACGTAGCCGCTGCGACCCTCAGGTGCGCCACGCTACGAGCACGCTAACTAAACGATCTCGCTCACTTGCTTTCTACAGGGTACTGCCTCGCGAACACCCGCACCCACGCCCTCGCCTGTGCCCGCGCCCCCTCGACTCCACCGCGTCGGCCATGCCCTTTCGCGCGCTGCCCGCCCTGTCGCCGCCGCGAAACGAGCGCCCGCGTCCACAAAGTAAGCGCCCGTTCCGTACAAGCTCAAAAGCCTCACCTGTCCTCTACAGCGCTCACGTCCGACGCAGACACGGCCGCCGTGCCCCCCCCGCGAACCGTGTACGCGCGGCTTCATGCGACCGCTTGCATCGAGCCCGACAGCCGCCAGCGCCGCCACGCCCGCGCACCACGCACGACGCGGAACGAGAGATGGGAGACGCGGTGTACGACGCAGGCCACGTCGCAGCGCAGCAGGCGAATCGCGCTTTCTGCGCTCTGCGACTGCTACTAACAAGTAGCGCCCACGCAGTCCGCCGCCGCCGCCCTCCCGTACGTACGCTACCCATCTACTCGCCGCCGCTTACTTACTTCTACAGTCTACGATCAGCACGACTCCCCCGCTGCGCGCGCGAGCAGAGTCGGACTCCGAGCACCACCGGCGCATGTCCTCGCCGCCCCCGCCTCGCATGTCCTCGCCGCCGTCGCCTCGCATCCCTCGCCCCCGTCGCCTCGCATCCCTCGCCCCCGTCGCCTCCCACGCCCGGCCCCCGCCTCCGCCGTCCGAGCCTCGAGCCTCGAGCCCCGTGCCGCACGCGCAGTGCCGCCCGCCCTTCCGCGGGCCGGTGTGCGCGCGCGGCTCCGGGCATCGTCCACCGCATCCCGCCCCGCCCCGCCCTGCGCCCCCGACGCGAAC
Source organism: Mycena belliarum (assembly GCA_029282135.1). NCBI lineage: Eukaryota > Fungi > Basidiomycota > Agaricomycetes > Agaricales > Mycenaceae > Mycena > Mycena belliarum. Next base: position 56,340 of record JARJCN010000081.1, read on the forward strand.
ACGGCGCCCCCATCGATCGAGCGCGATCGCGCCGCCCTGCGCCCGCATACCGCTCGACGCGCGCAGCGCCCGACCGCGCATAGCGGCCGCCCTACCGTACGTGCCCTAATTCTCTACTAACTAACCTAGTGCTAACTTACTCAACTAGGGGGATCAACTACCTCGCTGGCACCTCAAGTCCTCGCCGCCACCGCCACCGCTCGCGCGCTCGTAACGCCGCCCCCGCCCATCACGCCCGACGCGACGTCGCGCGCCGCATACCGCCTCCGGCCGTAGCTACACAACGCAAGTCGGGAGAACGCGCCCCCGACTGCACGGCGCAGCGCGCGAGACGAGGCCGAATCGCGCGCTCGTGTCGTCCCGTCTGCGTCCCACGCGAACGCAGGACGCTACGCCAGTCCAGCGACCTCGCGCGCGCGTCGTCCGCCCGCCCGCCAAGGCCAAGTCCGCGCCGCCGCGTGTCTGCGTCCCAAGCCAAGCGAACGCAGAGCGCCCCCGCCGTCGCAAATCGCCGTCGCGCGCCGATGCGCCTCCTGCGTCGCCCGCCCTGCCAAGTCCGTGTCCGCGGCCGCGATCCTGTGTCGCGCGCGAGTCCCGCTCGACTCGCGCCGCCCACGTTGCCCGCTCTGCAAAGTCCACGCTGTCGCGATTCCGCGTCACGCGATGCGCAAACGGCCCGCAAGCCCCCCGGCCCCCGACGTTTCGACAGCCGCCGCGGACCCGCCCGACTCGCGCCGTCGAGCCGCCGCCCGTCCCCGCTTCCGCTTCCCGTCGTACAAACGCGCGCCGGCCCACCGTATCAACGCGCGCGTCGCCTGCCGCGCTCGCCGAGCCGCCGCACGCCGCGCTCGAGTACAGTCCGGCGGCGTTGAGGACGGGGGCCGGGGCGCCCGCCTGGACGCGGCCATCCGTTCGAGCGCGGAGGGCGGAGGGCGCAGGCGGCAAAGCCCGGGCGCTCGCGGATTCGGGCGCGTGGGGCCAAAACTGCGCGGCTGAATGCAAATCAGCCGGGAAATACGCATTCGCGGATTGGACTCACCGTTACTTAGGCGCTCGAGGCGCGGGCTTGGTGTGGATCGAGGCGCGTGGGGCGCGCGTGGCGGGAGCGAGTCAACGCGCTGCGGGGCGGGCGCTCCGCGTGTGGGAAGTTCGAGGTCTTGGCGGGAGCTAGAAAACTGCGAGTTAGCGGCTAGCGAGCGCGGGAGGAAAGGAGAGGAGCGTACTGGTGGGCCGGAGACGCTCTCCGCCCCGCTCGTCCTCGTCGCCCGCCTCGCTGCGTCACGCGCGTGAGTCGCCGCAGCGCTCGGTGGGACCCCAGGACGAAGGCGCGCATCGCGCGCTCCCTCGCGCCTCGCCGCCCTTGATCGCCGACCTACCCCGTCGCATGCGGACTCGCGCGCAGTGGGAACGCGCCAAGCCCGCCCGAACGCCTCGCCCACTCGGAGCGCTAAGCCCGAGCCCTCGTGTCCCAGCTACGATGCCGGACGTCGTGTTCCGATCCGGGCGTGGAGCGGACGGCGGGCTCCCGCCCCGCCGCGTCGACGTGGTCCGACACACGTGGACTCGGGCGCAGTGGGGAGCGCGCCGATCTCCGCCCAACCGCCCAACCCACTCGAGGGGCGTTCGCGCGAGGCCTTGCGCTCGAACGTTTCGCTGCGATGCGATGCGGGCGGCGGGTCGATCTGCGCACGGGCGAGGGGGGCGAACTGCGGTACGGACCGGCTTGCATCGAGCGCGATACGAGGGCGGCAGCGCCTCGACTCGCTGCGAAACAAGCTGGATGCCGCGGCGCAGAGGCTCGCGCTCGCGGGTCTTGTCGGGGGAGATCAGCGACAATCAAAGGCGAAAAGTAGACCGGCGCACCTAATAGTAGGTTCGCGCAGAACCAATCGAGTTTTTCTGTGGCCTGTTAGTGTGAATGAAGGGATTGCGGGGCCAGATGAATGGATTGCGAGGCTTGTAAGCGCGAGATCAGCAGAGCGGGGGGAAGGTGCCGTTGAGAAAGGCTTACGGGGGTTCGGGTTGGATGCGCGGGAGATTGGGAGCCCGAGTTCGATGCGCGGGAGGTTCAGAGCCGCTGCGAGAACTGTTAGCGCGGCGAACTCAAATTCAAAGCGGATGCAGCAGGACTTGCCTCGGGGCTGGTACCAAGATACTTACCAAGCTCGGGGAACATCTTGGGCTCGTAAATTGTTCTGTATCAAGCATCAGATTGGGAGTAGATACGAACGAAGTAGACTCACGTTGACCAAGAATATGAAGCAGACATCATGTTGAACTTTCAACGAGGCCTTCGACTCAACCATCAATTGAATGGTCGATAGTGCTTGACTGAAATGAATTTACATTACCTATACTTAGGGCCACGTTTACATTGACGAACCGATGCTTGAGGGACTTGACTTCAACTCAAGTGCCCCGAGTCTAATCGCAGATGAGTGGATGGATGATCTGACTTGAACTGAACCTCACTTACCTCAAGCATAGTTTCGGTGTTTTAGAACCTTGGTGTGCGCGGGCATAGTCTGGCCCTTGTTCCACGTCGAAAACTGGCCAAAAGAAAGGACGAGAGTCAGAATGAACTGAGGGTCCAGAGATTATAACAACGCACTTGAACTTGAATGGAAGATTGAACGGGATCGAGATGATTGAGCTTGAAAGACTTGGTGTGCGCGCCGCTTGTTTGTTTAAGATCTAATTCAAGTTAGTTGGTTGGGTTCAAAATCGAAAGGGATTACACATACCGGCATAACAGCCTCTGAAGCACATAGAACGTTCAAAGTCAGCAATCGAAAGGTCCAATCAACAAAGTTAAGCATTACCTCTAGTCTGAACCAGCCGTTCGTCCGATGTACGCATCGCAGACTAGCATGCCTAACAAGTCGGTAAGTCAAGTGCAATAAGCGAAGAACTGGCGGTCACCAACTCGTTTGAATTCATTCAAAGATAGCAAATCGAGCATAACAACGGCCTGTAGGGCGAAGCGACAGTCAGCGATCTAGGACTCAGATTAGCAGCGGAATCATACCTTGTAAGTGAACCGGCCGTTCACTCGATTCAAGGGATCGTCAGGATCGAAGTAATGGCGTCTGGACTAGATAACTGGAGTCAGTATCCAAGTATACACTAGAGTGCTCAAATCTTACCTTGAGAGTGAACGGGCCGGGCCCTTCGTTTCGATGTTGAAGCAAGGGTAATAACGGCGTAAGGCTGGAGAACCAGAGTCAGGAATCGAGCATTGAATAGAGTAGTCAACTTCTACCTTCAAATTGAACCGTTCGTCCACTCGATCGAAGCGATGACAAGGTTTGTGTCTAAGAAACTAAGTCAGGAATCGAGATATAATCAGAGAATCCAAATCTTACCTTTACAGCGAACAGGCCGAGGTTGAGGTAAGCACTAGGGAACTCGAGTCAGTAATCAAGAATGCGATATGATATTCAAGGCTCACTCAGCGACACCTGAACTGAACGAATGGGCTTGATAACGCATTGGCATTACAACCTAAAGTATATATCTGGAAATCGAGTCAGTAATTTGAACAGGTGCCGCCGGATAAGAGAAAGATAGTCAAGTCCCATCTGTAAGATCGAAGGCCTTCGGCGCAAGAAAGGTAAATGGAGTGCAAAGCTTACCGGCGATCTGACTCAATAGAAGGCTGCGAAGCATTTTAAAAGGCCACAGAGAGGCACTGAGTTCAAGTCAAGCCTTTCGAATGAGCAAAGTCAGTAATTTGAGCAAGAATCGACTGATCAAAAAAAAAACAGTCAACAGGAGCGCATGCATTGATGCGCTCGAGTCAATCAGAGTAAGAAATTTGAGCTCGGACGCAAGCAATCGAAACCAAGTGAAAACAAGCCCAAGCTTACCTGCGAACTGGGTTCAATACTCTGGATATAAAAGCATACAAGTGATATGGCCGTCTGTGAATGGAATTAGAAAGGCCATACAACGGTGCTGAATGTGCTTATTGCGCCGACATCCTGACTGGCTGACCAGCGACGGAAATGAGTCCCATGAAGTTGAAGGAGGGTCAGGAATGGACTAATGAATCTAAAAGGGCCTTCACTTACCTTCAATGGTCCCTGCGCAAATCGGCCGTTGTGGTCGACATCGAAGAGTGTGCGTGCGGACCGACTGCCGGGCCGCCGGATGGGAAATGCCGATAGTGCCGATAACTCCGAGATGGCCGGCGCGAGCTGAATTAGGTGGCGAGCAGGCGTCGAGCGTCGGCACAACAAGGGAGTGGCCGGAGGTCGGCGACAGAGTGGGCAACTTAATGCCGAGGGCTCCGGGCCGAAGGCAAGTGGTCCAGAGGGCCCCAGAGGCAGAGGGGAGAAAGTGGGAGAAAGGAAGGGATGTTGGGATAGCCGCAGGTTGGCTGGGTTTATATAGCAGAGATGTTACGTACTGTTTGGTCGAGTGCGCCGGGAAGAAGTTCCGGATAGTAATTCCAGGTGTCTCATCGTTTGCGCGTACCAAATGTCTGCTTTGGGCTGATTTTAAAGAATGGTGTCTAGCACTAGCTACGGTTGTGCTATCTGGTTGAGAATTTAATTTTATATAAGCGGAATACTATCCGAGTCTCCTCATGCCCAAGGGAGACCCTCTAGCAGTGAAGTCAAAAGGTCGGAAATACGAAAATATTTCGGAAGGGCCTCCCTGCGGCGCTAGTGCACTTCCAGCAAGCGGTGCTTCCATGTTTCATCTAAGCGAGGAGTTCTCCGTGATGGGGCTTTGTAACATGGATGCCCGGAATGTTGGGGAGCGCATTTACTTGGGGGCGGGTATTTCGCGAATATCGATTCCCCATAATTTGTGCTGGCTCCAGACGGTGGAGAGGATGGTGGTATGGAGCGGTCACGTGCCCAGGTGAGGTCACCAATTCATCGGTGATAAGGGCCATACATAGAACGAGTCAGTGTTGAAAATTGACAAATACGTTATTGTATGCTATCCGCGACTCCCAATGCTCTAGTAAGACGTAGAAGGCTCGATTGTCATTGTAAAACCGGATTACGTAACCCAATTGAGCTCGCAGCGCTGACCCAAGGCTGCTGCGATTATTTGAGCGAATAGGGGCAAATCGATACTACTGATCTCCCAGTCTCTTTGAGAGCGTCGGATCAGCAAGCGAGCGTTATCTTCGTCGCTAAGATTCAATTTCCCACGCCTCCGCCACAGCTCGTGCATCGAAACCGAACCCATAGTTTTCAACATTTTGGGTTTCCTTTTTTGGACGCCGGCGTAGCGGGTTTCGGCGGCACGATCTGAGCAGCGAAAGTTGATTTTGCAGTGCAACTTGGCCGAAAAAAAATGGAATGTATGGCATTTTGGCAGCTGTTGAAGAGGTACTGCTACAAGTAGCTGCCATATGGTCTCGGAGCAAAATGATACAAAAAATCAGTCAAAAGTAGTACTGAACAAAATCCGGGAAGTCCGAATTGAAGGCAGCATAACCACTATGCAATGAGGTCCATGTCAGGGTAACCACGTCATAAGATATGACCTGTCGGTTCTGACGCGCCGGCGCAGCTCGTCTATTTGTGAGTTTGCCGCCCCAATGTGTGAGCTGTCACAACCGGCTGCTGTATATTCTCGGTTCGAGTTCGCCGCGTTTGCTTGTACTTGTATGTCCCTGGCGACATCCTGAATGCACTTGCCGACATCTCTTTTTTCAGGAGGATCCTCAGCTCAACCAGAGGTGTACGCAAGCTAATACCCTGTATTTTTTTTTTGAACTTGAGCAAAATGATACAAAAAATCAGTCAAAAGGAGTACTAAACAAAATCCGGGATGTCCCAATTGAAGGCAGCATAACCACTATGCGATAAAGTCCATGTCGGGTTACCCACGTCAGAAAATATGACCTGTCGGTTCTGACGCGCCGGCAGGCTCGTCTATTTGTGAGTTTGCCGCCCCGATGTGTAAGCTGCCACAACCGGCGGCTGTATATTCTCGCTTCGAGTTCGCCGCGTTTGCTTGTACTTGTATGTCCCTAGCGACACCTTGAATGCATCTGCCGACATCTCTTTTTTCAGGAGGATCCTCAGCTCAACCAGAGGTGCACGCAAGCTAATACCCTGTATCTTTCCTTGAACCTCCTGCAAACCGGGCTACATCCGCGAGCATGGAAATGAGCCGCGTGGCCCGCGCCGCTCAAATCGACGGATGGTGTCACTTGAATTACTTCAATGCCGCGATCTCGTCACATTGATGCCGCTGACTCCCGCTCGGTTCGAGTTCGCTGCTCCGAGATGCGGGATATTTTGTGTCTCCCCACATACCTCGAGCCAATGTATCAACATCCTGCGAGTGGGGTGTGCACCGGTATACTTCCAATTATACATTTCGAGTTGCTCTTTCTAATGACTTTGCATCTCCGAAATCAAAATCTGAAATTGACAGGCCGAATTGATGCCGCGAAGTCCTGCTCGGTTCGAGTTCGCCGCTCCGTGACGACGGCTGTGCGGAATCTTCCGTGTCTCCCGAAATGCCCCGATGCGAGGTATCAACATCCCGCGAGCAGGATTGAGGGTGTGGGTTGAACCCATATTTATGCTTTCAATAATACACAGTTTTTCTTGAACTCAAAAAAAAGTTGTGCATCCCACAAGTCATGGATTGACCTTGGATTGACCTGGTGACAGCCTGAACAGCCGGCCCTGCCGCCGAGTCCGCTCGGCTCGAGTTCCCCGCTGGCAGTTGATATCCATGTTCGGGATCTTCCGAAATGTCCCGAGACGACATATCGACGTCCCGCGAGCGAGATTGAGGGAGGCTGTGAGTCCTTCTTTCTATACTACATCAAGACTTGTTTTTTTCTCAAATCTAGTCTGATGCAACCAAATTCAAATCAACTTGAGTGAACCGGGAAAAGCCCGGGCCTGAATGATGCCGCCGAGTCCCACTCGGCTCGAGTTCGCCGCTCTGTGATGCCGGCTATCGGTATACATGCGCGGAATTTTCCGAACTGCCCCGAGACAATGTATTGACGTCCCGCGAGCGAGGTTGTGGGTGTGGGTAGAACCCCATATTCATGTGTTGAACAATGAAGAAAGCTTGTGCATCCCCAATTCAAGTCCTCTCATGAATTGAATTGGGATAGCCTGAATGACCGAGCCCCGCTCGGCTCGAGTTCACTGCCGGTGTTTCATAGGTCGGTTCGGGATATTCCGAAATGCTCCGAGATGGTATAGACGTCCCGCGAGCGAGGTTGGGGGGAGCTGTGTGTCCACCGGGCACTCTTATTTATATTGTACATATCACTCGTCTTGAAAAAAAAACTGATGCAGCTGAATGAACTGGTAATAGCCCAAATGGCCGGTCCCCCTTCGGCTCGAATTCCCCGTGATGCTGCTGGTCGGGATCTTCCGAAATGCCCCGAGACAAGATATGGACGTCCCGCGACCGAGCCTAGGGAAGCTGTAAGTCCACAATTATTTCACAGTACACCTTTGCTTCATTTTTCATATAGATCCCACAAATAATGTCCCCAAATGAAAATTTGATTTTTCGCGGTCCCGCTAACCAGGTCAAAGCAACCACAATGACATGTGTGAGTAGTCGCATGGGGATAGATTATGCGTGACCTCACCGAATCTTCCCCACAGCGTGCATGCTTTTGAGCAGCAAGGCAAGGATAGGGTTCCAAGGACTGAGTATTTTGTGCTGCAAAGAAGTAGATACAACACTGTACAGGATCGATGCAAAAACCATCCCCGGGCATTGAGCCCGGAGTTAGATTTCGCGTAATTCGGTTATCAGCAGTATATATTTCTGGAACGGCCAAACACAAACAATGCGCACTCTTCTCTCCTACTTCCACCATCCTGTTCACATTATATGTTACCCTCCCTATGCTATACACTGCCCTCGTTTGTGTCCACCCCTACCCCGTCCCATCCTCTCTATCCCGCTTCCAATTCCTTTCCATTCCCCACTGCACTTTAGTTTGTACATCCCCAGCCTCCTTGCTCTGTTCCCTCCATCAAATTCATCTCCTCTACCCTGCCTCCCTCTTCTTTTGGGCTCCACTTTGGGGTTTCCATTCACATTTGCTGCCCCCTCCCTCCAGTTTGCTCTCCAAGTTCCCTGATTTTGCTCCCATTCCTTTCCCAATTCCTCCACCTAGTCACCTCCCTCGGCTGCCTTGCTCTACTCGGATCCCTCCATCGAACTCGTCTCCTCTACCCTGCCTCCCTCTTCTTTTGGCCTCCATTGTGGCTTTTCCAGTGTTTACATCTGCTGCCTCCTTGACTTTGGCCTCGGTTTTCTCCACCTCCCATCTCTTCGTCGCCCCCCCTCGCTTGAATCGGTCGATTCCGGCATCTGCTCGGACTCCAGCCGCGCGCGAATCCGACGCGCACGTGATCACGTGACCGCGACTTCGCCCTTCCGACCGGTGAGCGCACTCAATTTTTCTCGTGTTTCTTGGACTCAAGTCCATGTGCAGCCCCTCGGGACCCAGAGACCATGCCAGTCGGTCTCCAGCCTTTTTTTCCACCCATTGCCCCCGCACTAACCCCACACTGTCTCCCCCTGGACCTTCGGGACGGGGAGACTATGGCCGCGCGATAAAATAAGAGGGGAGGATGTTTTGGAGAAGGCTCTTTTTTTCAAACCGATCGGACGGTACATCAATTAATCACCTCGGTAGAGCCCGCGTAGCACTGCAATCATTGTAATCAGTGTTCTAATCATGATGTCTACGGCCATCTTCGGTGCCGCGTCGTCATACCGTGTCACCATCGAATATCTCGTGCCCGGTCGTGTCTGTCAAAGGGTGCGTCGCGCCGACCTTCAACCCCACCCTCACCTATGCAGACGCCATGGCCTCTGGAAAGCAGTTTGATGTCCTATGGGCTCCTGCAGGTGCGCGCGTTTGTTTCCAAGTCAGGGGCGTTTGCCGGCGTCCTTGCGGGAAAACGAGCAACGACCAACAAGGCGTTCTATCGTCAAATAGTGGTACGGCCAGGCTTTTCCTTGGAGCCTTCAAACACTTGCATCTGACTACTCTGATCGCTCTAGGAGGCAACTCCCAAGGATATCCAGTGGGTACCAATGGCTCGATGGGTCGTCGATAGGAACGTGTGGACCAGCTCCGGCGTCGCTGCAGGTACGCCTGCACCTCTCCTGAGCTATTGCAGGTCGTCTCATATGACGAGGCTCCGACATGGCGCTCGCGTTTGTGGAACACCTTGCAGGTCGCGAAGTGGCGCGTTTCATCCGCGGCGGCATTGAGATCCCGGAGGTGACCGAGCAGGACGACCCTTTTGCGACCTTTCACGGACTCGTATAGAAGCGCGTCTGGTACATAGCGGTGGATTGAACGTATCAATACGACTTCTGATACAATCATAATTATCAAAACCCTTGACCCACTGAGTTCTAAATCCTCGTGATCAAGTCCCCTAGAGGGTGCATGGAACGGAATTTGCGTCCCCGAGTAAGGCAGCCCGTATCTTTCCTGCATTCCTAGAAATCAACCGTGGGAATCAAGTTTGATTGCATCGATCACTGTTTTATTTATTGATTTGACGCCTGACTTGTGTGTTGCATTTGGAGGAATACAAGCAAGGCTATCCAATGTCGGCTCGGTAGCCCCGTCTCTTTCGATGTACTTCTCAGCTGTATTGAGAATCACTCAAAATTTCCGCCTTGCCCAACGTAAGATGCCGGACTGCCGGCGCATCCGGTCCGATCAAGTTATCGCACACTCACGTGCAACCACGCGTCCTCCTCCCCTCTTCTTCAAGTTCTTCGTCTGGACGCGTCTTGTGCGTCGCCCGCGCCAGTCCCTGTCCTCTGGATTCTCGTGCTTTCTTTCTGGTGTGACGTACCATACGCGCACGGTCACCGCGTCACCTCCTCATCGTCGTCATGGGCCTCTCGGTGCGTGTGCCACTACTTACAGCTACTCGGCTCAATCACGTACTCACGCACATGCTAGACTGCCCTCGCTCCAATACGTCGACTCTATTCGCCGCACTCACACACGGTCCCGCGTCGACAGCACACGCCGTCCTCGCCCACCGCCCGCCATGCGCTCGCTGTCCCCGCCGCCGTCCGTGCACGCGCTCGACGTCGAGCACAGCGCGCACCCGTTCTCTACGTCGCACTCACGCAGCCGCTACGACCCTCAGGTGCGCCCTATCTACGCTATCTAATCCATCTAGCTGACTTCTTGCTTTACACAGGACCACCCGCGCCCATCGACTCCGCATCCTCGCCTGTGCCCGCGCCCCCTCGCTCTCCCCCGCTTGCGACGCCCCCTCGACTCCACCGCGTCGGCCATGCCCTTTCGCGCGCTGCCCGCCCTGTCGCCGCCGCGAAACGAGCGCCCGCGTCCACAAAGTAAGTGCCCGTTCCGTACAAGCTCAAAAGCCTCACCTGTCCTCTACAGCGCTCACGTCCGACGCAGACACCGAGTCCTGCGCCGCCCGCCCGCTCAAGTCCACGCCACGCAAGCCGCTGCGACTCGGAACGACCCCGCCTCGTCCTCGCCGCGCAGCCCGCGAACCGCGTACGCGTGGCTCAATGCGACCGCACCACGCACGACGCGGTGTACGACGCAGGGCACGTCGCAGCGCAGCAGGCGAATCGCGCTTTTTGCGCTCTGCGACTGCTACTGATACGTAGCGCCCACGCAGTCCGCCGCTTCCGCCCCCGTTGCGGCGCCTGCGCGCCCGCAGCCCCGCCGCCCTTCAACGCCGCCGCCCTCTCGTACGTACGCTACCCATCTACTCGCCGCCGCTTACTTACTTCTACAGTCTACGATCAGCACGACTCCCCCGCTGCGCGCGCGAGCAGAGTCGGACTCCGAGCACCACCGGCGCATGTCCTCGCCGCCCCCGCCTCGCATGTCCTCGCCGCCGTCGCCTCGCATCCCTCGCCCCCGTCGCCTCCCACGCCCGGCCCCCGCCTCCGCCGTCCGACCCTCGAGCCTCGAGCCCCGTGCCGCACGCGCAGTGCCGCCCGCCCTTCCGCGGGCCGGTGTGCGCGCGCGGCTCCGGGCATCGTCCACCGCATCCCGCCCCGCCCCGCCCTGCGCCCCCGACGCGAACACGGCGCCCCCATCGATCGAGCGCGATCGCGCCGCCCTGCGCCCGCATACCGCTCGACGCGCGCAGTGCCCGACCGCGCATAGCGGCCGCCCTACCGTACGTGCCCCTAATTCTCTACTAACTAACCTAGTGCTAACTTACTCAATAGGGGGATCAACTACCTCGCTGGCACCTCAAGTCCTCGCCGCCACCGCTCGCTCGCTCGCTCGTAACGCCGCCCCCGCCCATCACGCCCGACGCGACGTCGCGCGCCGCATACCGCCTCCGGCCGTAGCTACACAACGCAAGTCGGGAGAACGCGCCCCCGACTGCACGGCGCAGCGCGCGAGACGAGGCCGAATCGCGCGCTCGTGTCGTCCCGTCTGCGTCCCACGCGAACGCAGGACGCTACGCCAGTCCAGCGACCTCGCGCGCGCGTCGTCCGCCCGCCCGCCAAGGCCAAGTCCGCGCCGCCGCGTGTCTGCGTCCCAAGCCAAGCGAACGCAGAGCGCCCCCGCCGTCGCAAATCGCCGTCGCGCGCCGATGCGCCTCCTGCGTCCGCCGATGCGCCTCCTGCGTCGCCCGCCCTGCCAAGTCCGTGTCCGCGGCCGCGACCCTGTGTCGCGCGAGAGTCCCGCTCGACTCGCGCCGCCCACGTTGCCCGCTCTGCAAAGTCCACGCTGTCGCGATTCCGCGTCACGCGATGCGCAAACGGCCCGCAAGCCCCCCGGCCCCCGACGTTTCGACAGCCGCCGCGGACCCGCCCGACTCGCGCCGTCGAGCCGCCGCCCGTCCCCGCTTCCCGTCGTACAAACGCGCGCGTCGCCTGCCGCGCTCGCCGTGCTCGAGTTCAGTCCGCAGGCGTTGGGGACGGGGGCCGGGGCGCCTGCCTGGACGCATCCGCATCCGCTCGAGCGCAGAGGGCGGAGGGCGGAGGCGGCAAAGCCCGGGCGCTCGCGGATTCCGCCGTCGAGCCGCCGCCCGTCCCCGCTTCCGCTTCCCGTCGTACAAACGTGGGCCGGCCCACTGTATCAACGCGCGCGCCGCCTGCCGCGCTCGCCGAGCCGCCGGACGCCGCGCTCGAGTACAGTCCGGCGGCGTTGAGGACGGGGGCCGGGGCGCCTGCCTGGACGCGGCCGCATCCGTTCGAGCGCGGAGGGCGGGCGGAGGGCGCAGGCGGCAAAGCCCGGGCGCTCGCGGATTCGAGCGCGCGGGGCCAAAACTGCGCGGCTGAATGCAAATCAGCCGGGAAATACGCATCAGCGGATTCGACTCACCGTTACTTAGGCGCTCGAGGCGCGGGCTTGGTGTGGATCGAGTCGCGTGGGGCGCGCGTGGCGGGAGCGAGTCAACGCGCTGCGGGGCGGGCGCTCCGTGTGTGGGAAGTTCGAGGTCTTGGCGGGAGCTAGAAAACTGCGAGTTAGCGAATAGCGAGCGCGGGGGGAAAGTAGAGGAGCTTACTGATGGGCCGGGAGACGCTCTCCGCCCCGCTCGTCCTCGTCGCCCGCCTCGCTGCGTCACGCGCGTGAGTCGCCGCAGCGTTCGCGCTGGGCCGCGGGCATCGCGTGTTTCCTGCACCAAGGCACGTGGCCCGGCGCTCTCGATATCCGCTGCGTGGTCTCGAAGCACACCGCGGGACACGCTGCGCGCGAATCGTAAGTGCACGCAGATACGAGTCCGGCGGATGCCTAACTCACCGTGCACCAGGGATTCGCGGACCGTTCGATGCGCGCGGGGACGTGCCCGATGCGCCTGGCCTTCGAACGCGGAGGAAACGCGCACCGTAGAGGCTGCGGGCCGGGAGTCGGGACGCGCGCGCGCCACGTCGGCGCGAGCTGGACGCTGCGGATCGCATCGCAAGGCGTCAGCGAGCGCGGGGGCGTAAAGCTTCGAATGCGTGCAAACAAACGTCAAGATCTGGGACGGACTACAGGGCGACGGCGCGCATCACGCGCTCTCTCCTGCCTTGCCGCCCTCGGCCGCCGACCTACCCCGTCGCATGCGGACTCGCGCGCAGCGGGAAGCGCAGTGATCCCCGCCCGACCGCCCAACCCACTCGAGCGCCAAGCCTGGGCGCTCGTGCGTCCCGGCTTCGATGCGGACGACGTTGGAGCGGGATACGAGGGCTCCGGTCTGATAAAAGGGGCAGGGCGGGCGCTGCGAGCGGCGAAACAAGCAAGCCGGATGCGCCGAACGAAGCGCACGGCGGGCCCGAGCTCGCGGCGCCGCAGGCGAAGGGAAGTCTTTTCGGGGGGGATTAGCGACAAGCAAAGGCGCGGGGATAGTAGACCGGCGCACCGGATCGTAATTTCGCGCAGAATCAATAGAGTATCTCTGTGGTCTGTTGGTGTGAATGAAGGAATTGCGGGGCCAAATGAATAGATTGCGAGGCCTGTAAGCGCGAGAATCAGCAAAGCGTTGGAATGCAGCGTGGACACAGGCTTACGGGGGATCCGGGTTGGATGCACGGGAGATTGGGAGCCCGAGCTCGATGCGCGGGAGGTTCAGAGCCGCTGCGAGAACTGTTAGCGCGGCGAACTCAAACTCTTAAAAGCGGGTGCAGCAGGACTTGCCTCGGGGCTGGAACCAAGGTACCACGCTTGAGGAGCAGCGTTCAGAGCTTGGGCTCGACGCGATGGCCTCGGTACTTCGATAAGCATTACAAAGTTCGCAGGAGATATCAACGAAGTAGACTCACGTTGACCAAGAATATGAGGCAGACATCATGTTGAACTTTCAATGCGGCCTTCGACTCAAACCATACTTAAACATCAATTGAATGGTCAATAGTGCTCGACTGAAACGACTTACATCAGCTTCAACCCAAGTGCCCCGACTCTAATCGAGTTCATACTAATCGAGTTCATAGTTGGATGTACTGATCAGACTCGAGCGAACTGAACCTGACTTACCTCGAGCATAGTTTCGGTGTTCTCGGATCCTTGGTGTGCGCGGACATAGTCTCGCCCTTGTTCCGCGTTGAAATCTGGCCAGAAAAAAAGAAGCAAGAGTCAGAATGAACTGAGGGTCAAGGAATTATAACAACGCACACGAGCAACCGGGTTGTGAACTTGAAGGACTTGGTGTTCATTGAGGACTAATTGAAGTCAATTAAATTCAAAATTAAAGGGATTGCACATACCGGCATAGTAACAGCCTCTGGAGCAAGAAATTTGGAGTTCGCGATCAAGAGGTTCAAAAAAGTCAAACCTTACCTTCAGTCTGAACCGGCCATTCACCCGACGGACTGAGGCTCGAGACAAACATAGTAACGGCCTCTGTAGACAAAACTGAAGTCAGTGACGGAGCGTTGCATATAAGAGTTGAAACGAACCTTGAGAGCAAGCGAGTTGCGGCGAGGATAGCTGCCGCATCTTTGGTAGATAACCCAAGGTCAGCGATATGAAGTTCACTAGATTCAAAACTTACCTCGAGAACGAAGTGACTTGTCAGTTGAATCGCAGCAAGCAGATAAGTAAACCAAAGTCAGCAATGTACAGTTGAATAGAAAACAAACCTTACCTCGGTAACGAACTGGCTTGTCAGTTGAATGGCAGCAAGGAGAGCTGTCGCCTCTGTGGCAAGTAAACCAAGGTCGGCGAAGTAAACTCAATGGGAACACAAACTTACCTCGAGAACGAACGGGCCTGTCAGCTGAAGCAGTTTAGGCACAGTAGTGGCGTCTAGGGTAAGTCAACTGAAGTCAGCGATGTGAAATTGAACATAACCAAAACCTACCCCGAGAGCAAACGGGCTTCTGGAGAAATTTTAGCATAGTAACGGCGTCTAGGGTAAGTAAACTGAAGTCAGCGATGTAGAATTCAATATAACCAAAACTTACCTCGAGAGTGAACGGGCTTGTTAGCTGGAGTAGTTCAGGCATACAGTAGTAACAGTATAAAAGCGAAATCCGCGACTAGAATTTAATTAGAACAACCGAAGCTTACCTTGAGAGCGAGCGAGGCCTTGAGAGCGAGCGAGGCCGTAGTAACGGCGTCCGGGGTAAGAAAGTTCATCACTTGTCTAGAGTTCATCAGAAACTCGTCCCCTTACCACGCAGTTGAGGTGGTTGAAAGCAGAGTAGCGAACACTGAAGTCAGCTTAAGTTAAATAGGATACCCGGAGTGCGAGCTAGCCATTCTTTGAATCAATTTAAACATAGTAACGGTGTCTCTGGTCAAAGTCAGCGAGCTACTAGAGTCCAGTAGAACAACAAAAACTTACAGGAATCGAGCATCGATTAGAAGAGTCAAATCTTACCTTCAAAGTGAACCCTTTGTTCACTAGATTGAAGGGATCGTAAGGTTCGTGTCTAGGAAACTGAAGTCAGGATTTGAGAATTACTCAGAGCATTCAAATCTTACCTTTACATCGAACCGGCCGTTCATTCAGTGAGCGAGGTTGAAGTAAGCACCGGGAAATTTGAGTCAGTAAAGAAGAATGCGATAGGATGGTCAAGACTCACTTGTCAGCGACACTTGAACTGTGTGAATGGGCTTGATAACGCATTGGCGTTACAACCTAAAGTATATATCTGGAAATCGAGTCAGTAATTTGAACAGGTGCCGCCGGATAAGAGAAAGATAGTCAAGTCCCATGTGTAAGATCGAAGCCCTTCGGCGCAAGAAAGGTAAATGGAGTGCAAAGCTTAGCGGCGATCTGACTCAATAGAAGGCTGCGAAGCATTTTGAATGGCCACAGAGAGGCACTGAGTTCAAGTCAAGCCTTTCGAATGAGCAAAGTCAGTAATTTGAGCAAGAATCGACTGATCAAAAAAAACAGTCAACAGGAGCGCATGCATTAATGCGCTCGAGTCAAGTAGAGTAAAAAAATTGAGCTCGGACGCAAGCAATTGAAACCAAGTGAAAACAAGCCCAAGCTTACCTGCAAACTGGCTTTAAGACCCTGAATATGAAAGTGTTCAAGTGATATAGCCATCTGTGAAGGAAATTGGAGAGGCCAAAGAAACGGCGCTGGATGTGCTTACTGCAAGTCTGCGCCGACATCGTGACTGGCTGACCAGCGGAATGAGTCCTATGAAGTTGAAGGAGGGTTAGGAGTGGACAAATGAATGTAAAAGGACCTTCACTTACCTTGAATTGGGCCAGCGCGAAGGTGTTGTGGTAGTTGAAGTCCAAGAGAGGCGCGCGGACCGATGTCCCGGGCCGCCGGATAGTGCCGAGGCGAAAATGCCGAGGATGCCGATGGCGCACTGGGGAGGTCGGCGACAGTCGAACATGGTGGCGGGGCGTCGGCGAGGGGAGCGAAGGCTGGCTAGAGTGGCCGCACTTCATGCCGAAGATGCGGACCGAGGACTGGTGCTCCGGGAGGGCCCCGGAGGCAGAGGGGAGAAAGTGGGTGAAAGGAAAGGGTGTTGGAATAGCCACAGGTTGGCTGGGCTTATATACCAGAGGTGTTGCGTAATGTTTGGGCGAATGCGCTCGGAACTTGTTCCGGGCATTATTCCGGATGTCTCATCGTCTGCGCGTACCAAATGTCCGCTTTGGGTTGCCTTTGAAGAACGGTGTCTAGCACTAGCTACCGTTGAGATATCTAGTTAGAAATTTGACTTTAAATAAGCGGAATAGTATACGAGTCTCCTCATGCCCAAGAGAGCCCCTCTAGCAATGAAGTCGAAAGGTCGGAAATACGAAAATATTTCGGATGGGCTTCCCTGCGGCGCTAGTGCACTGCCAACGGGCGGTGCTTCCATGTTTCATCTAAGCGAGGAGTTCGCCGTGATGGGGCTTTGTAACATGGACTCTCGGAATGTTGGGGAGCGCATTTGCTTGGGGCGGGTATTTCGCGAATATCGACTCCCCATGATCCGTGCTGGCTCCAGACGTTGGGGAGGAGGGTGGTATGACGCGGTCACGTGCCCTGGTGAGGTCAAAAATTTATCGGCGATAAGGGCCATACATAGAACTAGTCAGTGTTGAATATTGACAAACGAGTTATTGTATGCTATCCTCGAGTCCCGATCCTATAGTAAGACGTAGAAGACTCAATTGGCATTGGAAAGCGGGCTTACGTAACTCAATTGAGCTCGCAGCGCTGAACCAAGGCTGCTGCGATTATTTGAGCGAATAGGGGCTAATCGGTACTACTGATCTCCCAGTCTCTTTGAGAGCGTCGGATCAGCAAGCGAGCGTTATTTCCCTCGCTAGGATTTATTTTCTCATGCCTCCGGCACAGTTCATGCATCGAAATCGAACCCGTAGTTTTCAACATTGTGGGTTTCCTTTTTTGGACGCCGGCGTAGCGGGTTTCGGCGGCACGATCTGAGCAGCGAAAGTTGATTTTGCGGTGCAACTTGGCCGAGAAAAAGTGAATTAATGTCATTTTGGCAGCTGTTGAAGAGGTGCTGCTACAAGTAGCTCCCAGCTGGTCTCGGAGCAAAATGATACAAAAAATCAGTCAAAAGGAGTACTAAACAAAATCCGGGATGTCCCAATTGAAGGCAGCATAACCACTATGCGATAAAGTCCATGTCGGGTTACCCACGTCAGAAAATATGACCTGTCGGTTCTGACGCGCCGGCAGGCTCGTCTATTTGTGAGTTTGCCGCCCCGATGTGTAAGCTGCCACAACCGGCGGCTGTATATTCTCGCTTCGAGTTCGCCGCGTTTGCTTGTACTTGTATGTCCCTAGCGACACCTTGAATGCATCTGCCGACATCTCTTTTTTCAGGAGGATCCTCAGCTCAACCAGAGGTGCACGCAAGCTAATACCCTGTATCTTTCCTTGAACCTCCTGCAAACCGGGCTACATCCGCGAGCATGGAAATGAGCCGCGTGGCCCGCGCCGCTCAAATCGACGGATGGTGTCACTTGAATTACTTCAATGCCGCGATCTCGTCACATTGATGCCGCTGACTCCCGCTCGGTTCGAGTTCGCCGCTCCGAGATGCGGAATACTTATTTTGTGTCTCCCCACATACCTCGAGCCAATGTATCAACGTCCTGCGAGTGGGGTGTGCACCGGTATACTTCCAAATATACATTTCAACTTGCTCTTTCTCCCGAAAAACAATGACTTTGCATCTCCGAAATCAAAATCTGAAATTGACAGGCCGAATTGATGCCGCGAAGTCCTGCTCGGTTCGAGTTCGCCGCTCCGTGACGACGGCTGTGCGGAATCTTCCGTGTCTCCCGAAATGCCCCGATGCGAGGTATCAACATCCCGCGAGCAGGATTGAGGGTGTGGGTTGAACCCATATTTATGCTTTCAATAATACACAGTTTTTCTTGAACTCAAAAAAAAGTTGTGCATCCCACAAGTCATGGATTGACCTTGGATTGACCTGGTGACAGCCTGAACAGCCGGCCCTGCCGCCGAGTCCGCTCGGCTCGAGTTCCCCGCTGGCAGTTGATATCCATGTTCGGGATCTTCCGAAATGTCCCGAGACGACATATCGACGTCCCGCGAGCGAGATTGAGGGAGGCTGTGAGTCCTTCTTTCTATACTACATCAAGACTTGTTTTTTTCTCAAATCTAGTCTGATGCAACCAAATTCAAATCAACTTGAGTGAACCGGGAAAAGCCCGGGCCTGAATGATGCCGCCGAATCCCACTCGGCTCGAGTTCGCCGCTCTGTGATGCCGGCTATCGGTATACATGCGCGGAATTTTCCGAACTGCCCCGAGACAATGTATTGACGTCCCGCGAGCGAGGTTGTGGGTGTGGGTAGAACCCCATATTCATGTGTTGAACAATGAAGAAAGCTTGTGCATCCCCAATTCAAGTCCTCTCATGAATTGAATTGGGATAGCCTGAATGACCGAGCCCCGCTCGGCTCGAGTTCACTGCCGGTGTTTCATAGGTCGGTTCGGGATATTCCGAAATGCTCCGAGATGGTATAGACGTCCCGCGAGCGAGGTTGGGGGGAGCTGTGTGTCCACCGGGCACTCTTATTTATATTGTACATATCACTCGTCTTGAAAAAAAAACTGATGCAGCTGAATGAACTGGTAATAGCCCAAATGGCCGGTCCCCCTTCGGCTCGAATTCCCCGTGATGCTGCTGGTCGGGATCTTCCGAAATGCCCCGAGACAAGATATGGACGTCCCGCGACCGAGCCTAGGGAAGCTGTAAGTCCACAATTATTTCACAGTACACCTTTGCTTCATTTTTCATATAGATCCCACAAATAATGTCCCCAAATGAAAATTTGATTTTTCGCGGTCCCGCTAACCAGGTCAAAGCAACCACAATGACATGTGTGAGTAGTCGCATGGGGATAGATTATGCGTGACCTCACCGAATCTTCCCCACAGCGTGCATGCTTTTGAGCAGCAAGGCAAGGATAGGGTTCCAAGGACTGAGTATTTTGTGCTGCAAAGAAGTAGATACAACACTGTACAGGATCGATGCAAAAACCATCCCCGGGCATTGAGCCCGGAGTTAGATTTCGCGTAATTCGGTTATCAGCAGTATATATTTCTGGAACGGCCAAACACAAACAATGCGCACTCTTCTCTCCTACTTCCACCATCCTGTTCACATTATATGTTACCCTCCCTATGCTATACACTGCCCTCGTTTGTGTCCACCCCTACCCCGTCCCATCCTCTCTATCCCGCTTCCAATTCCTTTCCATTCCCCACTGCACTTTAGTTTGTACATCCCCAGCCTCCTTGCTCTGTTCCCTCCATCAAATTCATCTCCTCTACCCTGCCTCCCTCTTCTTTTGGGCTCCACTTTGGGGTTTCCATTCACATTTGCTGCCCCCTCCCTCCAGTTTGCTCTCCAAGTTCCCTGATTTTGCTCCCATTCCTTTCCCAATTCCTCCACCTAGTCACCTCCCTCGGCTGCCTTGCTCTACTCGGATCCCTCCATCGAACTCGTCTCCTCTACCCTGCCTCCCTCTTCTTTTGGCCTCCATTGTGGCTTTTCCAGTGTTTACATCTGCTGCCTCCTTGACTTTGGCCTCGGTTTTCTCCACCTCCCATCTCTTCGTCGCCCCCCCTCGCTTGAATCGGTCGATTCCGGCATCTGCTCGGACTCCAGCCGCGCGCGAATCCGACGCGCACGTGATCACGTGACCGCGACTTCGCCCTTCCGACCGGTGAGCGCACTCAATTTTTCTCGTGTTTCTTGGACTCAAGTCCATGTGCAGCCCCTCGGGACCCAGAGACCATGCCAGTCGGTCTCCAGCCTTTTTTTCCACCCATTGCCCCCGCACTAACCCCACACTGTCTCCCCCTGGACCTTCGGGACGGGGAGACTATGGCCGCGCGATAAAATAAGAGGGGAGGATGTTTTGGAGAAGGCTCTTTTTTTCAAACCGATCGGACGGTACATCAATTAATCACCTCGGTAGAGCCCGCGTAGCACTGCAATCATTGTAATCAGTGTTCTAATCATGATGTCTACGGCCATCTTCGGTGCCGCGTCGTCATACCGTGTCACCATCGAATATCTCGTGCCCGGTCGTGTCTGTCAAAGGGTGCGTCGCGCCGACCTTCAACCCCACCCTCACCTATGCAGACGCCATGGCCTCTGGAAAGCAGTTTGATGTCCTATGGGCTCCTGCAGGTGCGCGCGTTTGTTTCCAAGTCAGGGGCGTTTGCCGGCGTCCTTGCGGGAAAACGAGCAACGACCAACAAGGCGTTCTATCGTCAAATAGTGGTACGGCCAGGCTTTTCCTTGGAGCCTTCAAACACTTGCATCTGACTACTCTGATCGCTCTAGGAGGCAACTCCCAAGGATATCCAGTGGGTACCAATGGCTCGATGGGTCGTCGATAGGAACGTGTGGACCAGCTCCGGCGTCGCTGCAGGTACGCCTGCACCTCTCCTGAGCTATTGCAGGTCGTCTCATATGACGAGGCTCCGACATGGCGCTCGCGTTTGTGGAACACCTTGCAGGTCGCGAAGTGGCGCGTTTCATCCGCGGCGGCATTGAGATCCCGGAGGTGACCGAGCAGGACGACCCTTTTGCGACCTTTCACGGACTCGTATAGAAGCGCGTCTGGTACATAGCGGTGGATTGAACGTATCAATACGACTTCTGATACAATCATAATTATCAAAACCCTTGACCCACTGAGTTCTAAATCCTCGTGATCAAGTCCCCTAGAGGGTGCATGGAACGGAATTTGCGTCCCCGAGTAAGGCAGCCCGTATCTTTCCTGCATTCCTAGAAATCAACCGTGGGAATCAAGTTTGATTGCATCGATCACTGTTTTATTTATTGATTTGACGCCTGACTTGTGTGTTGCATTTGGAGGAATACAAGCAAGGCTATCCAATGTCGGCTCGGTAGCCCCGTCTCTTTCGATGTACTTCTCAGCTGTATTGAGAATCACTCAAAATTTCCGCCTTGCCCAACGTAAGATGCCGGACTGCCGGCGCATCCGGTCCGATCAAGTTATCGCACACTCACGTGCAACCACGCGTCCTCCTCCCCTCTTCTTCAAGTTCTTCGTCTGGACGCGTCTTGTGCGTCGCCCGCGCCAGTCCCTGTCCTCTGGATTCTCGTGCTTTCTTTCTGGTGTGACGTACCATACGCGCACGGTCACCGCGTCACCTCCTCATCGTCGTCATGGGCCTCTCGGTGCGTGTGCCACTACTTACAGCTACTCGGCTCAATCACGTACTCACGCACATGCTAGACTGCCCTCGCTCCAATACGTCGACTCTATTCGCCGCACTCACACACGGTCCCGCGTCGACAGCACACGCCGTCCTCGCCCACCGCCCGCCATGCGCTCGCTGTCCCCGCCGCCGTCCGTGCACGCGCTCGACGTCGAGCACAGCGCGCACCCGTTCTCTACGTCGCACTCACGCAGCCGCTACGACCCTCAGGTGCGCCCTATCTACGCTATCTAATCCATCTAGCTGACTTCTTGCTTTACACAGGACCACCCGCGCCCATCGACTCCGCATCCTCGCCTGTGCCCGCGCCCCCTCGCTCTCCCCCGCTTGCGACGCCCCCTCGACTCCACCGCGTCGGCCATGCCCTTTCGCGCGCTGCCCGCCCTGTCGCCGCCGCGAAACGAGCGCCCGCGTCCACAAAGTAAGTGCCCGTTCCGTACAAGCTCAAAAGCCTCACCTGTCCTCTACAGCGCTCACGTCCGACGCAGACACCGAGTCCTGCGCCGCCCGCCCGCTCAAGTCCACGCCACGCAAGCCGCTGCGACTCGGAACGACCCCTCGTCCCGCCTCGCCGCGCAGCCCGCGAACCGCGTACGCGTGGCTCAATGCGACCGCACCACGCACGACGCGGTGTACGACGCAGGGCACGTCGCAGCGCAGCAGGCGAATCGCGCTTTTTGCGCTCTGCGACTGCTACTGATACGTAGCGCCCACGCAGTCCGCCGCTTCCGCCCCCGTTGCGGCGCCTGCGCGCCCGCAGCCCCGCCGCCCTTCAACGCCGCCGCCCTCTCGTACGTACGCTACCCATCTACTCGCCGCCGCTTACTTACTTCTACAGTCTACGATCAGCACGACTCCCCCGCTGCGCGCGCGAGCAGAGTCGGACTCCGAGCACCACCGGCGCATGTCCTCGCCGCCCCCGCCTCGCATGTCCTCGCCGCCGTCGCCTCGCATCCCTCGCCCCCGTCGCCTCCCACGCCCGGCCCCCGCCTCCGCCGTCCGACCCTCGAGCCTCGAGCCCCGTGCCGCACGCGCAGTGCCGCCCGCCCTTCCGCGGGCCGGTGTGCGCGCGCGGCTCCGGGCATCGTCCACCGCATCCCGCCCCGCCCCGCCCTGCGCCCCCGACGCGAACACGGCGCCCCCATCGATCGAGCGCGATCGCGCCGCCCTGCGCCCGCATACCGCTCGACGCGCGCAGCGCCCGACCGCGCATAGCGGCCGCCCTACCGTACGTGCCCTAATTCTCTACTAACTAACCTAGTGCTAACTTACTCAACTAGGGGGATCAACTACCTCGCTGGCACCTCAAGTCCTCGCCGCCACCGCCACCGCTCGCGCGCTCGTAACGCCGCCCCCGCCCATCACGCCCGACGCGACGTCGCGCGCCGCATACCGCCTCCGGCCGTAGCTACACAACGCAAGTCGGGAGAACGCGCCCCCGACTGCACGGCGCAGCGCGCGAGACGAGGCCGAATCGCGCGCTCGTGTCGTCCCGTCTGCGTCCCACGCGAACGCAGGACGCTACGCCAGTCCAGCGACCTCGCGCGCGCGTCGTCCGCCCGCCCGCCAAGGCCAAGTCCGCGCCGCCGCGTGTCTGCGTCCCAAGCCAAGCGAACGCAGAGCGCCCCCGCCGTCGCAAATCGCCGTCGCGCGCCGATGCGCCTCCTGCGTCCGCCGATGCGCCTCCTGCGTCGCCCGCCCTGCCAAGTCCGTGTCCGCGGCCGCGACCCTGTGTCGCGCGAGAGTCCCCGCTCGACTCGCGCCGCCCACGTTGCCCGCTCTGCAAAGTCCACGCTGTCGCGATTCCGCGTCACGCGATGCGCAAACGGCCCGCAAGCCCCCCGGCCCCCGACGTTTCGACAGCCGCCGCGGACCCGCCCGACTCGCGCCGTCGAGCCGCCGCCCGTCCCCGCTTCCCGTCGTACAAACGCGCGCGTCGCCTGCCGCGCTCGCCGTGCTCGAGTTCAGTCCGCAGGCGTTGGGGACGGGGGCCGGGGCGCCTGCCTGGACGCATCCGCATCCGCTCGAGCGCAGAGGGCGGAGGGCGGAGGCGGCAAAGCCCGGGCGCTCGCGGATTCCGCCGTCGAGCCGCCGCCCGTCCCCGCTTCCGCTTCCCGTCGTACAAACGTGGGCCGGCCCACTGTATCAACGCGCGCGCCGCCTGCCGCGCTCGCCGAGCCGCCGGACGCCGCGCTCGAGTACAGTCCGGCGGCGTTGAGGACGGGGGCCGGGGCGCCTGCCTGGACGCGGCCGCATCCGTTCGAGCGCGGAGGGCGGGCGGAGGGCGCAGGCGGCAAAGCCCGGGCGCTCGCGGATTCGGGCGCGTGGGGCCAAAACTGCGCGGCTGAATGCAAATCAGCCGGGAAATACGCATTCGCGGATTGGACTCACCGTTACTTAGGCGCTCGAGGCGCGGGCTTGGTGTGGATCGAGGCGCGTGGGGCGCGCGTGGCGGGAGCGAGTCAACGCGCTGCGGGGCGGGCGCTCCGCGTGTGGGAAGTTCGAGGTCTTGGCGGGAGCTAGAAAACTGCGAGTTAGCGGCTAGCGAGCGCGGGAGGAAAGGAGAGGAGCGTACTGGTGGGCCGGAGACGCTCTCCGCCCCGCTCGTCCTCGTCGCCCGCCTCGCTGCGTCACGCGCGTGAGTCGCCGCAGCGCTCGGTGGGACCCCAGGACGAAGGCGCGCATCGCGCGCTCCCTCGCGCCTCGCCGCCCTTGATCGCCGACCTACCCCGTCGCATGCGGACTCGCGCGCAGTGGGAACGCGCCAAGCCCGCCCGAACGCCTCGCCCACTCGGAGCGCTAAGCCCGAGCCCTCGTGTCCCAGCTACGATGCCGGACGTCGTGTTCCGATCCGGGCGTGGAGCGGACGGCGGGCTCCCGCCCCGCCGCGTCGACGTGGTCCGACACACGTGGACTCGGGCGCAGTGGGGAGCGCGCCGATCTCCGCCCAACCGCCCAACCCACTCGAGGGGCGTTCGCGCGAGGCCTTGCGCTCGAACGTTTCGCTGCGATGCGATGCGGGCGGCGGGTCGATCTGCGCACGGGCGAGGGGGGCGAACTGCGGTACGGACCGGCTTGCATCGAGCGCGATACGAGGGCGGCAGCGCCTCGACTCGCTGCGAAACAAGCTGGATGCCGCGGCGCAGAGGCTCGCGCTCGCGGGTCTTGTCGGGGGAGATCAGCGACAATCAAAGGCGAAAAGTAGACCGGCGCACCTAATAGTAGGTTCGCGCAGAACCAATCGAGTTTTTCTGTGGCCTGTTAGTGTGAATGAAGGGATTGCGGGGCCAGATGAATGGATTGCGAGGCTTGTAAGCGCGAGATCAGCAGAGCGGGGGGAAGGTGCCGTTGAGAAAGGCTTACGGGGGTTCGGGTTGGATGCGCGGGAGATTGGGAGCCCGAGTTCGATGCGCGGGAGGTTCAGAGCCGCTGCGAGAACTGTTAGCGCGGCGAACTCAAATTCAAAGCGGATGCAGCAGGACTTGCCTCGGGGCTGGTACCAAGATACTTACCAAGCTCGGGGAACATCTTGGGCTCGTAAATTGTTCTGTATCAAGCATCAGATTGGGAGTAGATACGAACGAAGTAGACTCACGTTGACCAAGAATATGAAGCAGACATCATGTTGAACTTTCAACGAGGCCTTCGACTCAACCATCAATTGAATGGTCGATAGTGCTTGACTGAAATGAATTTACATTACCTATACTTAGGGCCACGTTTACATTGACGAACCGATGCTTGAGGGACTTGACTTCAACTCAAGTGCCCCGAGTCTAATCGCAGATGAGTGGATGGATGATCTGACTTGAACTGAACCTCACTTACCTCAAGCATAGTTTCGGTGTTTTAGAACCTTGGTGTGCGCGGGCATAGTCTGGCCCTTGTTCCACGTCGAAAACTGGCCAAAAGAAAGGACGAGAGTCAGAATGAACTGAGGGTCCAGAGATTATAACAACGCACTTGAACTTGAATGGAAGATTGAACGGGATCGAGATGATTGAGCTTGAAAGACTTGGTGTGCGCGCCGCTTGTTTGTTTAAGATCTAATTCAAGTTAGTTGGTTGGGTTCAAAATCGAAAGGGATTACACATACCGGCATAACAGCCTCTGAAGCACATAGAACGTTCAAAGTCAGCAATCGAAAGGTCCAATCAACAAAGTTAAGCATTACCTCTAGTCTGAACCAGCCGTTCGTCCGATGTACGCATCGCAGACTAGCATGCCTAACAAGTCGGTAAGTCAAGTGCAATAAGCGAAGAACTGGCGGTCACCAACTCGTTTGAATTCATTCAAAGATAGCAAATCGAGCATAACAACGGCCTGTAGGGCGAAGCGACAGTCAGCGATCTAGGACTCAGATTAGCAGCGGAATCATACCTTGTAAGTGAACCGGCCGTTCACTCGATTCAAGGGATCGTCAGGATCGAAGTAATGGCGTCTGGACTAGATAACTGGAGTCAGTATCCAAGTATACACTAGAGTGCTCAAATCTTACCTTGAGAGTGAACGGGCCGGGCCCTTCGTTTCGATGTTGAAGCAAGGGTAATAACGGCGTAAGGCTGGAGAACCAGAGTCAGGAATCGAGCATTGAATAGAGTAGTCAACTTCTACCTTCAAATTGAACCGTTCGTCCACTCGATCGAAGCGATGACAAGGTTTGTGTCTAAGAAACTAAGTCAGGAATCGAGATATAATCAGAGAATCCAAATCTTACCTTTACAGCGAACAGGCCGAGGTTGAGGTAAGCACTAGGGAACTCGAGTCAGTAATCAAGAATGCGATATGATATTCAAGGCTCACTCAGCGACACCTGAACTGAACGAATGGGCTTGATAACGCATTGGCATTACAACCTAAAGTATATATCTGGAAATCGAGTCAGTAATTTGAACAGGTGCCGCCGGATAAGAGAAAGATAGTCAAGTCCCATCTGTAAGATCGAAGGCCTTCGGCGCAAGAAAGGTAAATGGAGTGCAAAGCTTACCGGCGATCTGACTCAATAGAAGGCTGCGAAGCATTTTAAAAGGCCACAGAGAGGCACTGAGTTCAAGTCAAGCCTTTCGAATGAGCAAAGTCAGTAATTTGAGCAAGAATCGACTGATCAAAAAAAAAACAGTCAACAGGAGCGCATGCATTGATGCGCTCGAGTCAATCAGAGTAAGAAATTTGAGCTCGGACGCAAGCAATCGAAACCAAGTGAAAACAAGCCCAAGCTTACCTGCGAACTGGGTTCAATACTCTGGATATAAAAGCATACAAGTGATATGGCCGTCTGTGAATGGAATTAGAAAGGCCATACAACGGTGCTGAATGTGCTTATTGCGCCGACATCCTGACTGGCTGACCAGCGACGGAAATGAGTCCCATGAAGTTGAAGGAGGGTCAGGAATGGACTAATGAATCTAAAAGGGCCTTCACTTACCTTCAATGGTCCCTGCGCAAATCGGCCGTTGTGGTCGACATCGAAGAGTGTGCGTGCGGACCGACTGCCGGGCCGCCGGATGGGAAATGCCGATAGTGCCGATAACTCCGAGATGGCCGGCGCGAGCTGAATTAGGTGGCGAGCAGGCGTCGAGCGTCGGCACAACAAGGGAGTGGCCGGAGGTCGGCGACAGAGTGGGCAACTTAATGCCGAGGGCTCCGGGCCGAAGGCAAGTGGTCCAGAGGGCCCCAGAGGCAGAGGGGAGAAAGTGGGAGAAAGGAAGGGATGTTGGGATAGCCGCAGGTTGGCTGGGTTTATATAGCAGAGATGTTACGTACTGTTTGGTCGAGTGCGCCGGGAAGAAGTTCCGGATAGTAATTCCAGGTGTCTCATCGTTTGCGCGTACCAAATGTCTGCTTTGGGCTGATTTTAAAGAATGGTGTCTAGCACTAGCTACGGTTGTGCTATCTGGTTGAGAATTTAATTTTATATAAGCGGAATACTATCCGAGTCTCCTCATGCCCAAGGGAGACCCTCTAGCAGTGAAGTCAAAAGGTCGGAAATACGAAAATATTTCGGAAGGGCCTCCCTGCGGCGCTAGTGCACTTCCAGCAAGCGGTGCTTCCATGTTTCATCTAAGCGAGGAGTTCTCCGTGATGGGGCTTTGTAACATGGATGCCCGGAATGTTGGGGAGCGCATTTACTTGGGGGCGGGTATTTCGCGAATATCGATTCCCCATAATTTGTGCTGGCTCCAGACGGTGGAGAGGATGGTGGTATGGAGCGGTCACGTGCCCAGGTGAGGTCACCAATTCATCGGTGATAAGGGCCATACATAGAACGAGTCAGTGTTGAAAATTGACAAATACGTTATTGTATGCTATCCGCGACTCCCAATGCTCTAGTAAGACGTAGAAGGCTCGATTGTCATTGTAAAACCGGATTACGTAACCCAATTGAGCTCGCAGCGCTGACCCAAGGCTGCTGCGATTATTTGAGCGAATAGGGGCAAATCGATACTACTGATCTCCCAGTCTCTTTGAGAGCGTCGGATCAGCAAGCGAGCGTTATCTTCGTCGCTAAGATTCAATTTCCCACGCCTCCGCCACAGCTCGTGCATCGAAACCGAACCCATAGTTTTCAACATTTTGGGTTTCCTTTTTTGGACGCCGGCGTAGCGGGTTTCGGCGGCACGATCTGAGCAGCGAAAGTTGATTTTGCAGTGCAACTTGGCCGAAAAAAAATGGAATGTATGGCATTTTGGCAGCTGTTGAAGAGGTACTGCTACAAGTAGCTGCCATATGGTCTCGGAGCAAAATGATACAAAAAATCAGTCAAAAGTAGTACTGAACAAAATCCGGGAAGTCCGAATTGAAGGCAGCATAACCACTATGCAATGAGGTCCATGTCAGGGTAACCACGTCATAAGATATGACCTGTCGGTTCTGACGCGCCGGCGCAGCTCGTCTATTTGTGAGTTTGCCGCCCCAATGTGTGAGCTGTCACAACCGGCTGCTGTATATTCTCGGTTCGAGTTCGCCGCGTTTGCTTGTACTTGTATGTCCCTGGCGACATCCTGAATGCACTTGCCGACATCTCTTTTTTCAGGAGGATCCTCAGCTCAACCAGAGGTGTACGCAAGCTAATACCCTGTATTTTTTTTTTGAACTTCCTGCAAACCGACGGGCTAAATCCGCGAGCATGGCAATGAGCCGCGTGGCCCGCGCCGCTTGAATCGACGGATGGTGTCACTTGAATTACTTCAATGCCCCGATCTCGTCACATTGATGCCGCTGACTCCCGCTCGGTTCGAGTTCGCTGCTCCGAGATGCGGGATATTTTGTGTCTCCCCACATACCTCGAGCCAATGTATCAACATCCTGCGAGTGGGGTGTGCACCGGTATACTTCCAATTATACATTTCGAGTTGCTCTTTCTAATGACTTTGCATCTCCGAAATCAAAATCTGAAATTGACAGGCCGAATTGATGCCGCGAAGTCCTGCTCGGTTCGAGTTCGCCGCTCCGTGACGACGGCTGTGCGGAATCTTCCGTGTCTCCCGAAATGCCCCGATGCGAGGTATCAACATCCCGCGAGCAGGATTGAGGGTGTGGGTTGAACCCATATTTATGCTTTCAATAATACACAGTTTTTCTTGAACTCAAAAAAAAGTTGTGCATCCCACAAGTCATGGATTGACCTTGGATTGACCTGGTGACAGCCTGAACAGCCGGCCCTGCCGCCGAGTCCGCTCGGCTCGAGTTCCCCGCTGGCAGTTGATATCCATGTTCGGGATCTTCCGAAATGTCCCGAGACGACATATCGACGTCCCGCGAGCGAGATTGAGGGAGGCTGTGAGTCCTTCTTTCTATACTACATCAAGACTTGTTTTTTTCTCAAATCTAGTCTGATGCAACCAAATTCAAATCAACTTGAGTGAACCGGGAAAAGCCCGGGCCTGAATGATGCCGCCGAGTCCCACTCGGCTCGAGTTCGCCGCTCTGTGATGCCGGCTATCGGTATACATGCGCGGAATTTTCCGAACTGCCCCGAGACAATGTATTGACGTCCCGCGAGCGAGGTTGTGGGTGTGGGTAGAACCCCATATTCATGTGTTGAACAATGAAGAAAGCTTGTGCATCCCCAATTCAAGTCCTCTCATGAATTGAATTGGGATAGCCTGAATGACCGAGCCCCGCTCGGCTCGAGTTCACTGCCGGTGTTTCATAGGTCGGTTCGGGATATTCCGAAATGCTCCGAGATGGTATAGACGTCCCGCGAGCGAGGTTGGGGGGAGCTGTGTGTCCACCGGGCACTCTTATTTATATTGTACATATCACTCGTCTTGAAAAAAAAACTGATGCAGCTGAATGAACTGGTAATAGCCCAAATGGCCGGTCCCCCTTCGGCTCGAATTCCCCGTGATGCTGCTGGTCGGGATCTTCCGAAATGCCCCGAGACAAGATATGGACGTCCCGCGACCGAGCCTAGGGAAGCTGTAAGTCCACAATTATTTCACAGTACACCTTTGCTTCATTTTTCATATAGATCCCACAAATAATGTCCCCAAATGAAAATTTGATTTTTCGCGGTCCCGCTAACCAGGTCAAAGCAACCACAATGACATGTGTGAGTAGTCGCATGGGGATAGATTATGCGTGACCTCACCGAATCTTCCCCACAGCGTGCATGCTTTTGAGCAGCAAGGCAAGGATAGGGTTCCAAGGACTGAGTATTTTGTGCTGCAAAGAAGTAGATACAACACTGTACAGGATCGATGCAAAAACCATCCCCGGGCATTGAGCCCGGAGTTAGATTTCGCGTAATTCGGTTATCAGCAGTATATATTTCTGGAACGGCCAAACACAAACAATGCGCACTCTTCTCTCCTACTTCCACCATCCTGTTCACATTATATGTTACCCTCCCTATGCTATACACTGCCCTCGTTTGTGTCCACCCCTACCCCGTCCCATCCTCTCTATCCCGCTTCCAATTCCTTTCCATTCCCCACTGCACTTTAGTTTGTACATCCCCAGCCTCCTTGCTCTGTTCCCTCCATCAAATTCATCTCCTCTACCCTGCCTCCCTCTTCTTTTGGGCTCCACTTTGGGGTTTCCATTCACATTTGCTGCCCCCTCCCTCCAGTTTGCTCTCCAAGTTCCCTGATTTTGCTCCCATTCCTTTCCCAATTCCTCCACCTAGTCACCTCCCTCGGCTGCCTTGCTCTACTCGGATCCCTCCATCGAACTCGTCTCCTCTACCCTGCCTCCCTCTTCTTTTGGCCTCCATTGTGGCTTTTCCAGTGTTTACATCTGCTGCCTCCTTGACTTTGGCCTCGGTTTTCTCCACCTCCCATCTCTTCGTCGCCCCCCCTCGCTTGAATCGGTCGATTCCGGCATCTGCTCGGACTCCAGCCGCGCGCGAATCCGACGCGCACGTGATCACGTGACCGCGACTTCGCCCTTCCGACCGGTGAGCGCACTCAATTTTTCTCGTGTTTCTTGGACTCAAGTCCATGTGCAGCCCCTCGGGACCCAGAGACCATGCCAGTCGGTCTCCAGCCTTTTTTTCCACCCATTGCCCCCGCACTAACCCCACACTGTCTCCCCCTGGACCTTCGGGACGGGGAGACTATGGCCGCGCGATAAAATAAGAGGGGAGGATGTTTTGGAGAAGGCTCTTTTTTTCAAACCGATCGGACGGTACATCAATTAATCACCTCGGTAGAGCCCGCGTAGCACTGCAATCATTGTAATCAGTGTTCTAATCATGATGTCTACGGCCATCTTCGGTGCCGCGTCGTCATACCGTGTCACCATCGAATATCTCGTGCCCGGTCGTGTCTGTCAAAGGGTGCGTCGCGCCGACCTTCAACCCCACCCTCACCTATGCAGACGCCATGGCCTCTGGAAAGCAGTTTGATGTCCTATGGGCTCCTGCAGGTGCGCGCGTTTGTTTCCAAGTCAGGGGCGTTTGCCGGCGTCCTTGCGGGAAAACGAGCAACGACCAACAAGGCGTTCTATCGTCAAATAGTGGTACGGCCAGGCTTTTCCTTGGAGCCTTCAAACACTTGCATCTGACTACTCTGATCGCTCTAGGAGGCAACTCCCAAGGATATCCAGTGGGTACCAATGGCTCGATGGGTCGTCGATAGGAACGTGTGGACCAGCTCCGGCGTCGCTGCAGGTACGCCTGCACCTCTCCTGAGCTATTGCAGGTCGTCTCATATGACGAGGCTCCGACATGGCGCTCGCGTTTGTGGAACACCTTGCAGGTCGCGAAGTGGCGCGTTTCATCCGCGGCGGCATTGAGATCCCGGAGGTGACCGAGCAGGACGACCCTTTTGCGACCTTTCACGGACTCGTATAGAAGCGCGTCTGGTACATAGCGGTGGATTGAACGTATCAATACGACTTCTGATACAATCATAATTATCAAAACCCTTGACCCACTGAGTTCTAAATCCTCGTGATCAAGTCCCCTAGAGGGTGCATGGAACGGAATTTGCGTCCCCGAGTAAGGCAGCCCGTATCTTTCCTGCATTCCTAGAAATCAACCGTGGGAATCAAGTTTGATTGCATCGATCACTGTTTTATTTATTGATTTGACGCCTGACTTGTGTGTTGCATTTGGAGGAATACAAGCAAGGCTATCCAATGTCGGCTCGGTAGCCCCGTCTCTTTCGATGTACTTCTCAGCTGTATTGAGAATCACTCAAAATTTCCGCCTTGCCCAACGTAAGATGCCGGACTGCCGGCGCATCCGGTCCGATCAAGTTATCGCACACTCACGTGCAACCACGCGTCCTCCTCCCCTCTTCTTCAAGTTCTTCGTCTGGACGCGTCTTGTGCGTCGCCCGCGCCAGTCCCTGTCCTCTGGATTCTCGTGCTTTCTTTCTGGTGTGACGTACCATACGCGCACGGTCACCGCGTCACCTCCTCATCGTCGTCATGGGCCTCTCGGTGCGTGTGCCACTACTTACAGCTACTCGGCTCAATCACGTACTCACGCACATGCTAGACTGCCCTCGCTCCAATACGTCGACTCTATTCGCCGCACTCACACACGGTCCCGCGTCGACAGCACACGCCGTCCTCGCCCACCGCCCGCCATGCGCTCGCTGTCCCCGCCGCCGTCCGTGCACGCGCTCGACGTCGAGCACAGCGCGCACCCGTTCTCTACGTCGCACTCACGCAGCCGCTACGACCCTCAGGTGCGCCACGCTACGAGCACGCTAACTAAACGATCTCGCTCACTTGCTTTCTACAGGGTACTGCCTCGCGAACACCCGCACCCACGCCCTCGCCTGTGCCCGCGCCCCCTCGACTCCACCGCGTCGGCCATGCCCTTTCGCGCGCTGCCCGCCCTGTCGCCGCCGCGAAACGAGCGCCCGCGTCCACAAAGTAAGCGCCCGTTCCGTACAAGCTCAAAAGCCTCACCTGTCCTCTACAGCGCTCACGTCCGACGCAGACACGGCCGCCGTGCCCCCCCCGCGAACCGTGTACGCGCGGCTTCATGCGACCGCTTGCATCGAGCCCGACAGCCGCCAGCGCCGCCACGCCCGCGCACCACGCACGACGCGGAACGAGAGATGGGAGACGCGGTGTACGACGCAGGCCACGTCGCAGCGCAGCAGGCGAATCGCGCTTTCTGCGCTCTGCGACTGCTACTAACAAGTAGCGCCCACGCAGTCCGCCGCCGCCGCCCTCCCGTACGTACGCTACCCATCTACTCGCCGCCGCTTACTTACTTCTACAGTCTACGATCAGCACGACTCCCCCGCTGCGCGCGCGAGCAGAGTCGGACTCCGAGCACCACCGGCGCATGTCCTCGCCGCCCCCGCCTCGCATGTCCTCGCCGCCGTCGCCTCGCATCCCTCGCCCCCGTCGCCTCGCATCCCTCGCCCCCGTCGCCTCCCACGCCCGGCCCCCGCCTCCGCCGTCCGAGCCTCGAGCCTCGAGCCCCGTGCCGCACGCGCAGTGCCGCCCGCCCTTCCGCGGGCCGGTGTGCGCGCGCGGCTCCGGGCATCGTCCACCGCATCCCGCCCCGCCCCGCCCTGCGCCCCCGACGCGAACACGGCGCCCCCATCGATCGAGCGCGATCGCGCCGCCCTGCGCCCGCATACCGCTCGACGCGCGCAGCGCCCGACCGCGCATAGCGGCCGCCCTACCGTACGTGCCCTAATTCTCTACTAACTAACCTAGTGCTAACTTACTCAACTAGGGGGATCAACTACCTCGCTGGCACCTCAAGTCCTCGCCGCCACCGCCACCGCTCGCGCGCTCGTAACGCCGCCCCCGCCCATCACGCCCGACGCGACGTCGCGCGCCGCATACCGCCTCCGGCCGTAGCTACACAACGCAAGTCGGGAGAACGCGCCCCCGACTGCACGGCGCAGCGCGCGAGACGAGGCCGAATCGCGCGCTCGTGTCGTCCCGTCTGCGTCCCACGCGAACGCAGGACGCTACGCCAGTCCAGCGACCTCGCGCGCGCGTCGTCCGCCCGCCCGCCAAGGCCAAGTCCGCGCCGCCGCGTGTCTGCGTCCCAAGCCAAGCGAACGCAGAGCGCCCCCGCCGTCGCAAATCGCCGTCGCGCGCCGATGCGCCTCCTGCGTCGCCCGCCCTGCCAAGTCCGTGTCCGCGGCCGCGATCCTGTGTCGCGCGCGAGTCCCGCTCGACTCGCGCCGCCCACGTTGCCCGCTCTGCAAAGTCCACGCTGTCGCGATTCCGCGTCACGCGATGCGCAAACGGCCCGCAAGCCCCCCGGCCCCCGACGTTTCGACAGCCGCCGCGGACCCGCCCGACTCGCGCCGTCGAGCCGCCGCCCGTCCCCGCTTCCGCTTCCCGTCGTACAAACGCGCGCCGGCCCACCGTATCAACGCGCGCGTCGCCTGCCGCGCTCGCCGAGCCGCCGCACGCCGCGCTCGAGTACAGTCCGGCGGCGTTGAGGACGGGGGCCGGGGCGCCCGCCTGGACGCGGCCATCCGTTCGAGCGCGGAGGGCGGAGGGCGCAGGCGGCAAAGCCCGGGCGCTCGCGGATTCGGGCGCGTGGGGCCAAAACTGCGCGGCTGAATGCAAATCAGCCGGGAAATACGCATTCGCGGATTGGACTCACCGTTACTTAGGCGCTCGAGGCGCGGGCTTGGTGTGGATCGAGGCGCGTGGGGCGCGCGTGGCGGGAGCGAGTCAACGCGCTGCGGGGCGGGCGCTCCGCGTGTGGGAAGTTCGAGGTCTTGGCGGGAGCTAGAAAACTGCGAGTTAGCGGCTAGCGAGCGCGGGAGGAAAGGAGAGGAGCGTACTGGTGGGCCGGAGACGCTCTCCGCCCCGCTCGTCCTCGTCGCCCGCCTCGCTGCGTCACGCGCGTGAGTCGCCGCAGCGCTCGGTGGGACCCCAGGACGAAGGCGCGCATCGCGCGCTCCCTCGCGCCTCGCCGCCCTTGATCGCCGACCTACCCCGTCGCATGCGGACTCGCGCGCAGTGGGAACGCGCCAAGCCCGCCCGAACGCCTCGCCCACTCGGAGCGCTAAGCCCGAGCCCTCGTGTCCCAGCTACGATGCCGGACGTCGTGTTCCGATCCGGGCGTGGAGCGGACGGCGGGCTCCCGCCCCGCCGCGTCGACGTGGTCCGACACACGTGGACTCGGGCGCAGTGGGGAGCGCGCCGATCTCCGCCCAACCGCCCAACCCACTCGAGGGGCGTTCGCGCGAGGCCTTGCGCTCGAACGTTTCGCTGCGATGCGATGCGGGCGGCGGGTCGATCTGCGCACGGGCGAGGGGGGCGAACTGCGGTACGGACCGGCTTGCATCGAGCGCGATACGAGGGCGGCAGCGCCTCGACTCGCTGCGAAACAAGCTGGATGCCGCGGCGCAGAGGCTCGCGCTCGCGGGTCTTGTCGGGGGAGATCAGCGACAATCAAAGGCGAAAAGTAGACCGGCGCACCTAATAGTAGGTTCGCGCAGAACCAATCGAGTTTTTCTGTGGCCTGTTAGTGTGAATGAAGGGATTGCGGGGCCAGATGAATGGATTGCGAGGCTTGTAAGCGCGAGATCAGCAGAGCGGGGGGAAGGTGCCGTTGAGAAAGGCTTACGGGGGTTCGGGTTGGATGCGCGGGAGATTGGGAGCCCGAGTTCGATGCGCGGGAGGTTCAGAGCCGCTGCGAGAACTGTTAGCGCGGCGAACTCAAATTCAAAGCGGATGCAGCAGGACTTGCCTCGGGGCTGGTACCAAGATACTTACCAAGCTCGGGGAACATCTTGGGCTCGTAAATTGTTCTGTATCAAGCATCAGATTGGGAGTAGATACGAACGAAGTAGACTCACGTTGACCAAGAATATGAAGCAGACATCATGTTGAACTTTCAACGAGGCCTTCGACTCAACCATCAATTGAATGGTCGATAGTGCTTGACTGAAATGAATTTACATTACCTATACTTAGGGCCACGTTTACATTGACGAACCGATGCTTGAGGGACTTGACTTCAACTCAAGTGCCCCGAGTCTAATCGCAGATGAGTGGATGGATGATCTGACTTGAACTGAACCTCACTTACCTCAAGCATAGTTTCGGTGTTTTAGAACCTTGGTGTGCGCGGGCATAGTCTGGCCCTTGTTCCACGTCGAAAACTGGCCAAAAGAAAGGACGAGAGTCAGAATGAACTGAGGGTCCAGAGATTATAACAACGCACTTGAACTTGAATGGAAGATTGAACGGGATCGAGATGATTGAGCTTGAAAGACTTGGTGTGCGCGCCGCTTGTTTGTTTAAGATCTAATTCAAGTTAGTTGGTTGGGTTCAAAATCGAAAGGGATTACACATACCGGCATAACAGCCTCTGAAGCACATAGAACGTTCAAAGTCAGCAATCGAAAGGTCCAATCAACAAAGTTAAGCATTACCTCTAGTCTGAACCAGCCGTTCGTCCGATGTACGCATCGCAGACTAGCATGCCTAACAAGTCGGTAAGTCAAGTGCAATAAGCGAAGAACTGGCGGTCACCAACTCGTTTGAATTCATTCAAAGATAGCAAATCGAGCATAACAACGGCCTGTAGGGCGAAGCGACAGTCAGCGATCTAGGACTCAGATTAGCAGCGGAATCATACCTTGTAAGTGAACCGGCCGTTCACTCGATTCAAGGGATCGTCAGGATCGAAGTAATGGCGTCTGGACTAGATAACTGGAGTCAGTATCCAAGTATACACTAGAGTGCTCAAATCTTACCTTGAGAGTGAACGGGCCGGGCCCTTCGTTTCGATGTTGAAGCAAGGGTAATAACGGCGTAAGGCTGGAGAACCAGAGTCAGGAATCGAGCATTGAATAGAGTAGTCAACTTCTACCTTCAAATTGAACCGTTCGTCCACTCGATCGAAGCGATGACAAGGTTTGTGTCTAAGAAACTAAGTCAGGAATCGAGATATAATCAGAGAATCCAAATCTTACCTTTACAGCGAACAGGCCGAGGTTGAGGTAAGCACTAGGGAACTCGAGTCAGTAATCAAGAATGCGATATGATATTCAAGGCTCACTCAGCGACACCTGAACTGAACGAATGGGCTTGATAACGCATTGGCATTACAACCTAAAGTATATATCTGGAAATCGAGTCAGTAATTTGAACAGGTGCCGCCGGATAAGAGAAAGATAGTCAAGTCCCATCTGTAAGATCGAAGGCCTTCGGCGCAAGAAAGGTAAATGGAGTGCAAAGCTTACCGGCGATCTGACTCAATAGAAGGCTGCGAAGCATTTTAAAAGGCCACAGAGAGGCACTGAGTTCAAGTCAAGCCTTTCGAATGAGCAAAGTCAGTAATTTGAGCAAGAATCGACTGATCAAAAAAAAAACAGTCAACAGGAGCGCATGCATTGATGCGCTCGAGTCAATCAGAGTAAGAAATTTGAGCTCGGACGCAAGCAATCGAAACCAAGTGAAAACAAGCCCAAGCTTACCTGCGAACTGGGTTCAATACTCTGGATATAAAAGCATACAAGTGATATGGCCGTCTGTGAATGGAATTAGAAAGGCCATACAACGGTGCTGAATGTGCTTATTGCGCCGACATCCTGACTGGCTGACCAGCGACGGAAATGAGTCCCATGAAGTTGAAGGAGGGTCAGGAATGGACTAATGAATCTAAAAGGGCCTTCACTTACCTTCAATGGTCCCTGCGCAAATCGGCCGTTGTGGTCGACATCGAAGAGTGTGCGTGCGGACCGACTGCCGGGCCGCCGGATGGGAAATGCCGATAGTGCCGATAACTCCGAGATGGCCGGCGCGAGCTGAATTAGGTGGCGAGCAGGCGTCGAGCGTCGGCACAACAAGGGAGTGGCCGGAGGTCGGCGACAGAGTGGGCAACTTAATGCCGAGGGCTCCGGGCCGAAGGCAAGTGGTCCAGAGGGCCCCAGAGGCAGAGGGGAGAAAGTGGGAGAAAGGAAGGGATGTTGGGATAGCCGCAGGTTGGCTGGGTTTATATAGCAGAGATGTTACGTACTGTTTGGTCGAGTGCGCCGGGAAGAAGTTCCGGATAGTAATTCCAGGTGTCTCATCGTTTGCGCGTACCAAATGTCTGCTTTGGGCTGATTTTAAAGAATGGTGTCTAGCACTAGCTACGGTTGTGCTATCTGGTTGAGAATTTAATTTTATATAAGCGGAATACTATCCGAGTCTCCTCATGCCCAAGGGAGACCCTCTAGCAGTGAAGTCAAAAGGTCGGAAATACGAAAATATTTCGGAAGGGCCTCCCTGCGGCGCTAGTGCACTTCCAGCAAGCGGTGCTTCCATGTTTCATCTAAGCGAGGAGTTCTCCGTGATGGGGCTTTGTAACATGGATGCCCGGAATGTTGGGGAGCGCATTTACTTGGGGGCGGGTATTTCGCGAATATCGATTCCCCATAATTTGTGCTGGCTCCAGACGGTGGAGAGGATGGTGGTATGGAGCGGTCACGTGCCCAGGTGAGGTCACCAATTCATCGGTGATAAGGGCCATACATAGAACGAGTCAGTGTTGAAAATTGACAAATACGTTATTGTATGCTATCCGCGACTCCCAATGCTCTAGTAAGACGTAGAAGGCTCGATTGTCATTGTAAAACCGGATTACGTAACCCAATTGAGCTCGCAGCGCTGACCCAAGGCTGCTGCGATTATTTGAGCGAATAGGGGCAAATCGATACTACTGATCTCCCAGTCTCTTTGAGAGCGTCGGATCAGCAAGCGAGCGTTATCTTCGTCGCTAAGATTCAATTTCCCACGCCTCCGCCACAGCTCGTGCATCGAAACCGAACCCATAGTTTTCAACATTTTGGGTTTCCTTTTTTGGACGCCGGCGTAGCGGGTTTCGGCGGCACGATCTGAGCAGCGAAAGTTGATTTTGCAGTGCAACTTGGCCGAAAAAAAATGGAATGTATGGCATTTTGGCAGCTGTTGAAGAGGTACTGCTACAAGTAGCTGCCATATGGTCTCGGAGCAAAATGATACAAAAAATCAGTCAAAAGTAGTACTGAACAAAATCCGGGAAGTCCGAATTGAAGGCAGCATAACCACTATGCAATGAGGTCCATGTCAGGGTAACCACGTCATAAGATATGACCTGTCGGTTCTGACGCGCCGGCGCAGCTCGTCTATTTGTGAGTTTGCCGCCCCAATGTGTGAGCTGTCACAACCGGCTGCTGTATATTCTCGGTTCGAGTTCGCCGCGTTTGCTTGTACTTGTATGTCCCTGGCGACATCCTGAATGCACTTGCCGACATCTCTTTTTTCAGGAGGATCCTCAGCTCAACCAGAGGTGTACGCAAGCTAATACCCTGTATTTTTTTTTTGAACTTCCTGCAAACCGACGGGCTAAATCCGCGAGCATGGCAATGAGCCGCGTGGCCCGCGCCGCTTGAATCGACGGATGGTGTCACTTGAATTACTTCAATGCCCCGATCTCGTCACATTGATGCCGCTGACTCCCGCTCGGTGTAAGGGCAACCACGCGGCCCGAGAAGTCAAGGGTCCTGGCGTGGGGAATCCGAAGGTTAATTGACAGGCCGTGCTACTGAGTACAAGTATAGCGCACCTGGCGTGGGGAATCCGAAGAGAAGAACGTCTGAGGATTCCCACGCCCGGAGCCGCCTAAAATACCTACTGACTAGTAGCACGTGCGCGGGGTGATCGGAGCAACCGGAGTGACGCGCATAGGTCCCGTGCGCGGTCACAGGCCACGTGGTATCCGGAACCGGAGTTCCGGCGGGGTCGCGGGAGCGGGCGAGCGGGGGCGGAGGGAGCGACGGGGGGAGCGACGGAGGGAACGGGGACTGGGGCGGAGGTCGGAGCGGAGGCGGGGTCGGGGGCCGGAGCGGAGACCGGAGCCGGAACCGGAACCGGAACCGGAACCGGAACGGGGGCCGGAGCGGGGGCTCCCCTGACACCATCCCCCCCTTGGAATGCGGCGCCTCGACGCATCGTCCGGACATGGACGTCGGGGTCCCGGAAGGGGAGGGAGTCGAAGGTGGCGGTCGTGATGGCGCGTGGTGCGGCGGGGTACTTCCGGTAGAAATCTGCGACGAGTTCCGGAGCGAAAACGTCGGAGTGTTTAACCCACGAATCATGAGAGGAATTATAACCTTTCCACTGCACGAAATACCGGAGCGAGCCCCACCGGTACTTCGCGTCCACGATCGCCTCGACTTCCCACTCGGGTGGTTCGTCCGGAGCGGCGCCCGGAGCGTCCGGAGCGTCCGGAGCACCGCGGAGGACCGGCGGAGGCTCGTCATAGCCAGTCCGACCCTCGAAGGGGTCGTCCTGAGCCAATTCAAGCTTGACGACCGGAAAGACCGGATGGAGCTGCGAAAGCCGGGGAGGGAGCTCGAGCTTGTACGCGCCCCGCCCGATGACCTGGAGCACCCGGAAGGGCCCCAAGCGGCGGTGCGCGAACTTAGCGGAAGGGCGAGTGGTCTGGATGTCGGAGGCGTCCAGCCAGACCCGGTCGCCTACCTTAATCTCCGGCGCCGGAGTGCGCCGGCGATCGTAGTACCGCTTATACTCCTCCTTAGCCTTGACGAGCGCCGCCCGGGCTTCGGAAACTCCGGAGGCGATCCGGTCGCGGAATTCGTTAACCGCTTCCACCTTCGAGCGCAGCCCGTTCGGCTCGAACCCCATCCGGGGGAGCCGTCCGGTGTCGGTCATGAACGGGACCTGCTGCGTCGACGAGTGGATGTGGTTGTTGTAGGCGAATTCGGCGGCCGGAAGGAGCTCGTCCCAGTCATCCTGCTTGTAGTTAGTGAAAAGCCGGATGAACTGCTCCATCTCCTGGTTAACGCGCTCGGTCTGACCGTCGGTCTGCGGGTGGTACGACGTGGAGGTCGCCGGAGCGACTCCGATGAGGCGCCACAGCTCCCGGGTGAACTCCGCGATGAACTGCGGACCCCGGTCGGAGATGTACTTCTCCGGGGTCCCGTGGAGCTTCCACACGTTCCGGTAGTACAACCGCGCAGCTCCGACGGCGTCCAGGGTCGTGTGGCACTCGTTAAAGTGCGCACGCTTCCCGAGCGCGTCGACGACGACCATCACCGCGTCGTACCCGTGAGCTTCCGGAAGCTCGACGACGAAGTCCACCGAAACCGTGCTCCAGCGCTCTTCCGGAACCTCCGTCGGGTGCAACTCACCGACCGGAAGCTTCCGGAGCGCCTTCGTGCGACAACACAAGTCGCACGTCGCGACATACCGGCCGACGTGTCGGGACAACTGGGGCCACCAGTAGTTCCGGGAGACGAGCTCCAACGTCTTGAAGCGGCCGGCATGCCCCGCCACACGGGTATCGTGGTGCTGCTCCAAGATCCGGCGTCGGAGGTCGTGATCCCGGGGGACCACGATCTTGCCGCGGAAGTAGAGCAGCCCGTCGTCCACACGCCACTCCGCGGACCGGAGCGACCGGGAGCCCCGGACGTTGAGGGCCTCTCGCGCGGCGATAGCGAGGGGGTCCTCGAGGTCCGGACCACGCGCAAGCGCGTCCCGGATGTCCCGGAGCACCGGACGTTCCGGTCCGGTCACCACTACACCTTCGATCGCGCGGACATGGAAGAGCTCCGGAGACAGGAGGGTGACGTCCTGGTTGTCCGGAGCCGCTCCGTGGTCCGGGCGACGCGACAGCGCGTCCGGTCGCCCCATCAGGCGCCCGGGCTTGTGGTGGAGCGTGAAGTCGAACCGGGACAGGTACAGCGACCACCGCGCCTGCCTCCGGTTGAGGTTCTGCGACTTCCGGAAGTACTCCAGGTTCTTGTGATCGGTCCAGATCTCCACCGGATGCTGCGAGCCCTCGAGGAAGTGTCGCCACTCCTCGAGCGCGCGGACGATCGCGAGCATCTCCTTGTCGTGGATCTCGTAGTTGCGCTGGACCGGACTCAAGCTCTTGGAGTAGAACGCTACCGGATGCCACTTCCCGTCCGGACCCTCCTGAGAGAGAACCGCGCCGGAAGCCCGATCGGAGCTGTCCGCTTCGAGCCGGTACGGCCGGGCCTCGTCCGGAAGGATCAGGACGGGGTCCGTGGTCACCGCGTCCTTCAGCGCCTGGAAAGCGGTGGCCTCCGGTTCGCTCCAACGCCACGCGGTGCCCTTTTTCGACAAGTCGAACAGGGGCCGGGCGATGTCGGAGAAGTCCCGGATGAACCTCCGGTAGAAGTTCGTGAACCCGACGAACTGGAGCACGTCCGTCTTGTTCTCCGGGACCGGCCAAGCGGCGACTCCGGCGACCTTGACCGGATCCATCTCCACGTGGTCGTGAGAGACGATCACCCCGAGATATTCGATCGACGACTTCTCGAACTCACACTTCTCCGGGCGCAAGTAGAGCTTGTGCTCCCGGAGCCGCCGGAGGACCTCCCGGACGATCTCCCGGTGGCGCGTGAGGTCGGAATGGGCGATGAGGATGTCGTCGAGGTATATCATGACGTCCCCGGACAAGATGAGATCTTGGAAGATGTCGTTCATCATTGTCTGGAAGGTCGCGGGGGAGTTGGTCAGGCCGAAGTACATCACCAAGGGCTCGAAGAGTCCCCGGTTAGTCCGGAACGCGGCTTTCCACTCGTCGCCTTCGCGGATCCGGACGTTGTTGAAACCCCACCGGACGTCCAGCTTCGTGAAGTACCGAGCTCCTTTCAATCGATTAATAAGATCGTTGATCAAAGGGAGCGGGTACCGGTTTTTCACGGTCATCGCATTGAGCGCGCGATAGTCCTGGACGAACCGGAGGCCTCCGTCCTTCTTTTTGACGAAGAAGACGGGGGACGCCATCGGGGATTTGGAAGGCCGGATCCGTCCGGTCGCCAATCCCTCCTCGATAAACGCGTCGAGCTCGCGCTGCTCGAGGGGAGAGATCGGGTAGACCTTACAGTTCGCGGGCTTCGAATCCGGGACGAGTTCGATAGCGTGGTCCCATGTCCGGCGCTCCGGTAACGAGTCGAACGACTCCCGGTTGAAGACGTCCTCGAACTCCCGGGCCCATTCCGGAATGGTGTCCGGAGGGGGCGCGGAGTTCCGGGCGAACGCCTCCGCTAACCGCTGTGAAACGGTTCCGGTGGCCCGGATGTCTTCGGAAGGGGTGAACCGGGTATAGAATATCCGGTCCCCTTCCTCGATCTGGTAGTCGTCGTCCTCGGTACCGGAGTCTTCGGAGTCATTCTCCGGAGGCCCCGGAGGGTCTTCGGAGTCATCCTCGTCCTCGTCCGATCGGTCCTCCACGTCTACGACGCAGATCGCCGGAACCGGACCGGAGCGTAGCCGCTTGAGCAACTGCGCGGCGGAGCGAGCCGCACGGCGCTCGGAACGAGCCTCGGTGGTGCACGTAGCGCAACCGGCGGGGCAGCGGCTCATCTTGACCTCCCGGGTTTCCCAGTTGATCTCCGGGTTGTGCTTCCGGAGCCAGGAATACCCGAGGATGAGC
The DNA here is from genome assembly GCA_029282135.1 of Mycena belliarum. Lineage (NCBI taxonomy): Eukaryota > Fungi > Basidiomycota > Agaricomycetes > Agaricales > Mycenaceae > Mycena > Mycena belliarum. The sequence continues at coordinate 99,827 of JARJCN010000081.1, forward strand.
TTCTCCTTGCCGAGGCGCGTGACCGCGAGTTGGACGCGCTCGCTGTGACCCTTGTACGTGAGAACCACGTCCGCGATGTCCCGGATGTAGCCGGCCTCATTGGGGCTGCCGTCTACATTGAAGACCGGGATCGGCTGCGAAAGCCGTCGGACCGGGAACTGATTGGCAGCGACGTACTCCGAGTCGATGAATTCGGAAGTCGCGCCACAGTCCACGAGCCCGTTGGTCGAGAGCTTCGCAGCGCTATCGGTGGACGTGAACTCGAGCGGGAGGTGCAGCGAGTTGGGAGCCGGGATTGCCGCGACGGTGTAGCGCTTCGGGAGCCTTCGCTCCCAGGAGGGCTTCCGTGGTGCACGCGGGATTGCCGGGGGGACCGGAGCGGTTCCGGAGTCCGGAGCAACCGGAACCGGAGGGGCCGGAACCGGAGCTGCCGGAGCAACCGGAGGAGCGCTCGGGCTGGGGGGTGCGTCTATCGTTTCGGAAGGTGCAAGAGGTATATTGTCAGACTCATTACACAGGACGGCGAAACGATTGGGGGACGCGAACGAGGGCGCACTGCTCACTCGTCGCGGAGGGGAAAATCCTCCGGACCAGGAGCAGCCGCGGCAGCGGAATGCTGCGCGGCGGCCTCGGACGACGCAACGCGAGCCAGCAGCTCCTCCAGCAGCTCGCCGTCTAGCTGCCGGATCACCTCATCCAGCACGTCGACCGCGCGGATGTCGACCGGAACGGTGCAGTCCCGGGCGAAGTGGTTCGGGTCGCCGCAGCGGAAGCAACCGCGACGGGGGGCAGCGCGCGCGCGGGTCCGGTCGACGTCCATCGGAACCGGAGCGGAGACCGGGGGCGCTGCGAACCTCGGAGGGGCGGAGGGAGCGGCCGGGACGGAAACCGGGATCATCCGGGCACGGTTCGGGGCGTGCGCGGTCCTTCCGGACGTTCCGGTCGAGCCGATCTTCGAGCGCTGGATCGACTCGTACTGGCGGTACGCCCGGAGACGCCAGCCGGGGTAGTCCTCGAGGTGCGGAGGGTCGCTCGAGCCGGTGATAGCGAGGTTGATCGCCGGGTCGAGTCCGGTCCTGTACTTCGTGACCTTGATGAGCTGGTCTTCGAAGCCGGCGAGGTCGACGAGGTCCTCGAAGTCGTCGGTGTACCGGTAGATGTCCCGGTTGCCCATGTGGTACGCGCGGGACTCGAGCTTGTGCAGGGCGTGGTCCTGCTCGTTCTCCTCGATGAACCGGAGGCGGAACTCCCGCTCGAAGTCCTCCCAGAGAAGGAAGGGGAAGGGCTCCTTGGCGCTCTGGCGTTCGGCCCAGCGCTGCGCCGCATCCTTCGCCATAAAGGACATGGCGAACCGGATGGCCTTGTCTTCGGAGGGATCCCCGTAGGCGTCCCGGAAGCCTTCCGGAACCAACCGGATGTACGTCCGGACCGCGTGCAGGAACGCGCGGCCTTGGGTCCGGTCGCCGTCGAAGACGAACGGGGGGTTCGGTCGGAGGACCGTTTTGTTCGAGGAGGTGGACTCCGGGAATAAGCCTGGACTCGCGGCCGGAGCGGGTGCCGCAGGGGCCGGAGCAGGTGCGGGTTGTAGGTTGGTGACCAGGGCGGTCAAGCGCGCGAGGCTCGCCTCGATAGCGGACATCCGGGCGTCCGCGGTCGGGTCCGGAACCGGAGCTCCGGAAGCTCCGACGGGGGTACTGCCGGGCATGTCGGTGACGATGCGGGGGGAGGAGGGGGCAAGATTCGAATGGGGTGAGGCGGGGGCGCTATCTGAGCTGTCCGAGCCGTCGACGCCGAACTTCGCAATCTTGACCGGTTAATCCCTAGAAGACGTTCTTCTGCTGTAAGGGCAACCACGCGGCCCGAGAAGTCAAGGGTCCTGGCGTGGGGAATCCGAAGGTTAATTGACAGGCCGTGCTACTGAGTACAAGTATAGCGCACCTGGCGTGGGGAATCCGAAGAGAAGAACGTCTGAGGATTCCCACGCCCGGAGCCGCCTAAAATACCTACTGACTAGTAGCACGTGCGCGGGGTGATCGGAGCAACCGGAGTGACGCGCATAGGTCCCGTGCGCGGTCACAGGCCACGTGGTATCCGGAACCGGAGTTCCGGCGGGGTCGCGGGAGCGGGCGAGCGGGGGCGGAGGGAGCGACGGGGGGAGCGACGGAGGGAACGGGGACTGGGGCGGAGGTCGGAGCGGAGGCGGGGTCGGGGGCCGGAGCGGAGACCGGAGCCGGAACCGGAACCGGAACCGGAACCGGAACGGGGGCCGGAGCGGGGGCTCCCCTGACACTCGGTTCGAGTTCGCTGCTCCGAGATGCGGGATATTTTGTGTCTCCCCACATACCTCGAGCCAATGTATCAACATCCTGCGAGTGGGGTGTGCACCGGTATACTTCCAATTATACATTTCGAGTTGCTCTTTCTAATGACTTTGCATCTCCGAAATCAAAATCTGAAATTGACAGGCCGAATTGATGCCGCGAAGTCCTGCTCGGTTCGAGTTCGCCGCTCCGTGACGACGGCTGTGCGGAATCTTCCGTGTCTCCCGAAATGCCCCGATGCGAGGTATCAACATCCCGCGAGCAGGATTGAGGGTGTGGGTTGAACCCATATTTATGCTTTCAATAATACACAGTTTTTCTTGAACTCAAAAAAAAGTTGTGCATCCCACAAGTCATGGATTGACCTTGGATTGACCTGGTGACAGCCTGAACAGCCGGCCCTGCCGCCGAGTCCGCTCGGCTCGAGTTCCCCGCTGGCAGTTGATATCCATGTTCGGGATCTTCCGAAATGTCCCGAGACGACATATCGACGTCCCGCGAGCGAGATTGAGGGAGGCTGTGAGTCCTTCTTTCTATACTACATCAAGACTTGTTTTTTTCTCAAATCTAGTCTGATGCAACCAAATTCAAATCAACTTGAGTGAACCGGGAAAAGCCCGGGCCTGAATGATGCCGCCGAGTCCCACTCGGCTCGAGTTCGCCGCTCTGTGATGCCGGCTATCGGTATACATGCGCGGAATTTTCCGAACTGCCCCGAGACAATGTATTGACGTCCCGCGAGCGAGGTTGTGGGTGTGGGTAGAACCCCATATTCATGTGTTGAACAATGAAGAAAGCTTGTGCATCCCCAATTCAAGTCCTCTCATGAATTGAATTGGGATAGCCTGAATGACCGAGCCCCGCTCGGCTCGAGTTCACTGCCGGTGTTTCATAGGTCGGTTCGGGATATTCCGAAATGCTCCGAGATGGTATAGACGTCCCGCGAGCGAGGTTGGGGGGAGCTGTGTGTCCACCGGGCACTCTTATTTATATTGTACATATCACTCGTCTTGAAAAAAAAACTGATGCAGCTGAATGAACTGGTAATAGCCCAAATGGCCGGTCCCCCTTCGGCTCGAATTCCCCGTGATGCTGCTGGTCGGGATCTTCCGAAATGCCCCGAGACAAGATATGGACGTCCCGCGACCGAGCCTAGGGAAGCTGTAAGTCCACAATTATTTCACAGTACACCTTTGCTTCATTTTTCATATAGATCCCACAAATAATGTCCCCAAATGAAAATTTGATTTTTCGCGGTCCCGCTAACCAGGTCAAAGCAACCACAATGACATGTGTGAGTAGTCGCATGGGGATAGATTATGCGTGACCTCACCGAATCTTCCCCACAGCGTGCATGCTTTTGAGCAGCAAGGCAAGGATAGGGTTCCAAGGACTGAGTATTTTGTGCTGCAAAGAAGTAGATACAACACTGTACAGGATCGATGCAAAAACCATCCCCGGGCATTGAGCCCGGAGTTAGATTTCGCGTAATTCGGTTATCAGCAGTATATATTTCTGGAACGGCCAAACACAAACAATGCGCACTCTTCTCTCCTACTTCCACCATCCTGTTCACATTATATGTTACCCTCCCTATGCTATACACTGCCCTCGTTTGTGTCCACCCCTACCCCGTCCCATCCTCTCTATCCCGCTTCCAATTCCTTTCCATTCCCCACTGCACTTTAGTTTGTACATCCCCAGCCTCCTTGCTCTGTTCCCTCCATCAAATTCATCTCCTCTACCCTGCCTCCCTCTTCTTTTGGGCTCCACTTTGGGGTTTCCATTCACATTTGCTGCCCCCTCCCTCCAGTTTGCTCTCCAAGTTCCCTGATTTTGCTCCCATTCCTTTCCCAATTCCTCCACCTAGTCACCTCCCTCGGCTGCCTTGCTCTACTCGGATCCCTCCATCGAACTCGTCTCCTCTACCCTGCCTCCCTCTTCTTTTGGCCTCCATTGTGGCTTTTCCAGTGTTTACATCTGCTGCCTCCTTGACTTTGGCCTCGGTTTTCTCCACCTCCCATCTCTTCGTCGCCCCCCCTCGCTTGAATCGGTCGATTCCGGCATCTGCTCGGACTCCAGCCGCGCGCGAATCCGACGCGCACGTGATCACGTGACCGCGACTTCGCCCTTCCGACCGGTGAGCGCACTCAATTTTTCTCGTGTTTCTTGGACTCAAGTCCATGTGCAGCCCCTCGGGACCCAGAGACCATGCCAGTCGGTCTCCAGCCTTTTTTTCCACCCATTGCCCCCGCACTAACCCCACACTGTCTCCCCCTGGACCTTCGGGACGGGGAGACTATGGCCGCGCGATAAAATAAGAGGGGAGGATGTTTTGGAGAAGGCTCTTTTTTTCAAACCGATCGGACGGTACATCAATTAATCACCTCGGTAGAGCCCGCGTAGCACTGCAATCATTGTAATCAGTGTTCTAATCATGATGTCTACGGCCATCTTCGGTGCCGCGTCGTCATACCGTGTCACCATCGAATATCTCGTGCCCGGTCGTGTCTGTCAAAGGGTGCGTCGCGCCGACCTTCAACCCCACCCTCACCTATGCAGACGCCATGGCCTCTGGAAAGCAGTTTGATGTCCTATGGGCTCCTGCAGGTGCGCGCGTTTGTTTCCAAGTCAGGGGCGTTTGCCGGCGTCCTTGCGGGAAAACGAGCAACGACCAACAAGGCGTTCTATCGTCAAATAGTGGTACGGCCAGGCTTTTCCTTGGAGCCTTCAAACACTTGCATCTGACTACTCTGATCGCTCTAGGAGGCAACTCCCAAGGATATCCAGTGGGTACCAATGGCTCGATGGGTCGTCGATAGGAACGTGTGGACCAGCTCCGGCGTCGCTGCAGGTACGCCTGCACCTCTCCTGAGCTATTGCAGGTCGTCTCATATGACGAGGCTCCGACATGGCGCTCGCGTTTGTGGAACACCTTGCAGGTCGCGAAGTGGCGCGTTTCATCCGCGGCGGCATTGAGATCCCGGAGGTGACCGAGCAGGACGACCCTTTTGCGACCTTTCACGGACTCGTATAGAAGCGCGTCTGGTACATAGCGGTGGATTGAACGTATCAATACGACTTCTGATACAATCATAATTATCAAAACCCTTGACCCACTGAGTTCTAAATCCTCGTGATCAAGTCCCCTAGAGGGTGCATGGAACGGAATTTGCGTCCCCGAGTAAGGCAGCCCGTATCTTTCCTGCATTCCTAGAAATCAACCGTGGGAATCAAGTTTGATTGCATCGATCACTGTTTTATTTATTGATTTGACGCCTGACTTGTGTGTTGCATTTGGAGGAATACAAGCAAGGCTATCCAATGTCGGCTCGGTAGCCCCGTCTCTTTCGATGTACTTCTCAGCTGTATTGAGAATCACTCAAAATTTCCGCCTTGCCCAACGTAAGATGCCGGACTGCCGGCGCATCCGGTCCGATCAAGTTATCGCACACTCACGTGCAACCACGCGTCCTCCTCCCCTCTTCTTCAAGTTCTTCGTCTGGACGCGTCTTGTGCGTCGCCCGCGCCAGTCCCTGTCCTCTGGATTCTCGTGCTTTCTTTCTGGTGTGACGTACCATACGCGCACGGTCACCGCGTCACCTCCTCATCGTCGTCATGGGCCTCTCGGTGCGTGTGCCACTACTTACAGCTACTCGGCTCAATCACGTACTCACGCACATGCTAGACTGCCCTCGCTCCAATACGTCGACTCTATTCGCCGCACTCACACACGGTCCCGCGTCGACAGCACACGCCGTCCTCGCCCACCGCCCGCCATGCGCTCGCTGTCCCCGCCGCCGTCCGTGCACGCGCTCGACGTCGAGCACAGCGCGCACCCGTTCTCTACGTCGCACTCACGCAGCCGCTACGACCCTCAGGTGCGCCACGCTACGAGCACGCTAACTAAACGATCTCGCTCACTTGCTTTCTACAGGGTACTGCCTCGCGAACACCCGCACCCACGCCCTCGCCTGTGCCCGCGCCCCCTCGACTCCACCGCGTCGGCCATGCCCTTTCGCGCGCTGCCCGCCCTGTCGCCGCCGCGAAACGAGCGCCCGCGTCCACAAAGTAAGCGCCCGTTCCGTACAAGCTCAAAAGCCTCACCTGTCCTCTACAGCGCTCACGTCCGACGCAGACACGGCCGCCGTGCCCCCCCCGCGAACCGTGTACGCGCGGCTTCATGCGACCGCTTGCATCGAGCCCGACAGCCGCCAGCGCCGCCACGCCCGCGCACCACGCACGACGCGGAACGAGAGATGGGAGACGCGGTGTACGACGCAGGCCACGTCGCAGCGCAGCAGGCGAATCGCGCTTTCTGCGCTCTGCGACTGCTACTAACAAGTAGCGCCCACGCAGTCCGCCGCCGCCGCCCTCCCGTACGTACGCTACCCATCTACTCGCCGCCGCTTACTTACTTCTACAGTCTACGATCAGCACGACTCCCCCGCTGCGCGCGCGAGCAGAGTCGGACTCCGAGCACCACCGGCGCATGTCCTCGCCGCCCCCGCCTCGCATGTCCTCGCCGCCCCCGCCTCGCATGTCCTCGCCGCCGTCGCCTCGCATCCCTCGCCCCCGTCGCCTCCCACGCCCGGCCCCCGCCTCCGCCGTCCGACCCTCGAGCCTCGAGCCCCGTGCCGCACGCGCAGTGCCGCCCGCCCTTCCGCGGGCCGGTGTGCGCGCGCGGCTCCGGGCATCGTCCACCGCATCCCGCCCCGCCCCGCCCTGCGCCCCCGACGCGAACACGGCGCCCCCATCGATCGAGCGCGATCGCGCCGCCCTGCGCCCGCATACCGCTCGACGCGCGCAGTGCCCGACCGCGCATAGCGGCCGCCCTACCGTACGTGCCCCTAATTCTCTACTAACTAACCTAGTGCTAACTTACTCAATAGGGGGATCAACTACCTCGCTGGCACCTCAAGTCCTCGCCGCCACCGCTCGCTCGCTCGCTCGTAACGCCGCCCCCGCCCATCACGCCCGACGCGACGTCGCGCGCCGCATACCGCCTCCGGCCGTAGCTACACAACGCAAGTCGGGAGAACGCGCCCCCGACTGCACGGCGCAGCGCGCGAGACGAGGCCGAATCGCGCGCTCGTGTCGTCCCGTCTGCGTCCCACGCGAACGCAGGACGCTACGCCAGTCCAGCGACCTCGCGCGCGCGTCGTCCGCCCGCCCGCCAAGGCCAAGTCCGCGCCGCCGCGTGTCTGCGTCCCAAGCCAAGCGAACGCAGAGCGCCCCCGCCGTCGCAAATCGCCGTCGCGCGCCGATGCGCCTCCTGCGTCCGCCGATGCGCCTCCTGCGTCGCCCGCCCTGCCAAGTCCGTGTCCGCGGCCGCGACCCTGTGTCGCGCGAGAGTCCCGCTCGACTCGCGCCGCCCACGTTGCCCGCTCTGCAAAGTCCACGCTGTCGCGATTCCGCGTCACGCGATGCGCAAACGGCCCGCAAGCCCCCCGGCCCCCGACGTTTCGACAGCCGCCGCGGACCCGCCCGACTCGCGCCGTCGAGCCGCCGCCCGTCCCCGCTTCCCGTCGTACAAACGCGCGCCGGCCCACCGTATCAACGCGCGCGCCGCCTGCCGCGCTCGCCGAGCCGCCGGACGCCGCGCTCGAGTACAGTCCGGCGGCGTTGAGGACGGGGGCCGGGGCGCCTGCCTGGACGCGGCCGCATCCGTTCGAGCGCGGAGGGCGGGCGGAGGGCGCAGGCGGCAAAGCCCGGGCGCTCGCGGATTCGGGCGCGCGGGGCCAAAACTGCGCGGCTGAATGCAAATCAGCCGGGAAATACGCATCAGCGGATTCGACTCACCGTTACTTAGGCGCTCGTGGCGCGGGCTTGGTGTGGATCGAGTCGCGTGGGGCGCGCGTGGCGGGAGCGAGTCAACGCGCTGCGGGGCGGGCGCTCCGTGTGTGGGAAGTTCGAGGTCTTGGCGGGAGCTAGAAAACTGCGAGTTAGCGAATAGCGAGCGCGGGGGGAAAGTAGAGGAGCTTACTGATGGGCCGGGAGACGCTCTCCGCCCCGCTCGTCCTCGTCGCCCGCCTCGCTGCGTCACGCGCGTGAGTCGCCGCAGCGTTCGCGCTGGGCCGCGGGCATCGCGTGTTTCCTGCACCAAGGCACGTGGCCCGGCGCTCTCGATATCCGCTGCGTGGTCTCGAAGCACACCGCGGGACACGCTGCGCGCGAATCGTAAGTGCACGCAGATACGAGTCCGGCGGATGCCTAACTCACCGTGCACCAGGGATTCGCGGACCGTTCGATGCGCGCGGGGACGTGCCCGATGCGCCTGGCCTTCGAACGCGGAGGAAACGCGCGCCGGAGAGGCTGCGGGGTCGGGGGTCGGGACGCGCGCGCGCCACGTCGGCGCGAGCTGGACGCTGCGGATCGCATCGCAAGGCGGCAGCGAGCGTGGGGGCGTACAGTTTCGAATGCGTGCAAGCACCGAAACCTTCCAAAATGCAGTAGTAAGTAGTTCGTGCAGCAATGAGAATCGGATAACACACCGTGGGCGGTGGTCCAAATACAGGTCTGCATATGGGAGGTTGTATCTGCGCGAGGTTTGGCCTCCAAATGAAGTCTGCCGCCGAAGTGCATTCTGGGCGGGTTTGGGAAGCGCCGAATGGATTCGGGACCTATGCGCGCTTGATTCGAAGCGAGCGGCAAGTACTAAGGTCGGGGGTCAAACTAGTTGGGCGTGTTTTCTTCAGTTTGGATCGTTTAGCTTTGTTGAAGTTGGTCCAGAGTTCTGTATATAAAGGTATTAGAACTAATGCTCGAACTTAAAGGAAAGGCAACTCACGTTGAACGATGGTCAGGGTTTGGAGATGACTGGACTTGAATCGAGGTCTAATCATCCAGTCAGTCAACTAATCTAACCAAACTGAACCAGGCGTACCTCAGGAGAAACTGGCATAGTTTCGGTGTGTCCAAATAGTTGCAGTACACACGGGCATAGTCTCGCCCTTGTTGCGAGTCAAAACCCCTTCAAAGAACGGATTTCGCCCTTGTGCAGCACCGAATCTAGCGAAAAAAAGAATGAGGGTCAGTGAAAACTGATACAGAGGCGTACAACGAACCACAAAGTTGAACCGGCCCCGCTCAGGAGCGACGCCGAGAGATCTGCTGATGTAGAATCAAAGTCAGTAAAGCTTGACGTTTAGGCAGATTGGCGTACCTCGTACACTAATTTTGATCAGGCACAGTAATGGACTTGCGCAGTGCAAGTCCAGCGTTCGAGCGTTCAGATCTCGCGGAAACCAAACATCGGCTGTTCAGTTGTCAATGAACGCGAGGTTCAAAGCTGGGCGAGGATTCAACCTGAGTAAGTAAACATCATCGATGTAGTTGAATCTTACATACCGAGGATAGAGCGACTGGAGGCCAATAGATTTTGGCGAAGCAAGTCAGCGCAAACGAGTCTACAAAAGGAACGAAGGTCAGTATAAGGGAATGGGAATATAGAGCCGACTGACTCGTTAGTTCCACTTGTACGACTTGGATGCGTACTTGGATAAGCATTAGATCGCAGTACTAGTAGTAGATATCAACGAATTAGACTCACGTTGAACGAGGATATGAAGCAGGCCTTGATTCGAGGTCAAGTCCAGGTTGAACGTTCAACACTTGAACATGATAATCATCAAGTCAGTCAACGAATCTAACCAAATTGAAACTGAATCAGGCGTACCTCAGGAGAAACTGGCATAGACTCGGTGTTTCCATAGTAGTTGAAGTACACGGGCATAGTCTCGCCCTTGTTGCGACTCAAATTCCCTTCAAAGAACGAAGGCCGGGCGGACTATAAAGTTGAACTGAAAGCTTGTTAGTTCTGATAGATGGACGAAAGATGAACGAAAGCAAACTGCGACATACCAGTGGTGATCGAGACGTCCCAGAGCCAACTCGGGGACTATCAGGATCCAATCTATCCAGTAGAGCGAAGCTTACCTCGCGCTGTGTTGAACCATAGTAGCGGCATCTGTGGTACCATAACTGAAAGTAAGGAAGGGAGTCCGATAAGATAATGAACACTTACCTGAGCTGGGCGGTAAGTTTCAAGTCAAGCAGAGTGTCGGCCTCCACAGGTAAGAAAATTGAAGTCATTAGTGGGAAACTCAATAGAATCAGCAAGACCTACCTCGCATGCGCGCAGTTGAAGCAAGGCGAGCATAGCTACGGCCTCTTTGATAAGAAAATTGAAGTAAGAGATCGAGAATCGAAGTAGAAAGTTAAACCTTACCTCGAGAGCAACAGTTGAGACAAGTCAGAGCATTGTTACGGCCTCTATAGTAAGAAAACTGAATTCAACGATCGAAAATTCAATAGTAAAATCGAAACTTGCATCGAGAGCGAACGGGGCACTTGGTTCAGTTCAAGCATAATGGTAAGAAAAATGAAGTCAACAATCGAGGATACAATAGAACATGAAATCCTACCTCGAAAGTTCAAGTAGGACAAGGATAGTAAACATTTCTGTGATAAAAACTCAAGTCAGCGAAGCGATCGAGGACTCAGTATAATAATCAAGCCTTGCCTCCCGTGTGCGCAGTTCAAACTCGAGCATAGTTCCGGTCTTGAAAGCGAACTGAAAGTCAAACATTATAGTGGTAGGGAAAGCCAAGTCAGCAACAGATTCGATGGGATAATACAGGCTTACCTGGCGTGCGCGCGGACAAGTCAGTTGAAGCAGAGCGAGCATAGGACCTCGCTGATTGGAAAACTGGAGTCAGCGACCGAAAAATCAATGTAACAATCAAGATTTACCTTGTGTGCACCCACTCGAAGCAAGTCGAGCATAGTTTTCTGTCGTAACAAGATTGAAGTCAGTGATCAGGGGTTCAATAGTAAGGTAAAATCTTACCTTGAGAGCGAGCTGAGCAGTCAGTTGAAGAAAGTCGACCATTGAATAGAGTAGTCAACTCTTACCTTCAAAGTGAACCATCCGTTCACTCGACTGGAGCGATCATAGGGTTCGTGACTAGGAAACTGAGGTCAGGATTCGAGAATTAATCAGAGCATTCAAATCTTACCTTTACAGCGAACTGGCCGAAGTTGAAGTAAGCACTAGGGAACTCGAGTCAGTAATTAAGGATGCGATAGAGTAGTCAAGGCTCACTTGTCAGCGACACTTGAACTGTGCGAACGGGCTTGATAACGCATTGGCCTTACTTATATCTGAGAGAGCGAGTCAATAATTTGAACAGGTGCCGCCGGATAAGAGAAAGATAGTCAAGTCCCATTCATAAGATCGAAGCCCTTCGGCGCAAGAAAGGTAAATGGAGTGCAAAGCTTACCGGCGATCTGACTCAATAGAAGGCTGCGAAGCATTTTGAACGGCCGCAGCGAGGCGCTAAGTTCAAGGTCAAGCCGTTTGAATGAGCAAAGTCAGTAATTTGAGCAAGAATTGACAAATCAAAAAAAAAAAAAGGTCAACAGGAGCGCACACATGAGGGCGCTCGAGTCAAGTAGAGTAAAAAAATTGAGCTCGGACGCAAGCAATTGAAACCAAGTGAAAACAAGCCCAAGCTTACCTGCAAACTGGCTTTAAGACCCTGAATATGAAAGTGTTCAAGTGATATAGCCATCTGTGAAGGAAATTGGAGAGGCCAAAGAAACGGCGCTGGATGTGCTTACTGCAAGTCTGCGCCGACATCGTGACTGGCTGACCAGCGGAATGAGTCCTATGAAGTTGAAGAAGGGTTAGGAATGGACAAATGAATGTAAAAGGACCTTCACTTACCTTGAATTGGGCCAGCGCGAAGGTGTTGTGGTAGTTGAAGTCCAAGAGAGGCGCGCGGACCGATGTCCCGGGCCGCCGGATAGTGCCGAGGCGAAAATGCCGAGGATGCCGATGGCGCACTGGGGAGGTCGGCGACAGTCGAACATGGTGGCGGGGCGTCGGCGAGGGGAGCAAAGGCTGGCTAGAGTGGCCGCACTTCATGCCGAAGATGCGGGCCGAGGACTGGTGCTCCGGGAGGGCCCCGGAGGCAGAGGGGAGAAAGTGGGTGAAAGGAAAGGGTGTTGGAATAGCCGCAGGTTGGCTGGGCTTATATACTAGAGGTGTTGCGTAATGTTTGGGCGAATGCGCTCGGAACTTGTTCCGGGCATTATTCCGGATGTCTCATCGTCTGCGCGTACCAAATGTCCGCTTTGGGTTGCCTTTGAAGAACGGTGTCTAGCACTAGCTACCGTTGAGATATCTAGTTAGAAATTTGACTTTATATAAGCGGAATAGTATACGAGTCTCCTCATGCCCAAGAGAGCCCCTCTAGCAATGAAGCCGAAAGGTCGGAAATACGAAAATATTTCGGATGGGCTTCCCTGCGGCGCTAGTGCACTGCCAACGGGCGGTGCTTCCATGTTTCATCTAAGCGAGGAGTTCGCCGTGATGGGGCTTTGTAACATGGACTCTCGGAATGTTGGGGAGCGCATTTGCTTGGGGCGGGTATTTCGCGAATATCGACTCCCCATGATCCGTGCTGGCTCCAGACGTTGGGGAGGAGGGTGGTATGACGCGGTCACGTGCCCTGGTGAGGTCAAAAATTTATCGGCGATAAGGGCCATACATAGAACGAGTCAGTGTTGAATATTGACAAACGAGTTATTGTATGCTATCCTCGAGTCCCGATCCTATAGTAAGACGTAGAAGACTCAATTGGCATTGGAAAGCGGGCTTACGTAACTCAATTGAGCTCGCAGCGCTGAACCAAGGCTGCTGCGATTATTTGAGCGAATAGGGGCTAATCGGTACTACTGATCTCCCAGTCTCTTTGAGAGCGTCGGATCAGCAAGCGAGCGTTATTTCCCTCGCTAGGATTTATTTTCTCATGCCTCCGGCACAGTTCATGCATCGAAATCGAACCCGTAGTTTTCAACATTGTGGGTTTCCTTTTTTGGACGCCGGCGTAGCGGGTTTCGGCGGCACGATCTGAGCAGCGAAAGTTGATTTTGCGGTGCAACTTGGCCGAGAAAAAGTGAATTAATGTCATTTTGGCAGCTGTTGAAGAGGTGCTGCTACAAGTAGCTCCCAGCTGGTCTCGGAGCAAAATGATACAAAAAATCAGTCAAAAGGAGTACTAAACAAAATCCGGGATGTCCCAATTGAAGGCAGCATAACCACTATGCGATAAAGTCCATGTCGGGTTACCCACGTCAGAAAATATGACCTGTCGGTTCTGACGCGCCGGCAGGCTCGTCTATTTGTGAGTTTGCCGCCCCGATGTGTAAGCTGCCACAACCGGCGGCTGTATATTCTCGCTTCGAGTTCGCCGCGTTTGCTTGTACTTGTATGTCCCTAGCGACACCTTGAATGCATCTGCCGACATCTCTTTTTTCAGGAGGATCCTCAGCTCAACCAGAGGTGCACGCAAGCTAATACCCTGTATCTTTCCTTGAACCTCCTGCAAACCGGGCTACATCCGCGAGCATGGAAATGAGCCGCGTGGCCCGCGCCGCTCAAATCGACGGATGGTGTCACTTGAATTACTTCAATGCCGCGATCTCGTCACATTGATGCCGCTGACTCCCGCTCGGTTCGAGTTCGCCGCTCCGAGATGCGGAATACTTATTTTGTGTCTCCCCACATACCTCGAGCCAATGTATCAACGTCCTGCGAGTGGGGTGTGCACCGGTATACTTCCAAATATACATTTCAACTTGCTCTTTCTCCCGAAAAACAATGACTTTGCATCTCCGAAATCAAAATCTGAAATTGACAGGCCGAATTGATGCCGCGAAGTCCTGCTCGGTTCGAGTTCGCCGCTCCGTGACGACGGCTGTGCGGAATCTTCCGTGTCTCCCGAAATGCCCCGATGCGAGGTATCAACATCCCGCGAGCAGGATTGAGGGTGTGGGTTGAACCCATATTTATGCTTTCAATAATACACAGTTTTTCTTGAACTCAAAAAAAAGTTGTGCATCCCACAAGTCATGGATTGACCTTGGATTGACCTGGTGACAGCCTGAACAGCCGGCCCTGCCGCCGAGTCCGCTCGGCTCGAGTTCCCCGCTGGCAGTTGATATCCATGTTCGGGATCTTCCGAAATGTCCCGAGACGACATATCGACGTCCCGCGAGCGAGATTGAGGGAGGCTGTGAGTCCTTCTTTCTATACTACATCAAGACTTGTTTTTTTCTCAAATCTAGTCTGATGCAACCAAATTCAAATCAACTTGAGTGAACCGGGAAAAGCCGGGCCTGAATGATGCCGCCGAGTCCCACTCGGCTCGAGTTCGCCGCTCTGTGATGCCGGCTATCGGTATACATGCGCGGAATTTTCCGAACTGCCCCGAGACAATGTATTGACGTCCCGCGAGCGAGGTTGTGGGTGTGGGTAGAACCCCATATTCATGTGTTGAACAATGAAGAAAGCTTGTGCATCCCCAATTCAAGTCCTCTCATGAATTGAATTGGGATAGCCTGAATGACCGAGCCCCGCTCGGCTCGAGTTCACTGCCGGTGTTTCATAGGTCGGTTCGGGATATTCCGAAATGCTCCGAGATGGTATAGACGTCCCGCGAGCGAGGTTGGGGGGAGCTGTGTGTCCACCGGGCACTCTTATTTATATTGTACATATCACTCGTCTTGAAAAAAAAAACTGATGCAGCTGAATGAACTGGTAATAGCCCAAATGGCCGGTCCCCCTTCGGCTCGAATTCCCCGTGATGCTGCTGGTCGGGATCTTCCGAAATGCCCCGAGACAAGATATGGACGTCCCGCGACCGAGCCTAGGGAAGCTGTAAGTCCACAATTATTTCACAGTACACCTTTGCTTCATTTTTCATATAGATCCCACAAATAATGTCCCCAAATGAAAATTTGATTTTTCGCGGTCCCGCTAACCAGGTCAAAGCAACCACAATGACATGTGTGAGTAGTCGCATGGGGATAGATTATGCGTGACCTCACCGAATCTTCCCACAGCGTGCATGCTTTTGAGCAGCAAGGCAAGGATAGGGTTCCAAGGACTGAGTATTTTGTGCTGCAAAGAAGTAGATACAAACACTGTACAGGATCGATGCAAAAACCATCCCCGGGCATTGAGCCCGGAGTTAGATTTCGCGTAATTCGGTTATCAGCAGTATATATTTCTGGAACGGCCAAACACAAACAATGCGCACTCTTCTCTCCTACTTCCACCATCCTGTTCACATTATATGTTACCCTCCCTATGCTATACACTGCCCTCGTTTGTGTCCACCCCTACCCCCGTCCCATCCTCTCTATCCCGCTTCCAATTCCTTTCCATTCCCCACTGCACTTTAGTTTGTACATCCCCAGCCTCCTTGCTCTGTTCCCTCCATCGAATTCATCTCCTCTACCCTGCCTCCCTCTTCTTTTGGGCTCCACTTTGGGGTTTCCATTCACATTTGCTGCCCCCTCCCTCCAGTTTGCTCTCCAAGTTCCCTGATTTTGCTCCCATTCCTTTCCCAATTCCTCCACCTAGTCATCTCCCTCGGCTGCCTTGCTCTACTCGGATCCCTCCATCGAATTTGTCTCCTCTACCTTGCCTCCCTCTTCTTTTGGCCTCCATTGTGGCTTTTTTTCCAGTGTTTACATCTGCTGCCTCCTTGACTTTGGCCTCGGTTTTTCTCCACCTCCCATCTCTTCGTCGCCCCCCCTCGCTCGAATCGGTCGATTCCAGCATCTGCTCGGACTCCAGCCGCGCTCGAATCCGACGCGCACGTGATCACGTGACCGCGACTTCGCCCTTCCGACCGGTGAGCGCACTCGATTTTTCTCGTGTTTCTTGGACTCAGGTCCATGTGCAGCCCCTCGTTCTTGACCCTCGGGACCCAGAGACCATGCCAGTCGGTCTCCAGCCTTTTTTCCACCCATTGCACCCACTCACCCCGTTTCGCCGGCGCTCCCCTACCTTCGGGACAGGGAGACTATGCCGGGACGATAAAGGAAGAGGGGAGGACGTTTTAGAGAAGGCTCTTTTTTTCAAACCGATCGGACGGTACATCACTTAATCACCTCGGTAGAGCCCGCGTAGCACTGCAATCATTGTAATCAGTGTTCTAATCATGATGTCTACGGGTTCATCAGTGCTCCCATCTTCGGTGCCGCGTCGCCATCGAATATCTCGCGCCCACCATGGAACCGGTCGCCACCCTCACCTATGCAGACGCCATGGCCTCTGGAAAGCAGTTTGATGTCCTATGGGTTCCTGCAGGTGCGCGCGTTTGTTTCCAAGTCAGGGGCCTACTCAGGAAGCGACGATACCCGCAGGCGCTGTTGATGTGAGCACCATCCCCAAGGAAGAGATCACGTTCATCGCGCAACAAGCGCCCAAGGCAAAGTACGTGATGTCCGTGTGCGGCGGCGCGGTCCAGCTGGCGTTTGCCGGCGTCCTTGCGGGAAAACGAGCAACGACCAACAAGGCGTTCTATCGTCAAATAGTGGTACGGCCAGGCTTTTCCTTGGAGCCTTCGAACACTCGCGTCTGACTACTCTGATCGCTCTAGGAGGCAACTCCCAAGGATATCCAGTGGGTACCGAAGGCTCGATGGGTCGTCGATGGGAACGTGTGGACCAGTTCCGGCGTCGCTGCAGGTACGCCTGCACCTCTCCTGAGCTATTGCAGGCCGTCTCATATGACGAGGCTCCGACATGGCGCTCGCGTTTGTGGAACACCTTGCAGGTCGCGAAGTGGCGCGTTTCATCCGCGGCGGCATTGAGATCCCGGAGGTGACCGAGCAGGACGACCCTTTTGCGACCTTTCACGGACTCGTATAGAAGCGCGTCTGGTACATAGCGGTGGATTGAACGTATCAATACGACTTCTGATACAATCATAATTATCAAAACCCTTGACCCACTGAGTTCTAAATCCTCGTGATCAAGTCCCCTAGAGGGTGCATGGAACGGAATTTGCGTCCCCGAGTAAGGCAGCCCGTATCTTTCCTGCATTCCTAGAAATCAACCGTGGGAATCAAGTTTGATTGCATCGATCACTGTTTTATTTATTGATTTGACGCCTGACTTGTGTGTTGCATTTGGAGGAATACAAGCAAGGCTATCCAATGTCGGCTCGGTAGCCCCGTCTCTTTCGATGTACTTCTCAGCTGTATTGAGAATCACTCAAAATTTCCGCCTTGCCCAACGTAAGATGCCGGACTGCCGGCGCATCCGGTCCGATCAAGTTATCGCACACTCACGTGCAACCACGCGTCCTCCTCCCCTCTTCTTCAAGTTCTTCGTCTGGACGCGTCTTGTGCGTCGCCCGCGCCAGTCCCTGTCCTCTGGATTCTCGTTCTTTTCTTTCTGGTGTGACGTACCATACGCGCACGGTCACCGCGTCACCTCCTCATCGTCGTCATGGGCCTCTCGGTGCGTGTGCCAACTACTTACAGCTACTCGGCTCAAAGCACGTACCTCAGGCACATGCTTACACTGGCCTCGCTCCAATACCCCGACTCTATTCGCCGCACTCACACACGGTCCCCCATTGACAGCACACACCGTCCTCGTCCGCCGCCCGCCATCCGCTCGCTGTCCCCCGCCGCCGTCCGTGCACGCGCTCGACGTCGAGCACAGCGCGCACCTGTTCTCCACCTCGCCCTCACGTAGCCGCTGCGACCCTCAGGTGCCCACGCTACGCTAACTAAATGATCTCGGCTCACTTGCTTTCTACAGGGTACTGCCTCGCGAACACCCCGCCGCACCCACGCCCTCGCCTATGCCCAGCGGCGTGCTTGCGACGCCCGCCTCGACTCCACCACGTTGTCCATGCCCATTCTCGCGCTGCCCGCCCTGTCGCCGACCGCGAAACGAGCGCCCGCGTCCACAAAGTAAGCGCCCCGTTCCGTACAAGCTCAAAAGCCTCACTTGTCTCTACAGCGCTCACGTCCGACGCAGACACGGCCGCCGTGCCCCCCCGCGAACCGTTGTACGCGCGGCTTCATGCGACCGCTTGCATCGAGCCCGACACAGCCGCCAGCGCCGCCACGCCCGCGCACCACGCACGACGCGGAACGGAAGATGGGAGACGCGGTGTACGACGCAGGGCACGTCGCAGCGCAGCAGGCGAATCGCGCTTTCTGCAGCTCTGCGGACTGCTACTTGATACGTAGCGCCCACGCAGTCCGCCGCTTCCGCCCCCGTTGCGGCGCCTGCGCGCCCGCAGCCCCGCCGCGCCCTTCAACGCCGCCGCCCTCTCGTACGTACGCTACCCCATCTACTCGCCGCCCGCTTACTTACTTCTACAGTCTACGATCAGCACGACTCCCCCGTGCTGGCGCGCGAGCAAGAGTCGGACTCCGAGCACCACCGGCGCATGTCCTCGCCGCCCCCGCCTCGCATGTCCTCGCCGCCGTCGCCTCGCATCCCTCGCCCCCGTCGCCTCCCACGCCCGGCCCCCGCCTCCGCCGTCCGAGCCTCGAGCCTCGGAGCCCCGTGCCGCACGCGCAGTGCCGCCCGCCCTTCCGCGGGCCGGTGTGCGGCGCGCGGCTCCGGGCATCGTCCACCGCATCCCGCCCGCCCCGCCCTGCGCCCCGACGCGAACACGGCGCCCCCATCGATCGAGCGCGATCGCGCCGCCCCTGCGCCCGCATACCGCTCGACGCGCGCAGTGCCCGCCCGCGCATAGCGGCCGCCCCCTACCGTACGTGCCCCTAATTTCTCTACTAACTAACCTAGTGCTAACTTACTCAATAGGGGATCAACTACCTCGCTGGCACCTCAAGTCCTCGCCGCCACCGCCACCGCTCGCGCGCTCGTAACACCGCCCCCCGCCCATCACGCCCGACGCGACGTCGCGCGCCGCGTACCGCCTCCGGCCGTAGCTTACACAACGCAAGTCGGGAGAACGCGCCCGACTGCACGGCGCAGGCGCGCGAGACGAGGCCGAATCGCGCGCTCGTGTCGTCCGCGTCTGCGTCCCACCGCGAACGCAGGACGCTACGCCAGTCCAGCGACCTCGCGCGCGCGTCGTCCGCCCGCCCGCCAAGGCAAGTCCGCGCCGCCGCGTGTCTGCGTCCCAAGCCAAGCGAACGCAGAGCGCCCCCGCCGTCGCAAATCGCCGTCGCGCGCCGATGCGCCTCCTGCGTCCGCCGATGCGCCTCCTGCGTCGCCCGCCCTGCAAGTCCGTTGTCCGCGGCCGCGACCCTGTGTCGCGCGAGAGTCCCGCTCGACTCGCGCCGCCCACGTTGCCCGCTCTGCAAAGTCCACGCTGTCGCGATTCCGCGTCACGCGATGCGCAAACGGCCCGCAAGCCCCCCGGCCCCCGACGTTTCGACAGCCGCCGCGGACCCGCCCGACTCGCGCCGTCGAGCCGCCGCCCGTCCCCGCTTCCCGTCGTACAAACGCGCGCCGGCCCACCGTATCAACGCGCGCGCCGCCTGCCGCGCTCGCCGAGCCGCCGGACGCCGCGCTCGAGTACAGTCCGGCGGCGTTGAGGACGGGGGCCGGGGCGCCTGCCTGGACGCGGCCGCATCCGTTCGAGCGCGGAGGGCGGGCGGAGGGCGCAGGCGGCAAAGCCCGGGCGCTCGCGGATTCGGGCGCGCGGGGCCAAAACTGCGCGGCTGAATGCAAATCAGCCGGGAAATACGCATCAGCGGATTCGACTCACCGTTACTTAGGCGCTCGTGGCGCGGGCTTGGTGTGGATCGAGTCGCGTGGGGCGCGCGTGGCGGGAGCGAGTCAACGCGCTGCGGGGCGGGCGCTCCGTGTGTGGGAAGTTCGAGGTCTTGGCGGGAGCTAGAAAACTGCGAGTTAGCGAATAGCGAGCGCGGGGGGAAAGTAGAGGAGCTTACTGATGGGCCGGGAGACGCTCTCCGCCCCGCTCGTCCTCGTCGCCCGCCTCGCTGCGTCACGCGCGTGAGTCGCCGCAGCGTTCGCGCTGGGCCGCGGGCATCGCGTGTTTCCTGCACCAAGGCACGTGGCCCGGCGCTCTCGATATCCGCTGCGTGGTCTCGAAGCACACCGCGGGACACGCTGCGCGCGAATCGTAAGTGCACGCAGATACGAGTCCGGCGGATGTCTAACTCACCGTGCACCAGGGATTCGCGGACCGTTCGATGCGCGCGGGGACGTGCCCGATGCGCCTGGCCTTCGAACGCGGAGGAAACGCGCGCCGGAGAGGCTGCGGGGTCGGGGGTCGGGGGTCGGGACGCGCGCGCGCCACGTCGGCGCGAGCTGGACGCTGCGGATCGCATCGCAAGGCGGCAGCGAGCGTGGGGGCGTACAGTTTCGAATGCGTGCAAGCACCGAAACCTTCCAAAATGCAGTAGTAAGTAGTTCGTGCAGCAATGAGAATCGGATAACACACCGTGGGCGGTGGTCCAAATACAGGTCTGCATATGGGAGGTTGTATCTTGCGCGAGGTTTGGCCTCCAAATGAAGTTGCCGCCGAAGTGCATTCTGGGCGGGTTTGGGAAGCGCCGAATGGATTCGGGACCTATGCGCGCTTGATTCGAAGCGAGCGGCAAGTACTAAGGTCGGGGGTCCTAACTGGGGGCGTGTTTTCTTCAGTTTGGATCGTTTAGCTTTGTTGAAGTTGGTCCAGAGTTCTGTATAAAGGTATTGAAGAACTAATGCTCGAACTTAAAGGAAAGGCAACTCACGTTGAACGATGGTCAGGGTTTGGAGATGACTGGCTTGAATCGAGGTCTAATCCCAGTCAGTCAACTAATCTAACCAAACTGAACCAGGCGTACCTCAGGAGAAACTGGCATAGTTTCGTGTGTCCAAATAGTTGCAGTACACCACGGGCATAGTCTCGCCCTTGTTGCGAGTCAAAACCCCTTCAAAGAACGGATTTCGCCCTTGTGCAGCACCGAATCTAGCGAAAAAAAGAATGAGGGTCAGTGAAAACTGATACAGAGGCGTACAACGAACCACAAAGTTGAACCGGCCCCGCTCAGGAGCGACGCCGAGAGATCTGCTGATGTAGAATCAAAGTCAGTAAAGCTTGACGTTTAGGCAGATTGGCGTACCTCGTACACTAATTTTGATCAGGCCAGTAATGGACTTGCGCAGTGCAAGTCCAGCGTTCGAGCGTTCAGATCTCGCGGAAACCAAACATCGGCTGTTCAGTTGTCAATGAACGCGAGGTTCAAAGCTGGGCGAGGATTCAACCTGAGTAAGTAAACATCGATGTAGTTGAATCTTACATACCGAGGATAGAGCGACTGGAGGCCAATAGATTTTGGCGAAGCAAGTCAGCGCAAACGAGTCTACAAAAGGAACGAAGGTCAGTATAAGGGAATGGGAATATAGAGCCGACTGACTCGTTAGTTCCACTTGTACGACTTGGATGCGTACTTGGATAAGCATTAGATCGCAGTACTAGTAGTAGATATCAACGAATTAGACTCACGTTGAACGGGATATGAAGCAGGCCTTGATTCGAGGTCAAGTCCAGGTTGAACGTTCAACACTTGAACATGATAATCATCAAGTCAGTCAACGAATCTAACCAAATTGAAACTGAATCAGGCGTACCTCAAAACTGGCATAGACTCGGTGTTTCCATAGTAGTTGAAGTACACGGGCATAGTCTCGCCCTTGTTGCGACTCAAATTCCCTTCAAAGAACGAAGGCCGGGCGGACTATAAAGTTGAACTGAAAGCTTGTTAGTTCTGATAGATGGACGAAAGATGAACGAAAGCAAACTGCGACATACCAGTGGTGATCGAGACGTCCCAGAGCCAACTCGGGGACTATCAGGATCCAATCTATCCAGTAGAGCGAAGCTTACCTCGCGCTGTGTTGAACCATAGTAGCGGCATCTGTGGTACCATAACTGAAAGTAAGGAAGGGAGTCCGATAAGATAATGAACACTTACCTGAGCTGGGCGGTAAGTTTCAAGTCAAGCAGAGTGTCGGCCTCCACAGGTAAGAAAATTGAAGTCATTAGTGGGAAACTCAATAGAATCAGCAAGACCTACCTCGCATGCGCGCAGTTGAAGCAAGGCGAGCATAGCTACGGCCTCTTTGATAAGAAAATTGAAGTAAGAGATCGAGAATCGAAGTAGAAAGTTAAACCTTACCTCGAGAGCAACAGTTGAGACAAGTCAGAGCATTGTTACGGCCTCTATAGTAAGAAAACTGAATTCAACGATCGAAAATTCAATAGTAAAATCGAAACTTGCATCGAGAGCGAACGGGGCACTTGGTTCAGTTCAAGCATAATGGTAAGAAAAATGAAGTCAACAATCGAGGATACAATAGAACATGAAATCCTACCTCGAAAGTTCAAGTAGGACAAGGATAGTAAACATTTCTGTGATAAAAACTCAAGTCAGCGAAGCGATCGAGGACTCAGTATAATAATCAAGCCTTGCCTCCCGTGTGCGCAGTTCAAACTCGAGCATAGTTCCGGTCTTGAAAGCGAACTGAAAGTCAAACATTATAGTGGTAGGGAAAGCCAAGTCAGCAACAGATTCGATGGGATAATACAGGCTTACCTGGCGTGCGCGCGGACAAGTCAGTTGAAGCAGAGCGAGCATAGGACCTCGCTGATTGGAAAACTGGAGTCAGCGACCGAAAAATCAATGTAACAATCAAGATTTACCTTGTGTGCACCCACTCGAAGCAAGTCGAGCATAGTTTTCTGTCGTAACAAGATTGAAGTCAGTGATCAGGGGTTCAATAGTAAGGTAAAATCTTACCTTGAGAGCGAGCTGAGCAGTCAGTTGAAGAAAGTCGACCATTGAATAGAGTAGTCAACTCTTACCTTCAAAGTGAACCATCCGTTCACTCGACTGGAGCGATCATAGGGTTCGTGACTAGGAAACTGAGGTCAGGATTCGAGAATTAATCAGAGCATTCAAATCTTACCTTTACAGCGAACTGGCCGAAGTTGAAGTAAGCACTAGGGAACTCGAGTCAGTAATTAAGGATGCGATAGAGTAGTCAAGGCTCACTTGTCAGCGACACTTGAACTGTGCGAACGGGCTTGATAACGCATTGGCCTTACTTATATCTGAGAGAGCGAGTCAATAATTTGAACAGGTGCCGCCGGATAAGAGAAAGATAGTCAAGTCCCATTCATAAGATCGAAGCCCTTCGGCGCAAGAAAGGTAAATGGAGTGCAAAGCTTACCGGCGATCTGACTCAATAGAAGGCTGCGAAGCATTTTGAACGGCCGCAGCGAGGCGCTAAGTTCAAGGTCAAGCCGTTTGAATGAGCAAAGTCAGTAATTTGAGCAAGAATTGACAAATCAAAAAAAAAAAAGGTCAACAGGAGCGCACACATGAGGGCGCTCGAGTCAAGTAGAGTAAAAAATGAGCTCGGACGCAAGCAATTGAAACCAGTGAAAACAAGCCCAAGCTTACCTGCAAACTGGCTTTAAGACCCTGAATATGAAAGTGTTCAAGTGATATAGCCATCTGTGAAGGAAATTGGAGAGGCCAAAGAAACGGCGCTGGATGTGCTTACTGCAAGTCTGCGCCGACATCGTGACTGGCTGACCAGCGGAATGAGTCCTATGAAGTTGAAGAAGGGTTAGGAATGGACAAATGAATGTAAAAGGACCTTCACTTACCTTGAATTGGGCCAGCGCGAAGGTGTTGTGGTAGTTGAAGTCCAAGAGAGGCGCGCGGACCGATGTCCCGGGCCGCCGGATAGTGCCGAGGCGAAAATGCCGAGGATGCCGATGGCGCACTGGGGAGGTCGGCGACAGTCGAACATGGTGGCGGGGCGTCGGCGAGGGGAGCAAAGGCTGGCTAGAGTGGCCGCACTTCATGCCGAAGATGCGGGCCGAGGACTGGTGCTCCGGGAGGGCCCCGGAGGCAGAGGGGAGAAAGTGGGTGAAAGGAAAGGGTGTTGGAATAGCCGCAGGTTGGCTGGGCTTATATACTAGAGGTGTTGCGTAATGTTTGGGCGAATGCGCTCGGAACTTGTTCCGGGCATTATTCCGGATGTCTCATCGTCTGCGCGTACCAAATGTCCGCTTTGGGTTGCCTTTGAAGAACGGTGTCTAGCACTAGCTACCGTTGAGATATCTAGTTAGAAATTTGACTTTATATAAGCGGAATAGTATACGAGTCTCCTCATGCCCAAGAGAGCCCCTCTAGCAATGAAGCCGAAAGGTCGGAAATAAAAAATTTCGGATGGCTTCCCTGCGGCGCTAGTGCACTGCCAACGGGCGGTGCTTCCATGTTTCATCTAAGCGAGGAGTTCGCCGTGATGGGGCTTTGTAACATGGACTCTCGGAATGTTGGGGAGCGCATTTGCTTGGGGCGGGTATTTCGCGAATATCGACTCCCCATGATCCGTGCTGGCTCCAGACGTTGGGGAGGAGGGTGGTATGACGCGGTCACGTGCCCTGGTGAGGTCAAAAATTTATCGGCGATAAGGGCCATACATAGAACGAGTCAGTGTTGAATATTGACAAACGAGTTATTGTATGCTATCCTCGAGTCCCGATCCTATAGTAAGACGTAGAAGACTCAATTGGCATTGGAAAGCGGGCTTACGTAACTCAATTGAGCTCGCAGCGCTGAACCAAGGCTGCTGCGATTATTTGAGCGAATAGGGGCTAATCGGTACTACTGATCTCCCAGTCTCTTTGAGAGCGTCGGATCAGCAAGCGAGCGTTATTTCCCTCGCTAGGATTTATTTTCTCATGCCTCCGGCACAGTTCATGCATCGAAATCGAACCCGTAGTTTTCAACATTGTGGGTTTCCTTTTTTGGACGCCGGCGTAGCGGGTTTCGGCGGCACGATCTGAGCAGCGAAAGTTGATTTTGCGGTGCAACTTGGCCGAGAAAAAGTGAATTAATGTCATTTTGGCAGCTGTTGAAGAGGTGCTGCTACAAGTAGCTCCCAGCTGGTCTCGGAGCAAAATGATACAAAAAATCAGTCAAAAGGAGTACTAAACAAAATCCGGGATGTCCCAATTGAAGGCAGCATAACCACTATGCGATAAAGTCCATGTCGGGTTACCCACGTCAGAAAATATGACCTGTCGGTTCTGACGCGCCGGCAGGCTCGTCTATTTGTGAGTTTGCCGCCCCGATGTGTAAGCTGCCACAACCGGCGGCTGTATATTCTCGCTTCGAGTTCGCCGCGTTTGCTTGTACTTGTATGTCCCTAGCGACACCTTGAATGCATCTGCCGACATCTCTTTTTTCAGGAGGATCCTCAGCTCAACCAGAGGTGCACGCAAGCTAATACCCTGTATCTTTCCTTGAACCTCCTGCAAACCGGGCTACATCCGCGAGCATGGAAATGAGCAGAGGTTTGAGTCCGCTGGGGGAGACGTCTCTGGAGACGTCTCCAGAGAAAAATGATGAGAATTTGTCTCCCATCAATGTCTCCAGAGACAAAATGCAAGAACACCGATCAATTTCGCTGTCCCCCGGACTTTGCCGCAAGTCCCGTTTTCCATCATCGGCGGCTCACGCAAGTTCGTCCAGTGGTTCAATTCTGCTTTTGGACACGGACTACTATTATGTGCTGCCTCTGGCTACTAGTACTAGCCCATATCTGATCTGCACACTCAGGCCCTGCTCAGAATGCATTTTTTCCTTCCTTTATTTTAGATGAAACCCTTCACCTCGGATCACTTCAAGAACTCTATATTTCAAGCAAAATGAACCTCAAACTGCTACATAAATTGGCATTTGTCCGCAAGTCCCTGCGAGTCCAACCTCAACTGTCATGTTCAAACCAACCTAGCTGAGCCTCGTAAGATAGACAAAAAGAAAAAGCGCTCAGGCGGGCTCGAACTCAAGGATCAGGCACAACCAACATCACAGACCCGAGCAAAGATCCACTACACTAACCTCTCAATGGTAAGGCCCTTGAGTTAGCATTCTTAGTAGGGGTCCTTGTTTCGATCTGAACTAAAACATACATCATCTTACTTTCCATTGACATTGGCAATGCCGGGGTGTCGAGAGGACAGCTGGAGGCTGTATGAGTAGTGGTTCATTATCATTGACCTGATGGAACCTGATAGAGATGACACCCTGCCACATTTCTCATGAACCGGCTCACTTCTGGGTGTGTGCTTGTTGCTCACTGGCTCCGATGTTGTCTCCCATCACTGTCTCTCCGTTTCATCATTTTTGTCTACAGAGACGGTTCTGTCTCCCATCAGCTGTACCTGTCGCATCAAAAATGTCTCCAGAGACGTCTCTGGAGAATTGATCCCAACGGACTACATGCTCTCGAAATGAGCCGCGTGGCCCGCGCCGCAAATCGACGGATGGTGTCACTTGAATTACTTCAATGCCGCGATCTCGTCACATTGATGCCGCTGACTCCCGCTCGGTTCGAGTTCGCCGCTCCGAGATGCGGAATACTTATTTTGTGTCTCCCCACATACCTCGAGCCAATGTATCAACGTCCTGCGAGTGGGGTGTGCACCGGTATACTTCCAATATACATTTCAACTTGCTCTTTCTCCCGAAAAACAATGACTTTGCATCTCCGAAATCAAAATCTGAAATTGACAGGCCGAATTGATGCCGCGAAGTCCTGCTCGGTTCGAGTTCGCCGCTCCGTGACGACGGCTGTGCGGAATCTTCCGTGTCTCCCGAAATGCCCCGATGCGAGGTATCAACATCCCGCGAGCAGGATTGAGGGTGTGGGTTGAACCCATATTTATGCTTTCAATAATACACAGTTTTTCTTGAACTCAAAAAAAAGTTGTGCATCCCACAAGTCATGGATTGACCTTGGATTGACCTGGTGACAGCCTGAACAGCCGGCCCTGCCGCCGAGTCCGCTCGGCTCGAGTTCCCCGCTGGCAGTTGATATCCATGTTCGGGATCTTCCGAAATGTCCCGAGACGACATATCGACGTCCCGCGAGCGAGATTGAGGGAGGCTGTGAGTCCTTCTTTCTATACTACATCAAGACTTGTTTTTTTCTCAAATCTAGTCTGATGCAACCAAATTCAAATCAACTTGAGTGAACCGGGAAAAGCCCGGGCCTGAATGATGCCGCCGAGTCCCACTCGGCTCGAGTTCGCCGCTCTGTGATGCCGGCTATCGGTATACATGCGCGGAATTTTCCGAACTGCCCCGAGACAATGTATTGACGTCCCGCGAGCGAGGTTGTGGGTGTGGGTAGAACCCCATATTCATGTGTTGAACAATGAAGAAAGCTTGTGCATCCCCAATTCAAGTCCTCTCATGAATTGAATTGGGATAGCCTGAATGACCGAGCCCCGCTCGGCTCGAGTTCACTGCCGGTGTTTCATAGGTCGGTTCGGGATATTCCGAAATGCTCCGAGATGGTATAGACGTCCCGCGAGCGAGGTTGGGGGGAGCTGTGTGTCCCACCGGGCACTCTTATTTATATTGTACATATCACTCGTCTTGAAAAAAAAAACTGATGCAGCTGAATGAACTGGTAATAGCCCAAATGGCCGGTCCCCCTTCGGCTCGAATTCCCGTGATGCTGCTGGTCGGGATCTTCCGAAATGCCCCGAGACAAGATATGGACGTCCCGCGACCGAGCCTAGGGAAGCTGTAAGTCCACAATTTATTTCACAGTACACCTTTGCTTCATTTTTCATATAGATCCCACAAATAATGTCCCCAAATGAAATTTGATTTTTCGCGGTCCCGCTAACCAGTCAAAGCAACCACAATGACATGTGTGAGTAGTCGCATGGGGATAGATTATGCGTGACCTCACCGAATCTTCCCCACAGCGTGCATGCTTTTGAGCAGCAAGGCAAGGATAGGGTTCCAAGGACTGAGTATTTTGTGCTGCAAAGAAGTAGATACAACAACTGTACAGGATCGATGCAAAAACCATCCCCGGGCATTGAGCCCGGAGTTAGATTTCGCGTAATTCGGTTATCAGCAGTATATATTTCTGGAACGGCCAAACACAAACAATGCGCACTCTTCTCTCCTACTTCCACCATCCTGTTCACATTATATGTTACCCTCCCTATGCTATACACTGCCCTCGTTTGTGTCCACCCCTACCCCGTCCCATCCTCTCTATCCCGCTTCCAATTCCTTTCCATTCCCCACTGCACTTTAGTTTGTACATCCCCAGCCTCCTTGCTCTGTTCCCTCCATCGAATTCATCTCCTCTACCCTGCCTCCCTCTTCTTTTGGGCTCCACTTTGGGGTTTCCATTCACATTTGCTGCCCCCTCCCTCCAGTTTGCTCTCCAAGTTCCCTGATTTTGCTCCCATTCCTTTCCCAATTCCTCCACCTAGTCATCTCCCTCGGCTGCCTTGCTCTACTCGGATCCCTCCATCGAATTTGTCTCCTCTACCTTGCCTCCCTCTTCTTTTGGCCTCCATTGTGGCTTTTTTTCCAGTGTTTACATCTGCTGCCTCCTTGACTTTGGCCTCGGTTTTCTCCACCTCCCATCTCTTCGTCGCCCCCCCTCGCTCGAATCGGTCGATTCCAGCATCTGCTCGGACTCCAGCCGCGCTCGAATCCGACGCGCACGTGATAACGTGACCGCGACTTCGCCCTTCCGACCGGTGAGCGCACTCGATTTTTTCTCGTGTTTCTTGGACTCAGGTCCATGTGCAGCCCCTCGTTCTTGACCCTCGGGACCCAGAGGACCATGCCAGTCGGTCTCCAGCCTTTTTTCCACCCATTGCACCCACTCACCCCGTTTCGCGCCGGCGCTCCCCTACCTTCGGGACAGGGAGACTATGCCGGGACGATAAAGGAAGAGGGAGGACGTTTTAGAGAAGGCTCTTTTTTTCAAACCGATCGGACGGTACATCACTTAATCACCTCGGTAGAGCCCGCGTAGCACTGCAATCATTGTAATCAGTGTTCTAATCATGATGTCTACGGGTTCATCAGTGCTCCCATCTTCGGTGCCGCGTCACCATCGAATATCTCGCGCCCACCATGGAACCGGTCGCCACCCTCACCTATGCAGACGCCATGGCCTCTGGAAAGCAGTTTGATGTCCTATGGGTTCCTGCAGGTGCGCGCGTTTGTTTCCAAGTCAGGGGCCTACTCAGGAAGCGACGATACCCGCAGGCGCTGTTGACGCGAGCACCATCCCCAAGGAAGAGATCGCGTTCATCGCGCAACAAGCGCCCAAGGCAAAGTACGTGATGTCCGTGTGCGGCGGCGCGGTCCAGCTGGCGTTTGCCGGCGTCCTTGCGGGAAAACGAGCAACGACCAACAAGGCGTTCTATCGTCAAATAGTGGTACGGCCAGGCTTTTCCTTGGAGCCTTCGAACACTTGCATCTGACTACTCTGATCGCTCTAGGAGGCAACTCCCAAGGATATCCAGTGGGTACCGAAGGCTCGATGGGTCGTCGATGGGAACGTGTGGACCAGTTCCGGCGTCGCTGCAGGTACGCCTGCACCTCTCCTGAGCTATTGCAGGTCGTCTCATATGACGAGGCTCCGACATGGCGCTCGCGTTTGTGGAACACCTTGCAGGTCGCGAAGTGGCGCGTTTCATCCGCGGCGGCATTGAGATCCCGGAGGTGACCGAGCAGGACGACCCTTTTGCGACCTTTCACGGACTCGTATAGAAGCGCGTCTGGTACATAGCGGTGGATTGAACGTATCAATACGACTTCTGATACAATCATAATTATCAAAACCCTTGACCCACTGAGTTCTAAATCCTCGTGATCAAGTCCCCTAGAGGGTGCATGGAACGGAATTTGCGTCCCCGAGTAAGGCAGCCCGTATCTTTCCTGCATTCCTAGAAATCAACCGTGGGAATCAAGTTTGATTGCATCGATCACTGTTTTATTTATTGATTGACGCCTGACTTGTGTGTTGCATTTGGAGGAATACAAGCAAGGCTATCCAATGTCGGCTCGGTAGCCCCGTCTCTTTCGATGTACTTCTCAGCTGTATTGAGAATCACTCAAAATTTCCGCCTTGCCCAACGTAAGATGCCGGACTGCCGGCGCATCCGGTCCGATCAAGTTATCGCACACTCACGTGCAACCACGCGTCCTCCTCCCCTCTTCTTCAAGTTCTTCGTCTGGACGCGTCTTGTGCGTCGCCCGCGCCAGTCCCTGTCCTCTGGATTCTCGTTCTTTTCTTTCTGGTGTGACGTACCATACGCGCACGGTCACCGCGTCACCTCCTCATCGTCGTCATGGGCCTCTCGGTGCGTGTGCCACTACTTACAGCTACTCGGCTCAAGCACGTACTCAGGCACATGCTTACACTGGCCTCGCTCCAATACCCCGACTCTATTCGCCGCACTCACACACGGTCCCCCATTGACAGCACACGTCCTCGTCCGCCGCCCGCCATCCGCTCGCTGTCCCCGCCGCCGTCCGTGCACGCGCTCGACGTCGAGCACAGCGCGCACCTGTTCTCCACCTCGCCCTCACGTAGCCGCTGCGACCCTCAGGTGCGCCACGCTACGCTAACTAAATGATCTCGCTCACTTGCTTTCTACAGGGTACTGCCTCGCGAACACCCGCACCCACGCCCTCGCCTATGCCAGCGGCGTGCTTGCGACGCCCGCCTCGACTCCACCACGTTGTCCATGCCCATTCGCGCGCTGCCCGCCCTGTCGCCGCCGCGAAACGAGCGCCCGCGTCCACAAAGTAAGCGCCCGTTCCGTACAAGCTCAAAAGCCTCACCTGTCCTCTACAGCGCTCACGTCCGACGCAGACACGGCCGCCGTGCCCCCCCGCGAACCGTGTACGCGCGGCTTCATGCGACCGCTTGCATCGAGCCCGACAGCCGCCAGCGCCGCCACGCCCGCGCACCACGCACGACGCGGAACGGAAGATGGGAGACGCGGTGTACGACGCAGGGCACGTCGCAGCGCAGCAGGCGAATCGCGCTTTCTGCGCTCTGCGACTGCTACTGATACGTAGCGCCCACGCAGTCCGCCGCTTCCGCCCCCGTTGCGGCGCCGCGCGCCCGCAGCCCCGCCGCCCTTCAACGCCGCCGCCCTCTCGTACGTACGCTACCCATCTTCGCCGCCGCTTACTTACTTCTACAGTCTACGATCAGCACGACTCCCCCGCTGCGCGCGCGAGCAGAGTCGGACTCCGAGCACCACCGGCGCATGTCCTCGCCGCCCCCGCCTCGCATGTCCTCGCCGCCGTCGCCTCGCATCCCTCGCCCCCGTCGCCTCCCACGCCCGGCCCCCGCCTCCGCCGTCCGAGCCTCGAGCCTCGAGCCCCGTGCCGCACGCGCAGTGCCGCCCGCCCTTCCGCGGGCCGGTGTGCGCGCGCGGCTCCGGGCATCGTCCACCGCATCCCGCCCCGCCCCGCCCTGCGCCCCCGACGCGAACACGGCGCCCCCATCGATCGAGCGCGATCGCGCCGCCCTGCGCCCGCATACCGCTCGACGCGCGCAGTGCCCGACCGCGCATAGCGGCCGCCCTACCGTACGTGCCCCTAATTCTCTACTAACTAACCTAGTGCTAACTTACTCAATAGGGGGATCAACTACCTCGCTGGCACCTCAAGTCCTCGCCGCCACCGCCACCGCTCGCGCGCTCGTAACACCGCCCCCGCCCATCACGCCCGACGCGACGTCGCGCGCCGCGTACCGCCTCCGGCCGTAGCTACACAACGCAAGTCGGGAGAACGCGCCCGACTGCACGGCGCAGCGCGCGAGACGAGGCCGAATCGCGCGCTCGTGTCGTCCGCGTCTGCGTCCCACGCGAACGCAGGACGCTACGCCAGTCCAGCGACCTCGCGCGCGCGTCGTCCGCCCGCCCGCCAAGGCCAAGTCCGCGCCGCCGCGTGTCTGCGTCCCAAGCCAAGCGAACGCAGAGCGCCCCCGCCGTCGCAAATCGCCGTCGCGCGCCGATGCGCCTCTGCGTCCGCCGATGCGCCTCCTGCGTCGCCCGCCCTGCCAAGTCCGTGTCCGCGGCCGCGACCCTGTGTCGCGCGAGAGTCCCGCTCGACTCGCGCCGCCCACGTTGCCCGCTCTGCAAAGTCCACGCTGTCGCGATTCCGCGTCACGCGATGCGCAAACGGCCCGCAAGCCCCCCGGCCCCCGACGTTTCGACAGCCGCCGCGGACCCGCCCGACTCGCGCCGTCGAGCCGCCGCCCGTCCCCGCTTCCCGTCGTACAAACGCGCGCCGGCCCACCGTATCAACGCGCGCGCCGCCTGCCGCGCTCGCCGAGCCGCCGGACGCCGCGCTCGAGTACAGTCCGGCGGCGTTGAGGACGGGGGCCGGGGCGCCTGCCTGGACGCGGCCGCATCCGTTCGAGCGCGGAGGGCGGGCGGAGGGCGCAGGCGGCAAAGCCCGGGCGCTCGCGGATTCGGGCGCGCGGGGCCAAAACTGCGCGGCTGAATGCAAATCAGCCGGGAAATACGCATCAGCGGATTCGACTCACCGTTACTTAGGCGCTCGTGGCGCGGGCTTGGTGTGGATCGAGTCGCGTGGGGCGCGCGTGGCGGGAGCGAGTCAACGCGCTGCGGGGCGGGCGCTCCGTGTGTGGGAAGTTCGAGGTCTTGGCGGGAGCTAGAAAACTGCGAGTTAGCGAATAGCGAGCGCGGGGGGAAAGTAGAGGAGCTTACTGATGGGCCGGGAGACGCTCTCCGCCCCGCTCGTCCTCGTCGCCCGCCTCGCTGCGTCACGCGCGTGAGTCGCCGCAGCGTTCGCGCTGGGCCGCGGGCATCGCGTGTTTCCTGCACCAAGGCACGTGGCCCGGCGCTCTCGATATCCGCTGCGTGGTCTCGAAGCACACCGCGGGACACGCTGCGCGCGAATCGTAAGTGCACGCAGATACGAGTCCGGCGGATGCTAACTCACCGTGCACCAGGGATTCGCGGACCGTTCGATGCGCGCGGGGACGTGCCCGATGCGCCTGGCCTTCGAACGCGGAGGAAACGCGCGCCGGAGAGGCTGCGGGGTCGGGGGTCGGGACGCGCGCGCGCCACGTCGGCGCGAGCTGGACGCTGCGGATCGCATCGCAAGGCGGCAGCGAGCGTGGGGGCGTACAGTTTCGAATGCGTGCAAGCACCGAAACCTTCCAAAATGCAGTAGTAAGTAGTTCGTGCAGCAATGAGAATCGGATAACACACCGTGGGCGGTGGTCCAAATACAGGTCTGCATATGGGAGGTTGTATCTGCGCGAGGTTTGGCCTCCAAATGAAGTCTGCCGCCGAAGTGCATTCTGGGCGGGTTTGGGAAGCGCCGAATGGATTCGGGACCTATGCGCGCTTGATTCGAAGCGAGCGGCAAGTACTAAGGTCGGGGGTCAAACTAGTTGGGCGTGTTTTCTTCAGTTTGGATCGTTTAGCTTTGTTGAAGTTGGTCCAGAGTTCTGTATATAAAGGTATTAGAACTAATGCTCGAACTTAAAGGAAAGGCAACTCACGTTGAACGATGGTCAGGGTTTGGAGATGACTGGACTTGAATCGAGGTCTAATCATCCAGTCAGTCAACTAATCTAACCAAACTGAACCAGGCGTACCTCAGGAGAAACTGGCATAGTTTCGGTGTGTCCAAATAGTTGCAGTACACACGGGCATAGTCTCGCCCTTGTTGCGAGTCAAAACCCCTTCAAAGAACGGATTTCGCCCTTGTGCAGCACCGAATCTAGCGAAAAAAAGAATGAGGGTCAGTGAAAACTGATACAGAGGC
Source organism: Mycena belliarum (assembly GCA_029282135.1). Lineage (NCBI taxonomy): Eukaryota > Fungi > Basidiomycota > Agaricomycetes > Agaricales > Mycenaceae > Mycena > Mycena belliarum. The sequence continues at coordinate 133,623 of JARJCN010000081.1, forward strand.
GTACAACGAACCACAAAGTTGAACCGGCCCCGCTCAGGAGCGACGCCGAGAGATCTGCTGATGTAGAATCAAAGTCAGTAAAGCTTGACGTTTAGGCAAGATTGGCGTACCTCGTACACTAATTTTGATCAGGCACAGTAATGGACTTGCGCAGTGCAAGTCCAGCGTTCGAGCGTTCAGATCTCGCGGAAACCAAACATCGGCTGTTCAGTTGTCAATGAACGCGAGGTTCAAAGCTGGGCGAGGATTCAACCTGAGTAAGTAAACATCATCGATGTAGTTGAATCTTACATACCGAGGATAGAGCGACTGGAGGCCAATAGATTTTGGCGAAGCAAGTCAGCGCAAACGAGTCTACAAAAGGAACGAAGGTCAGTATAAGGGAATGGGAAATAGAGCCGACTGACTCGTTAGTTCCACTTGTACGACTTGGATGCGTACTTGGATAAGCATTAGATCGCAGTACTAGTAGTAGATATCAACGAATTAGACTCACGTTGAACGAGGATATGAAGCAGGCCTTGATTCGAGGTCAAGTCCAGGTTGAACGTTCAACACTTGAACATGATAATCATCAAGTCAGTCAACGAATCTAACCAAATTGAAACTGAATCAGGCGTACCTCAGGAGAAACTGGCATAGACTCGGTGTTTCCATAGTAGTTGAAGTACACGGGCATAGTCTCGCCCTTGTTGCGACTCAAATTCCCTTCAAAGAACGAAGGCCGGGCGGACTATAAAGTTGAACTGAAAGCTTGTTAGTTCTGATAGATGGACGAAAGATGAACGAAAGCAAACTGCGACATACCAGTGGTGATCGAGACGTCCCAGAGCCAACTCGGGGACTATCAGGATCCAATCTATCCAGTAGAGCGAAGCTTACCTCGCGCTGTGTTGAACCATAGTAGCGGCATCTGTGGTACCATAACTGAAAGTAAGGAAGGGAGTCCGATAAGATAATGAACACTTACCTGAGCTGGGCGGTAAGTTTCAAGTCAAGCAGAGTGTCGGCCTCCACAGGTAAGAAAATTGAAGTCATTAGTGGGAAACTCAATAGAATCAGCAAGACCTACCTCGCATGCGCGCAGTTGAAGCAAGGCGAGCATAGCTACGGCCTCTTTGATAAGAAAATTGAAGTAAGAGTCGAGAATCGAAGTAGAAGTAGAAAGTTAAACCTTACCTCGAGAGCAACAGTTGAGACAAGTCAGAGCATTGTTACGGCCTCTATAGTAAGAAAACTGAATTCAACGATCGAAAATTCAATAGTAAAATCGAAACTTGCATCGAGAGCGAACGGGGCACTTGGTTCAGTTCAAGCATAATGGTAAGAAAAATGAAGTCAACAATCGAGGATACAATAGAACATGAAATCCTACCTCGAAAGTTCAAGTAGGACAAGGATAGTAAACATTTCTGTGATAAAAACTCAAGTCAGCGAAGCGATCGAGGACTCAGTATAATAATCAAGCCTTGCCTCCCGTGTGCGCAGTTCAAACTCGAGCATAGTTCCGGTCTTGAAAGCGAACTGAAAGTCAAACATTATAGTGGTAGGGAAAGCCAAGTCAGCAACAGATTCGATGGGATAATACAGGCTTACCTGGCGTGCGCGCGGACAAGTCAGTTGAAGCAGAGCGAGCATAGGACCTCGCTGATTGGAAAACTGGAGTCAGCGACCGAAAAATCAATGTAACAATCAAGATTTACCTTGTGTGCACCCACTCGAAGCAAGTCGAGCATAGTTTTCTGTCGTAACAAGATTGAAGTCAGTGATCAGGGGTTCAATAGTAAGGTAAAATCTTACCTTGAGAGCGAGCTGAGCAGTCAGTTGAAGAAAGTCGACCATTGAATAGAGTAGTCAACTCTTACCTTCAAAGTGAACCATCCGTTCACTCGACTGGAGCGATCATAGGGTTCGTGACTAGGAAACTGAGGTCAGGATTCGAGAATTAATCAGAGCATTCAAATCTTACCTTTACAGCGAACTGGCCGAAGTTGAAGTAAGCACTAGGGAACTCGAGTCAGTAATTAAGGATGCGATAGAGTAGTCAAGGCTCACTTGTCAGCGACACTTGAACTGTGCGAACGGGCTTGATAACGCATTGGCCTTATATCTGAGAGAGCGAGTCATAATTTGAACAGGTGCCGCCGGATAAGAGAAAGATAGTCAAGTCCCATTCATAAGATCGAAGCCCTTCGGCGCAAGAAAGGTAAATGGAGTGCAAAGCTTACCGGCGATCTGACTCAATAGAAGGCTGCGAAGCATTTTGAACGGCCGCAGCGAGGCGCTAAGTTCAAGGTCAAGCCGTTTGAATGAGCAAAGTCAGTAATTTGAGCAAGAATGACAAATCAAAAAAAAAAAGGTCAACAGGAGCGCACACATGAGGGCGCTCGAGTCAAGTAGAGTAAAAAAATTGAGCTCGGACGCAAGCAATTGAAACCAAGTGAAAACAAGCCCAAGCTTACCTGCAAACTGGCTTTAAGACCCTGAATATGAAAGTGTTCAAGTGATATAGCCATCTGTGAAGGAAATTGGAGAGGCCAAAGAAACGCGCTGGATGTGCTTACTGCAAGTCTGCGCCGAAATCGTGACTGGATGGACCAGCGGAATGAGTCCTATGAAGTTGAAGAGGGTTAGGAATGGACAAATGATGTAAAAGGACCTCACTTACCTTGAATTGGGCCAGCGCGAAGGTGTGTGGGTATTGAAGTCCAAGAGATGGCGCTGCGGACCGATTGCCCGGGCCGCCGGATAGTGCCGAGGCGAAAATGCCGAGGATGCCGATGGCGCACTGGGGAGGTCGGCGACAGTCGAACATGGTGGCGGGGCGTCGGCGAGGGGAGCAAAGGCTGGCTAGAGTGGCCGCACTTCATGCCGAAGATGCGGGCCGAGGACTGGTGCTCCGGGAGGGCCCCGGAGGCAGAGGGGAGAAAGTGGGTGAAAGGAAAGGGTGTTGGAATAGCCGCAGGTTGGCTGGGCTTATATACTAGAGGTGTTGCGTAATGTTTGGGCGAATGCGCTCGGAACTTGTTCCGGGCATTATTCCGGATGTCTCATCGTCTGCGCGTACCAAATGTCCGCTTTGGGTGCCTTTGAAGAACGGTGTCTAGCACTAGCTACCGTTGAGATATCTAGTTAGAAATTTGACTTTATATAAGCGGAATAGTATACGAGTCTCCTCATGCCCAAGAGAGCCCCTCTAGCAATGAAGCCGAAAGGTCGGAAATACGAAAATATTTCGGATGGGCTTCCCCTGCGGCGCTAGTGCACTGCCAACGGGCGGTGCTTCCATGTTTCATCTAAGCGAGGAGTTCGCCGTGATGGGGCTTTGGTAACATGGACTCTCGGAATGTTGGGGAGCGCATTTGCTTGGGGCGGGTATTTCGCGAATATCGACTCCCCATGATCCGTGCTGGCTCCAGACGTTGGGGAGGAGGGTGGTATGACGCGGTCACGTGCCCTGGTGAGGTCAAAAATTTATCGGCGATAAGGGCCATACATAGAACGAGTCAGTGTTGAATATTGACAAACGAGTTATTGTATGCTATCCTCGAGTCCCGATCCTATAGTAAGACGTAGAAGACTCAATTGGCATTGGAAAGCGGGCTTACGTAACTCAATTGAGCTCGCAGCGCTGAACCAAGGCTGCTGCGATTATTTGAGCGAATAGGGGCTAATCGGTACTACTGATCTCCCAGTCTCTTTGAGAGCGTCGGATCAGCAAGCGAGCGTTATTTCCCTCGCTAGGATTTATTTTCTCATGCCTCCGGCACAGTTCATGCATCGAAATCGAACCCGTAGTTTTCAACATTGTGGGTTTCCTTTTTTGGACGCCGGCGTAGCGGGTTTCGGCGGGCACGATCTGAGCAGCGAAAGTTGATTTTGCGGTGCAACTTGGCCGAGAAAAAGTGAATTAATGTCATTTTGGCAGCTGTTGAAGAGGTGCTGCTACAAGTAGCTCCCAGCTGGTCTCGGAGCAAAATGATACAAAAAATCAGTCAAAAGGAGTACTAAACAAAATCCGGGATGTCCCAATTGAAGGCAGCATAACCACTATGCGATAAAGTCCATGTCGGGTTACCCACGTCAGAAAATATGACCTGTCGGTTCTGACGCGCCGGCAGGCTCGTCTATTTGTGAGTTTGCCGCCCCGATGTGTAAGCTGCCACAACCGGCGGCTGTATATTCTCGCTTCGAGTTCGCCGCGTTTGCTTGTACTTGTATGTCCCTAGCGACACCTTGAATGCATCTGCCGACATCTCTTTTTTCAGGAGGATCCTCAGCTCAACCAGAGGTGCACGCAAGCTAATACCCTGTATCTTTCCTTGAACCTCCTGCAACCGGGCTACATCCGCGAGCATGGAAATGAGCCGCGTGGCCCGCGCCGCTCAAATCGACGGATGGTGTCACTTGAATTACTCAATGCCGCGATCTCGTCACATTGATGCCGCTGACTCCCGCTCGGTTCGAGTTCGCCGCTCCGAGATGCGGAATACTTATTTTGTGTCTCCCCACATACCTCGAGCCAATGTATCAACGTCCTGCGAGTGGGGTGTGCACCGGTATACTTCCAAATATACATTTCAACTTGCTCTTTCTCCCGAAAAACAATGACTTGCATCTCCGAAATCAAAATCTGAAATTGACAGGCCGAATTGATGCCGCGAAGTCCTGCTCGGTTCGAGTTCGCCGCTCCGTGACGACGGCTGTGCGGAATCTTCCGTGTCTCCCGAAATGCCCCGATGCGAGGTATCAACATCCCGCGAGCAGGATTGAGGGTGTGGGTTGAACCCATATTTATGCTTTCAATAATACACAGTTTTTCTTGACTCAAAAAAAAGTTGTGCATCCCACAAGTCATGGATTGACCTTGGATTGACCTGGTGACAGCCTGAACAGCCGGCCCTGCCGCCGAGTCCGCTCGGCTCGAGTTCCCCGCTGGCAGTTGATATCCATGTTCGGGATCTTCCGAAATGTCCCGAGACGACATATCGACGTCCCGCGAGCGAGATTGAGGGAGGCTGTGAGTCCTTCTTTCTATACTACATCAAGACTTGTTTTTTTCTCAAATCTAGTCTGATGCAACCAAATTCAAATCAACTTGAGTGAACCGGGAAAGCCCGGGCCTGAATGATGCCGCCGAGTCCCACTCGGCTCGAGTTCGCCGCTCTGTGATGCCGGCTATCGGTATACATGCGCGGAATTTTCCGAACTGCCCCGAGACAATGTATGACGTCCCGCGAGCGAGGTTGTGGGTGTGGGTAGAACCCCATATTCATGTGTTGAACAATGAAGAAAGCTTGTGCATCCCCAATTCAAGTCCTCTCATGAATTGAATTGGGATAGCCTGAATGACCGAGCCCCGCTCGGCTCGAGTTCACTGCCGGTGTTTCATAGGTCGGTTCGGGATATTCCGAAATGCTCCGAGATGGTATAGACGTCCCGCGAGCGAGGTTGGGGGGAGCTGTGTGTCCACCGGGCACTCTTATTTATATTGTACATATCACTCGTCTTGAAAAAAAAACTGATGCAGCTGAATGAACTGGTAATAGCCCAAATGGCCGGTCCCCCTTCGGCTCGAATTCCCCGTGATGCTGCTGGTCGGGATCTTCCGAAATGCCCCGAGACAAGATATGGACGTCCCGCGACCGAGCCTAGGGAAGCTGTAAGTCCACAATTATTTCACAGTACACCTTTGCTTCATTTTTCATATAGATCCCACAAATAATGTCCCCAAATGAAAATTTGATTTTTTCGCGGGTCCCGCTAACCAGGTCAAAGCAACCACAATGACATGTGTGAGTAGTCGCATGGGGATCGATTATGCGTGACCTCACCGAATCTTCCCCACAGCGTGCATGCTTTTGAGCAGCAAGGCAAGGATAGGGTTCCAAGGACTGAGTATTTTGTGCTGCAAAGAAGTAGATACAACACTGTACAGGATCGATGCAAAAACCATCCCCGGGCATTGAGCCCGGAGTTAGATTTCGCGTAATTCGGTTATCAGCAGTATATATTTCTGGAACGGCCAAAACACAAACAATGCGCACTCTTCTCTCCTACTTCCACCATCCTGTTCACATTATATGTTACCCTCCCTATGCTATACACTGCCCTCGTTTGTGTCCACCCCTACCCCGTCCCATCCTCTCTATCCCGCTTCCAATTCCTTTCATTCCCACTGCACTTTAGTTTGTACATACCCAGCCTCCTTGCTCTGTTCCCTCCATCGATTCATCTCCTCTACCCTGCCTCCCTCTTCTTTTGGGCTCCACTTTGGGGTTTCCATTCACATTTGCTGCCCCCTCCCTCCAGTTTGCTCTCCAAGTTCCCTGATTTTGCTCCCATTCCGTTCCCAATTCCTCCACCTAGTCATCTCCCTCGGCTGCCTTGCTCTACTCGGATCCCTCCATCGAATTTGTCTCCTCTACCTTGCCTCCCTCTTCTTTTGGCCTCCATTGTGGCTTTTTTTCCAGTGTTTACATCTGCTTGCCTCCTTGACTTTGGCCTCGGTTTTCTCCACCTCCCATCTCTTCGTCGCCCCCCCTCGCTCGAATCGGTCGATTCCAGCATCTGCTCGGACTCCAAGCCGCGCTCGAATCCGACGCGCACGTGATCACGTGACCGCGACTTCGCCCTTCCGACCGGTGAGCGCACTCGATTTTTTCTCGTGTTTCTTGGACTCAGGTCCATGTGCAGCCCCTCGTTCTTGACCCTCGGGACCCAGAGGACCATGCCAGTCGGTCTCCAGCCTTTTTTCCACCCATTGCACCCACTCACCCCGTTTCGCCGGCGCTCCCCTACCTTCGGGACAGGGAGACTATGCCGGGACGATAAAGGAAGAGGGGAGGACGTTTTTAGAGAAGGCTCTTTTTTCAAACCGATCGGACGGTACATCACTTAATCACCTCGGTAGAGCCCGCGTAGCACTGCAATCATTGTAATCAGTGTTCTAATCATGATGTCTACGGGTTCATCAGTGCTCCCATCTTCGGTGCCGCGTCACCATCGAATATCTCGCGCCCACCATGGAACCGGTCGCCACCCTCACCTATGCAGACGCCATGGCCTCTGGAAAGCAGTTTGATGTCCTATGGGTTCCTGCAGGTGCGCGCGTTTGTTTCCAAGTCAGGGGCCTACTCAGGAAGCGACGATACCCGCAGGCGCTGTTGACGCGAGCACCATCCCCAAGGAAGAGATCGCGTTCATCGCGCAACAAGCGCCCAAGGCAAAGTACGTGATGTCCGTGTGCGGCGGCGCGGTCCAGCTGGCGTTTGCCGGCCGTCCTTGCGGGAAAACGAGCAACGACCAACAAGGCGTTCTATCGTCAAATAGTGGTACGGCCAGGCTTTTCCTTGGAGCCTTCGAACACTTGCATCTGACTACTCTGATCGCTCTAGGAGGCAACTCCCAAGGATATCCAGTGGGTACCGAAGGCTCGATGGGTCGTCGATGGAACGTGTGGACCAGTTCCGGCGTCGCTGCAGGTACGCCTGCACCTCTCCTGAGCTATTGCAGGTCGTCTCATATGACGAGGCTCCGACATGGCGCTCGCGTTTGTGGAACACCTTGCAGGTCGCGAAGTGGCGCGTTTCATCCGCGGCGGCATTGAGATCCCGGAGGTGACCGAGCAGGACGACCCTTTTGCGACCTTTCACGGACTCGTATAGAAGCGCGTCTGGTACATAGCGGTGGATTGAACGTATCAATACGACTTCTGATACAATCATAATTATCAAAACCCTTGACCCACTGAGTTCTAAATCCTCGTGATCAAGTCCCCTAGAGGGTGCATGGAACGGAATTTGCGTCCCCGAGTAAGGCAGCCCGTATCTTTCCTGCATTCCTAGAAATCAACCGTGGGAATCAAGTTTGATTGCATCGATCACTGTTTTATTTATTGATTTGACGCCTGACTTGTGTGTTGCATTTGGAAGGAATACAAGCAAGGCTATCCAATGTCGGCTCGGTAGCCCCGTCTCTTTCGATGTACTTCTCAGCTGTATTGAGAATCACTCAAAATTTCCGCCTTGCCCAACGTAAGATGCCGGACTGCCGGCGCATCCGGTCCGATCAAGTTATCGCACACTCACGTGCAACCACGCGTCCTCCTCCCCTCTTCTTCAAGTTCTTCGTCTGGACGCGTCTTGTGCGTCGCCCGCGCCAGTCCCTGTCCTCTGGATTCTCGTTCTTTTCTTTCTGGTGTGACGTACCATACGCGCACGGTCACCGCGTCACCTCCTCATCGTCGTCATGGGCCTCTCGGTGCGTGTGCCCACTACTTACAGCTACTCGGCTCAAGCACGTACTCAGGCACATGCTTACCACTGGCCTCGCTCCAATACCCCGACTCTATTCGCCGCACTCACACACGGTCCCCCCCCCATTGACAGCACACACCGTCCTCGTCCGCCGCCCGCCATCCGCTCGCTGTCCCCGCCGCCGTCCGTGCACGCGCTCGACGTCGAGCACAGCGCGCACCTGTTTCTCCACCTCGCCCTCACGTAGCCGCTGCGACCCTCAGGTGCGCCACGCTACGCTAACTAAATGATCTCGCCTCACTTGCTTTCTACAGGGTACTGCCTCGCGAACACCCGCACCCACGCCCTCGCCTATGCCAGCGGCGTGCTTGCGACGCCCCGCCTCGACTCCACACGTTGTCCATGCCCATTCGCGCGCTGCCCGCCCTGTCGCCGCCGCGAAACGAGCGCCCGCGTCCACAAAGTAAGCGCCCGTTCCGTACAAGCTCAAAAGCCTCACCTGTCCTCTACAGCGCTCACGTCCGACGCAGACACGGCCGCCGTGCCCCCCCGCGAACCGTGTACGCGCGGCTTCATGCGACCGCTTGCATCGAGCCCGACAGCCGCCAGCGCCGCCACGCCCGCGCACCACGCACGACGCGGAACGGAAGATGGGAGACGCGGTGTACGACGCAGGGCACGTCGCAGCGCAGCAGGCGAATCGCGCTTTCTGCGCTCTGCGACTGCTACTGATACGTAGCGCCCACGCAGTCCGCCGCTTCCGCCCCCGTTGCGGCGCCTGCGCGCCCGCAGCCCCGCCGCCCTTCAACGCCGCCGCCCTCTCGTACGTACGCTACCATCTACTCGCCGCCGCTTACTTACTTCTACAGTCTACGATCAGCACGACTCCCCCGCTGCGCGCGCGAGCAGAGTCGGACTCCGAGCACCACCGGCGCATGTCCTCGCCGCCCCCGCCTCGCATGTCCTCGCCGCCGTCGCCTCGCATCCCTCGCCCCCGTCGCCTCCCACGCCCGGCCCCCGCCTCCGCCGTCCGAGCCTCGAGCCTCGAGCCCCGTTGCCGCACGCGCAGTGCCGCCCGCCCTTCCGCGGGCCGGTGTGCGCGCGCGGCTCCGGGCACGTCCCACCGCATCCGCCCCGCCCCGCCCTGCGCCCCCGACGCGAACACGGCGCCCCATCGATCGAGCGCGATCGCGCCCGCCCTGCGCCCGCATACCGCTCGACGCGCGCAGTGCCCGACCGCGCATAGCGGCCGCCCTACCGTACGTGCCCCTAATTCTCTACTAACTAACCTAGTGCTAACTACTCAATAGGGGGATCAACTACCTCGCTGGCACCTCAAGTCCTCGCCGCCACCGCCACCGCTCGCGCGCTCGTAACACCGCCCCCGCCCATCACGCCCGACGCGACGTCGCGCGCCGCGTACCGCCTCCGGCCGTAGCTACACAACGCAAGTCGGGAGAACGCGCCCGACTGCACGGCGCAGCGCGCGAGACGAGGCCGAATCGCGCGCTCGTGTCGTCCGCGTCTGCGTCCCACGCGAACGCAGGACGCTACGCCAGTCCAGCGACCTCGCGCGCGCGTCGTCCGCCCGCCCGCCAAGGCCAAGTCCGCGCCGCCGCGTGTCTGCGTCCCAAGCCAAGCTGAACGCAGAGCGCCCCCGCCGTCGCAATCGCCGTCGCGCGCCGATGCGCCTCCTGCGTCCGCCGATGCGCCTCCTGCGTCGCCCGCCCTGCCAAGTCCGTGTCCGCGGCCGCGACCCTGTGTCGCGCGAGAGTCCCGCTCGACTCGCGCCGCCACGTTGCCCGCTCTGCAAAGTCCACGCTGTCGCGATTCCGCGTCACGCGATGCGCAAACGGCCCGCAAGCCCCCGGCCCCCGACGTTTCGACAGCCGCCGCGGACCCGCCCGACTCGCGCCGTCGAGCCGCCGCCCGTCCCCGCTTCCCGTCGTACAAACGCGCGCCGGCCCACCGTATCAACGCGCGCGCCGCCCTGCCGCGCTCGCCGAGCCGCCGGGACGCCGCGCTCGAGTACAGTCCGGCGGCGTTGAGGACGGGGGCCGGGGCGCCTGCCTGGACGCGGCCGCATCCGTTCGAGCGCGGAGGGCGGGCGGAGGGCGCAGGCGGCAAAGCCCGGGCGCTCGCGGATTCGGGCGCGCGGGGCCAAAACTGCGCGGCTGAATGCAAATCAGCCGGGAAATACGCATCAGCGGATTCGACTCACCGTTACTTAGGCGCTCGTGGCGCGGGCTTGGTGTGGATCGAGTCGCGTGGGGCGCGCGTGGCGGGAGCGAGTCAACGCGCTGCGGGGCGGGCGCTCCGTGTGTGGGAAGTTCGAGGTCTTGGCGGGAGCTAGAAAACTGCGAGTTAGCGAATAGCGAGCGCGGGGGGAAAGTAGAGGAGCTTACTGATGGGCCGGGAGACGCTCTCCGCCCCGCTCGTCCTCGTCGCCCGCCTCGCTGCGTCACGCGCGTGAGTCGCCGCAGCGTTCGCGCTGGGCCGCGGGCATCGCGTGTTTCCTGCACCAAGGCACGTGGCCCGGCGCTCTCGATATCCGCTGCGTGGTCTCGAAGCACACCGCGGGACACGCTGCGCGCGAATCGTAAGTGCACGCAGATACGAGTCCGGCGGATGTCTAACTCACCGTGCACCAGGGATTCGCGGACCGTTCGATGCGCGCGGGGACGTGCCCGATGCGCCTGGCCTTCGAACGCGGAGGAAAACGCGCGCCGGAGAGGCTGCGGGGTCGGGGGTCGGGACGCGCGCGCGCCACGTCGGCGCGAGCTGGACGCTGCGGATCGCATCGCAAGGCGGCAGCGAGCGTGGGGGCGTACAGTTTCGAATGCGTGCAAGCACCGAAACCTTCCAAAATGCAAGTAGTAAGTAGTTCGTGCAGCAATGAGAATCGGATACACACCGTGGGCGGTGGTCCAAATACAGGTCTGCATATGGGAGGTTGTATCTGCGCGAGGTTTGGCCTCCAAATGAAGTCTGCCGCCGAAGTGCATTCGGGCGGGTTTGGGAAGCGCCGAATGGATTCGGGACCTATGCGCGCTTGATCGAAGCGAGCGGCAAGTACTAAGGTCGGGGGGTCAAACTAGTTGGGCGTGTTTTCTTCAGTTTGGATCGTTTAGCTTTGTTGAAGTGGTTCCAGAGTTCTGTATATAAAGGTATTAGAACTAATGCTCGAACTTAAAGGAAAGGCAACTCACGTTGAACGATGGTCAGGGTTTGGAGATGACTGGACTTGAATCGAGGTCTAATCATCCAGTCAGTCCAACTAATCTAACCAAACTGAACCAGGCGTACCTCAGGAGAAAACTGGCATAGTTTCGGTGTGTCCAAATAGTTGCAGTACACACGGGCATAGTCTCGCCCTTGTTGCGAGTCAAAACCCCTTCAAAGAACGGATTCGCCCTTGTGCAGCACCGAATCTAGCGAAAAAAAGAATGAGGGTCAGTGAAAACTGATACAGAGGCGTACAACGAACCACAAAGTTGAACCGGCCCCGCTCAGGAGCGACGCCGAGAGATCTGCTGATGTAGAATCAAAGTCAGTAAAGCTTGACGTTTAGGCAGATTGGCGTACCTCGTACACTAATTTTGATCAGGCACAGTAATGGACTTGCGCAGTGCAAGTCCAGCGTTCGAGCGTTCAGATCTCGCGGAAACCAAACATCGGCTGTTCAGTTGTCAATGAACGCGAGGTTCAAAGCTGGGCGAGGATTCAACCTGAGTAAGTAAACATCATCGATGTAGTTGAATCTTACATACCGAGGATAGAGCGACTGGAGGCCAATAGATTTTGGCGAAGCAAGTCAGCGCAAACGAGTCTACAAAAGGAACGAAGGTCAGTATAAGGGAATGGGAATATAGAGCCGACTGACTCGTTAGTTCCACTTGTACGACTTGGATGCGTACTTGGATAAGCATTAGATCGCAGTACTAGTAGTAGATATCAACGAATTAGACTCACGTTGAACGAGGATATGAAGCAGGCCTTGATTCGAGGTCAAGTCCAGGTTGAACGTTCAACACTTGAACATGATAATCATCAAGTCAGTCAACGAATCTAACCAAATTGAAACTGAATCAGGCGTACCTCAGGAGAAACTGGCATAGACTCGGTGTTTCCATAGTAGTTGAAGTACACGGGCATAGTCTCGCCCTTGTTGCGACTCAAATTCCCTTCAAAGAACGAAGGCCGGGCGGACTATAAAGTTGAACTGAAAGCTTGTTAGTTCTGATAGATGGACGAAAGATGAACGAAAGCAAACTGCGACATACCAGTGGTGATCGAGACGTCCCAGAGCCAACTCGGGGACTATCAGGATCCAATCTATCCAGTAGAGCGAAGCTTACCTCGCGCTGTGTTGAACCATAGTAGCGGCATCTGTGGTACCATAACTGAAAGTAAGGAAGGGAGTCCGATAAGATAATGAACACTTACCTGAGCTGGGCGGTAAGTTTCAAGTCAAGCAGAGTGTCGGCCTCCACAGGTAAGAAAATTGAAGTCATTAGTGGGAAACTCAATAGAATCAGCAAGACCTACCTCGCATGCGCGCAGTTGAAGCAAGGCGAGCATAGCTACGGCCTCTTTGATAAGAAAATTGAAGTAAGAGATCGAGAATCGAAGTAGAAAGTTAAACCTTACCTCGAGAGCAACAGTTGAGACAAGTCAGAGCATTGTTACGGCCTCTATAGTAAGAAAACTGAATTCAACGATCGAAAATTCAATAGTAAAATCGAAACTTGCATCGAGAGCGAACGGGGCACTTGGTTCAGTTCAAGCATAATGGTAAGAAAAATGAAGTCAACAATCGAGGATACAATAGAACATGAAATCCTACCTCGAAAGTTCAAGTAGGACAAGGATAGTAAACATTTCTGTGATAAAAACTCAAGTCAGCGAAGCGATCGAGGACTCAGTATAATAATCAAGCCTTGCCTCCCGTGTGCGCAGTTCAAACTCGAGCATAGTTCCGGTCTTGAAAGCGAACTGAAAGTCAAACATTATAGTGGTAGGGAAAGCCAAGTCAGCAACAGATTCGATGGGATAATACAGGCTTACCTGGCGTGCGCGCGGACAAGTCAGTTGAAGCAGAGCGAGCATAGGACCTCGCTGATTGGAAAACTGGAGTCAGCGACCGAAAAATCAATGTAACAATCAAGATTTACCTTGTGTGCACCCACTCGAAGCAAGTCGAGCATAGTTTTCTGTCGTAACAAGATTGAAGTCAGTGATCAGGGGTTCAATAGTAAGGTAAAATCTTACCTTGAGAGCGAGCTGAGCAGTCAGTTGAAGAAAGTCGACCATTGAATAGAGTAGTCAACTCTTACCTTCAAAGTGAACCATCCGTTCACTCGACTGGAGCGATCATAGGGTTCGTGACTAGGAAACTGAGGTCAGGATTCGAGAATTAATCAGAGCATTCAAATCTTACCTTTACAGCGAACTGGCCGAAGTTGAAGTAAGCACTAGGGAACTCGAGTCAGTAATTAAGGATGCGATAGAGTAGTCAAGGCTCACTTGTCAGCGACACTTGAACTGTGCGAACGGGCTTGATAACGCATTGGCCTTACTTATATCTGAGAGAGCGAGTCAATAATTTGAACAGGTGCCGCCGGATAAGAGAAAGATAGTCAAGTCCCATTCATAAGATCGAAGCCCTTCGGCGCAAGAAAGGTAAATGGAGTGCAAAGCTTACCGGCGATCTGACTCAATAGAAGGCTGCGAAGCATTTTGAACGGCCGCAGCGAGGCGCTAAGTTCAAGGTCAAGCCGTTTGAATGAGCAAAGTCAGTAATTTGAGCAAGAATTGACAAATCAAAAAAAAAAAAAGGTCAACAGGAGCGCACACATGAGGGCGCTCGAGTCAAGTAGAGTAAAAAAATTGAGCTCGGACGCAAGCAATTGAAACCAAGTGAAAACAAGCCCAAGCTTACCTGCAAACTGGCTTTAAGACCCTGAATATGAAAGTGTTCAAGTGATATAGCCATCTGTGAAGGAAATTGGAGAGGCCAAAGAAACGGCGCTGGATGTGCTTACTGCAAGTCTGCGCCGACATCGTGACTGGCTGACCAGCGGAATGAGTCCTATGAAGTTGAAGAAGGGTTAGGAATGGACAAATGAATGTAAAAGGACCTTCACTTACCTTGAATTGGGCCAGCGCGAAGGTGTTGTGGTAGTTGAAGTCCAAGAGAGGCGCGCGGACCGATGTCCCGGGCCGCCGGATAGTGCCGAGGCGAAAATGCCGAGGATGCCGATGGCGCACTGGGGAGGTCGGCGACAGTCGAACATGGTGGCGGGGCGTCGGCGAGGGGAGCAAAGGCTGGCTAGAGTGGCCGCACTTCATGCCGAAGATGCGGGCCGAGGACTGGTGCTCCGGGAGGGCCCCGGAGGCAGAGGGGAGAAAGTGGGTGAAAGGAAAGGGTGTTGGAATAGCCGCAGGTTGGCTGGGCTTATATACTAGAGGTGTTGCGTAATGTTTGGGCGAATGCGCTCGGAACTTGTTCCGGGCATTATTCCGGATGTCTCATCGTCTGCGCGTACCAAATGTCCGCTTTGGGTTGCCTTTGAAGAACGGTGTCTAGCACTAGCTACCGTTGAGATATCTAGTTAGAAATTTGACTTTATATAAGCGGAATAGTATACGAGTCTCCTCATGCCCAAGAGAGCCCCTCTAGCAATGAAGCCGAAAGGTCGGAAATACGAAAATATTTCGGATGGGCTTCCCTGCGGCGCTAGTGCACTGCCAACGGGCGGTGCTTCCATGTTTCATCTAAGCGAGGAGTTCGCCGTGATGGGGCTTTGTAACATGGACTCTCGGAATGTTGGGGAGCGCATTTGCTTGGGGCGGGTATTTCGCGAATATCGACTCCCCATGATCCGTGCTGGCTCCAGACGTTGGGGAGGAGGGTGGTATGACGCGGTCACGTGCCCTGGTGAGGTCAAAAATTTATCGGCGATAAGGGCCATACATAGAACGAGTCAGTGTTGAATATTGACAAACGAGTTATTGTATGCTATCCTCGAGTCCCGATCCTATAGTAAGACGTAGAAGACTCAATTGGCATTGGAAAGCGGGCTTACGTAACTCAATTGAGCTCGCAGCGCTGAACCAAGGCTGCTGCGATTATTTGAGCGAATAGGGGCTAATCGGTACTACTGATCTCCCAGTCTCTTTGAGAGCGTCGGATCAGCAAGCGAGCGTTATTTCCCTCGCTAGGATTTATTTTCTCATGCCTCCGGCACAGTTCATGCATCGAAATCGAACCCGTAGTTTTCAACATTGTGGGTTTCCTTTTTTGGACGCCGGCGTAGCGGGTTTCGGCGGCACGATCTGAGCAGCGAAAGTTGATTTTGCGGTGCAACTTGGCCGAGAAAAAGTGAATTAATGTCATTTTGGCAGCTGTTGAAGAGGTGCTGCTACAAGTAGCTCCCAGCTGGTCTCGGAGCAAAATGATACAAAAAATCAGTCAAAAGGAGTACTAAACAAAATCCGGGATGTCCCAATTGAAGGCAGCATAACCACTATGCGATAAAGTCCATGTCGGGTTACCCACGTCAGAAAATATGACCTGTCGGTTCTGACGCGCCGGCAGGCTCGTCTATTTGTGAGTTTGCCGCCCCGATGTGTAAGCTGCCACAACCGGCGGCTGTATATTCTCGCTTCGAGTTCGCCGCGTTTGCTTGTACTTGTATGTCCCTAGCGACACCTTGAATGCATCTGCCGACATCTCTTTTTTCAGGAGGATCCTCAGCTCAACCAGAGGTGCACGCAAGCTAATACCCTGTATCTTTCCTTGAACCTCCTGCAAACCGGGCTACATCCGCGAGCATGGAAATGAGCCGCGTGGCCCGCGCCGCTCAAATCGACGGATGGTGTCACTTGAATTACTTCAATGCCGCGATCTCGTCACATTGATGCCGCTGACTCCCGCTCGGTTCGAGTTCGCCGCTCCGAGATGCGGAATACTTATTTTGTGTCTCCCCACATACCTCGAGCCAATGTATCAACGTCCTGCGAGTGGGGTGTGCACCGGTATACTTCCAAATATACATTTCAACTTGCTCTTTCTCCCGAAAAACAATGACTTTGCATCTCCGAAATCAAAATCTGAAATTGACAGGCCGAATTGATGCCGCGAAGTCCTGCTCGGTTCGAGTTCGCCGCTCCGTGACGACGGCTGTGCGGAATCTTCCGTGTCTCCCGAAATGCCCCGATGCGAGGTATCAACATCCCGCGAGCAGGATTGAGGGTGTGGGTTGAACCCATATTTATGCTTTCAATAATACACAGTTTTTCTTGAACTCAAAAAAAAGTTGTGCATCCCACAAGTCATGGATTGACCTTGGATTGACCTGGTGACAGCCTGAACAGCCGGCCCTGCCGCCGAGTCCGCTCGGCTCGAGTTCCCCGCTGGCAGTTGATATCCATGTTCGGGATCTTCCGAAATGTCCCGAGACGACATATCGACGTCCCGCGAGCGAGATTGAGGGAGGCTGTGAGTCCTTCTTTCTATACTACATCAAGACTTGTTTTTTTCTCAAATCTAGTCTGATGCAACCAAATTCAAATCAACTTGAGTGAACCGGGAAAAGCCCGGGCCTGAATGATGCCGCCGAGTCCCACTCGGCTCGAGTTCGCCGCTCTGTGATGCCGGCTATCGGTATACATGCGCGGAATTTTCCGAACTGCCCCGAGACAATGTATTGACGTCCCGCGAGCGAGGTTGTGGGTGTGGGTAGAACCCCATATTCATGTGTTGAACAATGAAGAAAGCTTGTGCATCCCCAATTCAAGTCCTCTCATGAATTGAATTGGGATAGCCTGAATGACCGAGCCCCGCTCGGCTCGAGTTCACTGCCGGTGTTTCATAGGTCGGTTCGGGATATTCCGAAATGCTCCGAGATGGTATAGACGTCCCGCGAGCGAGGTTGGGGGGAGCTGTGTGTCCACCGGGCACTCTTATTTATATTGTACATATCACTCGTCTTGAAAAAAAAACTGATGCAGCTGAATGAACTGGTAATAGCCCAAATGGCCGGTCCCCCTTCGGCTCGAATTCCCCGTGATGCTGCTGGTCGGGATCTTCCGAAATGCCCCGAGACAAGATATGGACGTCCCGCGACCGAGCCTAGGGAAGCTGTAAGTCCACAATTATTTCACAGTACACCTTTGCTTCATTTTTCATATAGATCCCACAAATAATGTCCCCAAATGAAAATTTGATTTTTCGCGGTCCCGCTAACCAGGTCAAAGCAACCACAATGACATGTGTGAGTAGTCGCATGGGGATAGATTATGCGTGACCTCACCGAATCTTCCCCACAGCGTGCATGCTTTTGAGCAGCAAGGCAAGGATAGGGTTCCAAGGACTGAGTATTTTGTGCTGCAAAGAAGTAGATACAACACTGTACAGGATCGATGCAAAAACCATCCCCGGGCATTGAGCCCGGAGTTAGATTTCGCGTAATTCGGTTATCAGCAGTATATATTTCTGGAACGGCCAAACACAAACAATGCGCACTCTTCTCTCCTACTTCCACCATCCTGTTCACATTATATGTTACCCTCCCTATGCTATACACTGCCCTCGTTTGTGTCCACCCCTACCCCGTCCCATCCTCTCTATCCCGCTTCCAATTCCTTTCCATTCCCCACT
Organism: Mycena belliarum; assembly: GCA_029282135.1. Taxonomy (NCBI): domain Eukaryota; kingdom Fungi; phylum Basidiomycota; class Agaricomycetes; order Agaricales; family Mycenaceae; genus Mycena; species Mycena belliarum. The sequence continues at coordinate 151,545 of JARJCN010000081.1, forward strand.
GCACTTTAGTTTGTACATCCCCAGCCTCCTTGCTCTGTTCCCTCCATCGAATTCATCTCCTCTACCCTGCCTCCCTCTTCTTTTGGGCTCCACTTTGGGGTTTCCATTCACATTTGCTGCCCCCTCCCTCCAGTTTGCTCTCCAAGTTCCCTGATTTTGCTCCCATTCCTTTCCCAATTCCTCCACCTAGTCATCTCCCTCGGCTGCCTTGCTCTACTCGGATCCCTCCATCGAATTTGTCTCCTCTACCTTGCCTCCCTCTTCTTTTGGCCTCCATTGTGGCTTTTTTTCCAGTGTTTACATCTGCTGCCTCCTTGACTTTGGCCTCGGTTTTCTCCACCTCCCATCTCTTCGTCGCCCCCCCTCGCTCGAATCGGTCGATTCCAGCATCTGCTCGGACTCCAGCCGCGCTCGAATCCGACGCGCACGTGATCACGTGACCGCGACTTCGCCCTTCCGACCGGTGAGCGCACTCGATTTTTCTCGTGTTTCTTGGACTCAGGTCCATGTGCAGCCCCTCGTTCTTGACCCTCGGGACCCAGAGACCATGCCAGTCGGTCTCCAGCCTTTTTTTCCACCCATTGCACCCACTCACCCCGTTTCGCCGGCGCTCCCCTACCTTCGGGACAGGGAGACTATGCCGGGACGATAAAGGAAGAGGGGAGGACGTTTTAGAGAAGGCTCTTTTTTTCAAACCGATCGGACGGTACATCACTTAATCACCTCGGTAGAGCCCGCGTAGCACTGCAATCATTGTAATCAGTGTTCTAATCATGATGTCTACGGGTTCATCAGTGCTCCCATCTTCGGTGCCGCGTCGCCATCGAATATCTCGCGCCCACCATGGAACCGGTCGCCACCCTCACCTATGCAGACGCCATGGCCTCTGGAAAGCAGTTTGATGTCCTATGGGTTCCTGCAGGTGCGCGCGTTTGTTTCCAAGTCAGGGGCCTACTCAGGAAGCGACGATACCCGCAGGCGCTGTTGATGTGAGCACCATCCCCAAGGAAGAGATCACGTTCATCGCGCAACAAGCGCCCAAGGCAAAGTACGTGATGTCCGTGTGCGGCGGCGCGGTCCAGCTGGCGTTTGCCGGCGTCCTTGCGGGAAAACGAGCAACGACCAACAAGGCGTTCTATCGTCAAATAGTGGTACGGCCAGGCTTTTCCTTGGAGCCTTCGAACACTCGCGTCTGACTACTCTGATCGCTCTAGGAGGCAACTCCCAAGGATATCCAGTGGGTACCGAAGGCTCGATGGGTCGTCGATGGGAACGTGTGGACCAGTTCCGGCGTCGCTGCAGGTACGCCTGCACCTCTCCTGAGCTATTGCAGGCCGTCTCATATGACGAGGCTCCGACATGGCGCTCGCGTTTGTGGAACACCTTGCAGGTCGCGAAGTGGCGCGTTTCATCCGCGGCGGCATTGAGATCCCGGAGGTGACCGAGCAGGACGACCCTTTTGCGACCTTTCACGGACTCGTATAGAAGCGCGTCTGGTACATAGCGGTGGATTGAACGTATCAATACGACTTCTGATACAATCATAATTATCAAAACCCTTGACCCACTGAGTTCTAAATCCTCGTGATCAAGTCCCCTAGAGGGTGCATGGAACGGAATTTGCGTCCCCGAGTAAGGCAGCCCGTATCTTTCCTGCATTCCTAGAAATCAACCGTGGGAATCAAGTTTGATTGCATCGATCACTGTTTTATTTATTGATTTGACGCCTGACTTGTGTGTTGCATTTGGAGGAATACAAGCAAGGCTATCCAATGTCGGCTCGGTAGCCCCGTCTCTTTCGATGTACTTCTCAGCTGTATTGAGAATCACTCAAAATTTCCGCCTTGCCCAACGTAAGATGCCGGACTGCCGGCGCATCCGGTCCGATCAAGTTATCGCACACTCACGTGCAACCACGCGTCCTCCTCCCCTCTTCTTCAAGTTCTTCGTCTGGACGCGTCTTGTGCGTCGCCCGCGCCAGTCCCTGTCCTCTGGATTCTCGTTCTTTTCTTTCTGGTGTGACGTACCATACGCGCACGGTCACCGCGTCACCTCCTCATCGTCGTCATGGGCCTCTCGGTGCGTGTGCCACTACTTACAGCTACTCGGCTCAAGCACGTACTCAGGCACATGCTTACACTGGCCTCGCTCCAATACCCCGACTCTATTCGCCGCACTCACACACGGTCCCCCATTGACAGCACACACCGTCCTCGTCCGCCGCCCGCCATCCGCTCGCTGTCCCCGCCGCCGTCCGTGCACGCGCTCGACGTCGAGCACAGCGCGCACCTGTTCTCCACCTCGCCCTCACGTAGCCGCTGCGACCCTCAGGTGCGCCACGCTACGCTAACTAAATGATCTCGCTCACTTGCTTTCTACAGGGTACTGCCTCGCGAACACCCGCACCCACGCCCTCGCCTATGCCAGCGGCGTGCTTGCGACGCCCGCCTCGACTCCACCACGTTGTCCATGCCCATTCGCGCGCTGCCCGCCCTGTCGCCGCCGCGAAACGAGCGCCCGCGTCCACAAAGTAAGCGCCCGTTCCGTACAAGCTCAAAAGCCTCACCTGTCCTCTACAGCGCTCACGTCCGACGCAGACACGGCCGCCGTGCCCCCCCGCGAACCGTGTACGCGCGGCTTCATGCGACCGCTTGCATCGAGCCCGACAGCCGCCAGCGCCGCCACGCCCGCGCACCACGCACGACGCGGAACGGAAGATGGGAGACGCGGTGTACGACGCAGGGCACGTCGCAGCGCAGCAGGCGAATCGCGCTTTCTGCGCTCTGCGACTGCTACTGATACGTAGCGCCCACGCAGTCCGCCGCTTCCGCCCCCGTTGCGGCGCCTGCGCGCCCGCAGCCCCGCCGCCCTTCAACGCCGCCGCCCTCTCGTACGTACGCTACCCATCTACTCGCCGCCGCTTACTTACTTCTACAGTCTACGATCAGCACGACTCCCCCGCTGCGCGCGCGAGCAGAGTCGGACTCCGAGCACCACCGGCGCATGTCCTCGCCGCCCCCGCCTCGCATGTCCTCGCCGCCGTCGCCTCGCATCCCTCGCCCCCGTCGCCTCCCACGCCCGGCCCCCGCCTCCGCCGTCCGAGCCTCGAGCCTCGAGCCCCGTGCCGCACGCGCAGTGCCGCCCGCCCTTCCGCGGGCCGGTGTGCGCGCGCGGCTCCGGGCATCGTCCACCGCATCCCGCCCCGCCCCGCCCTGCGCCCCCGACGCGAACACGGCGCCCCCATCGATCGAGCGCGATCGCGCCGCCCTGCGCCCGCATACCGCTCGACGCGCGCAGTGCCCGACCGCGCATAGCGGCCGCCCTACCGTACGTGCCCCTAATTCTCTACTAACTAACCTAGTGCTAACTTACTCAATAGGGGGATCAACTACCTCGCTGGCACCTCAAGTCCTCGCCGCCACCGCCACCGCTCGCGCGCTCGTAACACCGCCCCCGCCCATCACGCCCGACGCGACGTCGCGCGCCGCGTACCGCCTCCGGCCGTAGCTACACAACGCAAGTCGGGAGAACGCGCCCGACTGCACGGCGCAGCGCGCGAGACGAGGCCGAATCGCGCGCTCGTGTCGTCCGCGTCTGCGTCCCACGCGAACGCAGGACGCTACGCCAGTCCAGCGACCTCGCGCGCGCGTCGTCCGCCCGCCCGCCAAGGCCAAGTCCGCGCCGCCGCGTGTCTGCGTCCCAAGCCAAGCGAACGCAGAGCGCCCCCGCCGTCGCAAATCGCCGTCGCGCGCCGATGCGCCTCCTGCGTCCGCCGATGCGCCTCCTGCGTCGCCCGCCCTGCCAAGTCCGTGTCCGCGGCCGCGACCCTGTGTCGCGCGAGAGTCCCGCTCGACTCGCGCCGCCCACGTTGCCCGCTCTGCAAAGTCCACGCTGTCGCGATTCCGCGTCACGCGATGCGCAAACGGCCCGCAAGCCCCCCGGCCCCCGACGTTTCGACAGCCGCCGCGGACCCGCCCGACTCGCGCCGTCGAGCCGCCGCCCGTCCCCGCTTCCCGTCGTACAAACGCGCGCCGGCCCACCGTATCAACGCGCGCGCCGCCTGCCGCGCTCGCCGAGCCGCCGGACGCCGCGCTCGAGTACAGTCCGGCGGCGTTGAGGACGGGGGCCGGGGCGCCTGCCTGGACGCGGCCGCATCCGTTCGAGCGCGGAGGGCGGGCGGAGGGCGCAGGCGGCAAAGCCCGGGCGCTCGCGGATTCGGGCGCGCGGGGCCAAAACTGCGCGGCTGAATGCAAATCAGCCGGGAAATACGCATCAGCGGATTCGACTCACCGTTACTTAGGCGCTCGTGGCGCGGGCTTGGTGTGGATCGAGTCGCGTGGGGCGCGCGTGGCGGGAGCGAGTCAACGCGCTGCGGGGCGGGCGCTCCGTGTGTGGGAAGTTCGAGGTCTTGGCGGGAGCTAGAAAACTGCGAGTTAGCGAATAGCGAGCGCGGGGGGAAAGTAGAGGAGCTTACTGATGGGCCGGGAGACGCTCTCCGCCCCGCTCGTCCTCGTCGCCCGCCTCGCTGCGTCACGCGCGTGAGTCGCCGCAGCGTTCGCGCTGGGCCGCGGGCATCGCGTGTTTCCTGCACCAAGGCACGTGGCCCGGCGCTCTCGATATCCGCTGCGTGGTCTCGAAGCACACCGCGGGACACGCTGCGCGCGAATCGTAAGTGCACGCAGATACGAGTCCGGCGGATGCCTAACTCACCGTGCACCAGGGATTCGCGGACCGTTCGATGCGCGCGGGGACGTGCCCGATGCGCCTGGCCTTCGAACGCGGAGGAAACGCGCGCCGGAGAGGCTGCGGGGTCGGGGGTCGGGACGCGCGCGCGCCACGTCGGCGCGAGCTGGACGCTGCGGATCGCATCGCAAGGCGGCAGCGAGCGTGGGGGCGTACAGTTTCGAATGCGTGCAAGCACCGAAACCTTCCAAAATGCAGTAGTAAGTAGTTCGTGCAGCAATGAGAATCGGATAACACACCGTGGGCGGTGGTCCAAATACAGGTCTGCATATGGGAGGTTGTATCTGCGCGAGGTTTGGCCTCCAAATGAAGTCTGCCGCCGAAGTGCATTCTGGGCGGGTTTGGGAAGCGCCGAATGGATTCGGGACCTATGCGCGCTTGATTCGAAGCGAGCGGCAAGTACTAAGGTCGGGGGTCAAACTAGTTGGGCGTGTTTTCTTCAGTTTGGATCGTTTAGCTTTGTTGAAGTTGGTCCAGAGTTCTGTATATAAAGGTATTAGAACTAATGCTCGAACTTAAAGGAAAGGCAACTCACGTTGAACGATGGTCAGGGTTTGGAGATGACTGGACTTGAATCGAGGTCTAATCATCCAGTCAGTCAACTAATCTAACCAAACTGAACCAGGCGTACCTCAGGAGAAACTGGCATAGTTTCGGTGTGTCCAAATAGTTGCAGTACACACGGGCATAGTCTCGCCCTTGTTGCGAGTCAAAACCCCTTCAAAGAACGGATTTCGCCCTTGTGCAGCACCGAATCTAGCGAAAAAAAGAATGAGGGTCAGTGAAAACTGATACAGAGGCGTACAACGAACCACAAAGTTGAACCGGCCCCGCTCAGGAGCGACGCCGAGAGATCTGCTGATGTAGAATCAAAGTCAGTAAAGCTTGACGTTTAGGCAGATTGGCGTACCTCGTACACTAATTTTGATCAGGCACAGTAATGGACTTGCGCAGTGCAAGTCCAGCGTTCGAGCGTTCAGATCTCGCGGAAACCAAACATCGGCTGTTCAGTTGTCAATGAACGCGAGGTTCAAAGCTGGGCGAGGATTCAACCTGAGTAAGTAAACATCATCGATGTAGTTGAATCTTACATACCGAGGATAGAGCGACTGGAGGCCAATAGATTTTGGCGAAGCAAGTCAGCGCAAACGAGTCTACAAAAGGAACGAAGGTCAGTATAAGGGAATGGGAATATAGAGCCGACTGACTCGTTAGTTCCACTTGTACGACTTGGATGCGTACTTGGATAAGCATTAGATCGCAGTACTAGTAGTAGATATCAACGAATTAGACTCACGTTGAACGAGGATATGAAGCAGGCCTTGATTCGAGGTCAAGTCCAGGTTGAACGTTCAACACTTGAACATGATAATCATCAAGTCAGTCAACGAATCTAACCAAATTGAAACTGAATCAGGCGTACCTCAGGAGAAACTGGCATAGACTCGGTGTTTCCATAGTAGTTGAAGTACACGGGCATAGTCTCGCCCTTGTTGCGACTCAAATTCCCTTCAAAGAACGAAGGCCGGGCGGACTATAAAGTTGAACTGAAAGCTTGTTAGTTCTGATAGATGGACGAAAGATGAACGAAAGCAAACTGCGACATACCAGTGGTGATCGAGACGTCCCAGAGCCAACTCGGGGACTATCAGGATCCAATCTATCCAGTAGAGCGAAGCTTACCTCGCGCTGTGTTGAACCATAGTAGCGGCATCTGTGGTACCATAACTGAAAGTAAGGAAGGGAGTCCGATAAGATAATGAACACTTACCTGAGCTGGGCGGTAAGTTTCAAGTCAAGCAGAGTGTCGGCCTCCACAGGTAAGAAAATTGAAGTCATTAGTGGGAAACTCAATAGAATCAGCAAGACCTACCTCGCATGCGCGCAGTTGAAGCAAGGCGAGCATAGCTACGGCCTCTTTGATAAGAAAATTGAAGTAAGAGATCGAGAATCGAAGTAGAAAGTTAAACCTTACCTCGAGAGCAACAGTTGAGACAAGTCAGAGCATTGTTACGGCCTCTATAGTAAGAAAACTGAATTCAACGATCGAAAATTCAATAGTAAAATCGAAACTTGCATCGAGAGCGAACGGGGCACTTGGTTCAGTTCAAGCATAATGGTAAGAAAAATGAAGTCAACAATCGAGGATACAATAGAACATGAAATCCTACCTCGAAAGTTCAAGTAGGACAAGGATAGTAAACATTTCTGTGATAAAAACTCAAGTCAGCGAAGCGATCGAGGACTCAGTATAATAATCAAGCCTTGCCTCCCGTGTGCGCAGTTCAAACTCGAGCATAGTTCCGGTCTTGAAAGCGAACTGAAAGTCAAACATTATAGTGGTAGGGAAAGCCAAGTCAGCAACAGATTCGATGGGATAATACAGGCTTACCTGGCGTGCGCGCGGACAAGTCAGTTGAAGCAGAGCGAGCATAGGACCTCGCTGATTGGAAAACTGGAGTCAGCGACCGAAAAATCAATGTAACAATCAAGATTTACCTTGTGTGCACCCACTCGAAGCAAGTCGAGCATAGTTTTCTGTCGTAACAAGATTGAAGTCAGTGATCAGGGGTTCAATAGTAAGGTAAAATCTTACCTTGAGAGCGAGCTGAGCAGTCAGTTGAAGAAAGTCGACCATTGAATAGAGTAGTCAACTCTTACCTTCAAAGTGAACCATCCGTTCACTCGACTGGAGCGATCATAGGGTTCGTGACTAGGAAACTGAGGTCAGGATTCGAGAATTAATCAGAGCATTCAAATCTTACCTTTACAGCGAACTGGCCGAAGTTGAAGTAAGCACTAGGGAACTCGAGTCAGTAATTAAGGATGCGATAGAGTAGTCAAGGCTCACTTGTCAGCGACACTTGAACTGTGCGAACGGGCTTGATAACGCATTGGCCTTACTTATATCTGAGAGAGCGAGTCAATAATTTGAACAGGTGCCGCCGGATAAGAGAAAGATAGTCAAGTCCCATTCATAAGATCGAAGCCCTTCGGCGCAAGAAAGGTAAATGGAGTGCAAAGCTTACCGGCGATCTGACTCAATAGAAGGCTGCGAAGCATTTTGAACGGCCGCAGCGAGGCGCTAAGTTCAAGGTCAAGCCGTTTGAATGAGCAAAGTCAGTAATTTGAGCAAGAATTGACAAATCAAAAAAAAAAAAAGGTCAACAGGAGCGCACACATGAGGGCGCTCGAGTCAAGTAGAGTAAAAAAATTGAGCTCGGACGCAAGCAATTGAAACCAAGTGAAAACAAGCCCAAGCTTACCTGCAAACTGGCTTTAAGACCCTGAATATGAAAGTGTTCAAGTGATATAGCCATCTGTGAAGGAAATTGGAGAGGCCAAAGAAACGGCGCTGGATGTGCTTACTGCAAGTCTGCGCCGACATCGTGACTGGCTGACCAGCGGAATGAGTCCTATGAAGTTGAAGAAGGGTTAGGAATGGACAAATGAATGTAAAAGGACCTTCACTTACCTTGAATTGGGCCAGCGCGAAGGTGTTGTGGTAGTTGAAGTCCAAGAGAGGCGCGCGGACCGATGTCCCGGGCCGCCGGATAGTGCCGAGGCGAAAATGCCGAGGATGCCGATGGCGCACTGGGGAGGTCGGCGACAGTCGAACATGGTGGCGGGGCGTCGGCGAGGGGAGCAAAGGCTGGCTAGAGTGGCCGCACTTCATGCCGAAGATGCGGGCCGAGGACTGGTGCTCCGGGAGGGCCCCGGAGGCAGAGGGGAGAAAGTGGGTGAAAGGAAAGGGTGTTGGAATAGCCGCAGGTTGGCTGGGCTTATATACTAGAGGTGTTGCGTAATGTTTGGGCGAATGCGCTCGGAACTTGTTCCGGGCATTATTCCGGATGTCTCATCGTCTGCGCGTACCAAATGTCCGCTTTGGGTTGCCTTTGAAGAACGGTGTCTAGCACTAGCTACCGTTGAGATATCTAGTTAGAAATTTGACTTTATATAAGCGGAATAGTATACGAGTCTCCTCATGCCCAAGAGAGCCCCTCTAGCAATGAAGCCGAAAGGTCGGAAATACGAAAATATTTCGGATGGGCTTCCCTGCGGCGCTAGTGCACTGCCAACGGGCGGTGCTTCCATGTTTCATCTAAGCGAGGAGTTCGCCGTGATGGGGCTTTGTAACATGGACTCTCGGAATGTTGGGGAGCGCATTTGCTTGGGGCGGGTATTTCGCGAATATCGACTCCCCATGATCCGTGCTGGCTCCAGACGTTGGGGAGGAGGGTGGTATGACGCGGTCACGTGCCCTGGTGAGGTCAAAAATTTATCGGCGATAAGGGCCATACATAGAACGAGTCAGTGTTGAATATTGACAAACGAGTTATTGTATGCTATCCTCGAGTCCCGATCCTATAGTAAGACGTAGAAGACTCAATTGGCATTGGAAAGCGGGCTTACGTAACTCAATTGAGCTCGCAGCGCTGAACCAAGGCTGCTGCGATTATTTGAGCGAATAGGGGCTAATCGGTACTACTGATCTCCCAGTCTCTTTGAGAGCGTCGGATCAGCAAGCGAGCGTTATTTCCCTCGCTAGGATTTATTTTCTCATGCCTCCGGCACAGTTCATGCATCGAAATCGAACCCGTAGTTTTCAACATTGTGGGTTTCCTTTTTTGGACGCCGGCGTAGCGGGTTTCGGCGGCACGATCTGAGCAGCGAAAGTTGATTTTGCGGTGCAACTTGGCCGAGAAAAAGTGAATTAATGTCATTTTGGCAGCTGTTGAAGAGGTGCTGCTACAAGTAGCTCCCAGCTGGTCTCGGAGCAAAATGATACAAAAAATCAGTCAAAAGGAGTACTAAACAAAATCCGGGATGTCCCAATTGAAGGCAGCATAACCACTATGCGATAAAGTCCATGTCGGGTTACCCACGTCAGAAAATATGACCTGTCGGTTCTGACGCGCCGGCAGGCTCGTCTATTTGTGAGTTTGCCGCCCCGATGTGTAAGCTGCCACAACCGGCGGCTGTATATTCTCGCTTCGAGTTCGCCGCGTTTGCTTGTACTTGTATGTCCCTAGCGACACCTTGAATGCATCTGCCGACATCTCTTTTTTCAGGAGGATCCTCAGCTCAACCAGAGGTGCACGCAAGCTAATACCCTGTATCTTTCCTTGAACCTCCTGCAAACCGGGCTACATCCGCGAGCATGGAAATGAGCAGAGGTTTGAGTCCGCTGGGGGAGACGTCTCTGGAGACGTCTCCAGAGAAAAATGATGAGAATTTGTCTCCCATCAATGTCTCCAGAGACAAAATGCAAGAACACCGATCAATTTCGCTGTCCCCCGGACTTTGCCGCAAGTCCCGTTTTCCATCATCGGCGGCTCACGCAAGTTCGTCCAGTGGTTCAATTCTGCTTTTGGACACGGACTACTATTATGTGCTGCCTCTGGCTACTAGTACTAGCCCATATCTGATCTGCACACTCAGGCCCTGCTCAGAATGCATTTTTTCCTTCCTTTATTTTAGATGAAACCCTTCACCTCGGATCACTTCAAGAACTCTATATTTCAAGCAAAATGAACCTCAAACTGCTACATAAATTGGCATTTGTCCGCAAGTCCCTGCGAGTCCAACCTCAACTGTCATGTTCAAACCAACCTAGCTGAGCCTCGTAAGATAGACAAAAAGAAAAAGCGCTCAGGCGGGCTCGAACTCAAGGATCAGGCACAACCAACATCACAGACCCGAGCAAAGATCCACTACACTAACCTCTCAATGGTAAGGCCCTTGAGTTAGCATTCTTAGTAGGGGTCCTTGTTTCGATCTGAACTAAAACACTACATCATCTTACTTTCCATTGACATTGGCAATGCCGGGGTGTCGAGAGGACAGCTGGAGGCTGTATGAGTAGTGGTTCATTATCATTGACCTGATGGAACCTGATAGAGATGACACCCTGCCACATTTCTCATGAACCGGCTCACTTCTGGGTGTGTGCTTGTTGCTCACTGGCTCCGATGTTGTCTCCCATCACTGTCTCTCCGTTTCATCATTTTTGTCTACAGAGACGGTTCTGTCTCCCATCAGCTGTACCTGTCGCATCAAAAATGTCTCCAGAGACGTCTCTGGAGAATTGATCCCAACGGACTACATGCTCTCGAAATGAGCCGCGTGGCCCGCGCCGCTCAAATCGACGGATGGTGTCACTTGAATTACTTCAATGCCGCGATCTCGTCACATTGATGCCGCTGACTCCCGCTCGGTTCGAGTTCGCCGCTCCGAGATGCGGAATACTTATTTTGTGTCTCCCCACATACCTCGAGCCAATGTATCAACGTCCTGCGAGTGGGGTGTGCACCGGTATACTTCCAAATATACATTTCAACTTGCTCTTTCTCCCGAAAAACAATGACTTTGCATCTCCGAAATCAAAATCTGAAATTGACAGGCCGAATTGATGCCGCGAAGTCCTGCTCGGTTCGAGTTCGCCGCTCCGTGACGACGGCTGTGCGGAATCTTCCGTGTCTCCCGAAATGCCCCGATGCGAGGTATCAACATCCCGCGAGCAGGATTGAGGGTGTGGGTTGAACCCATATTTATGCTTTCAATAATACACAGTTTTTCTTGAACTCAAAAAAAAGTTGTGCATCCCACAAGTCATGGATTGACCTTGGATTGACCTGGTGACAGCCTGAACAGCCGGCCCTGCCGCCGAGTCCGCTCGGCTCGAGTTCCCCGCTGGCAGTTGATATCCATGTTCGGGATCTTCCGAAATGTCCCGAGACGACATATCGACGTCCCGCGAGCGAGATTGAGGGAGGCTGTGAGTCCTTCTTTCTATACTACATCAAGACTTGTTTTTTTCTCAAATCTAGTCTGATGCAACCAAATTCAAATCAACTTGAGTGAACCGGGAAAAGCCCGGGCCTGAATGATGCCGCCGAGTCCCACTCGGCTCGAGTTCGCCGCTCTGTGATGCCGGCTATCGGTATACATGCGCGGAATTTTCCGAACTGCCCCGAGACAATGTATTGACGTCCCGCGAGCGAGGTTGTGGGTGTGGGTAGAACCCCATATTCATGTGTTGAACAATGAAGAAAGCTTGTGCATCCCCAATTCAAGTCCTCTCATGAATTGAATTGGGATAGCCTGAATGACCGAGCCCCGCTCGGCTCGAGTTCACTGCCGGTGTTTCATAGGTCGGTTCGGGATATTCCGAAATGCTCCGAGATGGTATAGACGTCCCGCGAGCGAGGTTGGGGGGAGCTGTGTGTCCACCGGGCACTCTTATTTATATTGTACATATCACTCGTCTTGAAAAAAAAACTGATGCAGCTGAATGAACTGGTAATAGCCCAAATGGCCGGTCCCCCTTCGGCTCGAATTCCCCGTGATGCTGCTGGTCGGGATCTTCCGAAATGCCCCGAGACAAGATATGGACGTCCCGCGACCGAGCCTAGGGAAGCTGTAAGTCCACAATTATTTCACAGTACACCTTTGCTTCATTTTTCATATAGATCCCACAAATAATGTCCCCAAATGAAAATTTGATTTTTCGCGGTCCCGCTAACCAGGTCAAAGCAACCACAATGACATGTGTGAGTAGTCGCATGGGGATAGATTATGCGTGACCTCACCGAATCTTCCCCACAGCGTGCATGCTTTTGAGCAGCAAGGCAAGGATAGGGTTCCAAGGACTGAGTATTTTGTGCTGCAAAGAAGTAGATACAACACTGTACAGGATCGATGCAAAAACCATCCCCGGGCATTGAGCCCGGAGTTAGATTTCGCGTAATTCGGTTATCAGCAGTATATATTTCTGGAACGGCCAAACACAAACAATGCGCACTCTTCTCTCCTACTTCCACCATCCTGTTCACATTATATGTTACCCTCCCTATGCTATACACTGCCCTCGTTTGTGTCCACCCCTACCCCGTCCCATCCTCTCTATCCCGCTTCCAATTCCTTTCCATTCCCCACTGCACTTTAGTTTGTACATCCCCAGCCTCCTTGCTCTGTTCCCTCCATCGAATTCATCTCCTCTACCCTGCCTCCCTCTTCTTTTGGGCTCCACTTTGGGGTTTCCATTCACATTTGCTGCCCCCTCCCTCCAGTTTGCTCTCCAAGTTCCCTGATTTTGCTCCCATTCCTTTCCCAATTCCTCCACCTAGTCATCTCCCTCGGCTGCCTTGCTCTACTCGGATCCCTCCATCGAATTTGTCTCCTCTACCTTGCCTCCCTCTTCTTTTGGCCTCCATTGTGGCTTTTTTTCCAGTGTTTACATCTGCTGCCTCCTTGACTTTGGCCTCGGTTTTCTCCACCTCCCATCTCTTCGTCGCCCCCCCTCGCTCGAATCGGTCGATTCCAGCATCTGCTCGGACTCCAGCCGCGCTCGAATCCGACGCGCACGTGATCACGTGACCGCGACTTCGCCCTTCCGACCGGTGAGCGCACTCGATTTTTCTCGTGTTTCTTGGACTCAGGTCCATGTGCAGCCCCTCGTTCTTGACCCTCGGGACCCAGAGACCATGCCAGTCGGTCTCCAGCCTTTTTTCCACCCATTGCACCCACTCACCCCGTTTCGCCGGCGCTCCCCTACCTTCGGGACAGGGAGACTATGCCGGGACGATAAAGGAAGAGGGGAGGACGTTTTAGAGAAGGCTCTTTTTTTCAAACCGATCGGACGGTACATCACTTAATCACCTCGGTAGAGCCCGCGTAGCACTGCAATCATTGTAATCAGTGTTCTAATCATGATGTCTACGGGTTCATCAGTGCTCCCATCTTCGGTGCCGCGTCACCATCGAATATCTCGCGCCCACCATGGAACCGGTCGCCACCCTCACCTATGCAGACGCCATGGCCTCTGGAAAGCAGTTTGATGTCCTATGGGTTCCTGCAGGTGCGCGCGTTTGTTTCCAAGTCAGGGGCCTACTCAGGAAGCGACGATACCCGCAGGCGCTGTTGACGCGAGCACCATCCCCAAGGAAGAGATCGCGTTCATCGCGCAACAAGCGCCCAAGGCAAAGTACGTGATGTCCGTGTGCGGCGGCGCGGTCCAGCTGGCGTTTGCCGGCGTCCTTGCGGGAAAACGAGCAACGACCAACAAGGCGTTCTATCGTCAAATAGTGGTACGGCCAGGCTTTTCCTTGGAGCCTTCGAACACTTGCATCTGACTACTCTGATCGCTCTAGGAGGCAACTCCCAAGGATATCCAGTGGGTACCGAAGGCTCGATGGGTCGTCGATGGGAACGTGTGGACCAGTTCCGGCGTCGCTGCAGGTACGCCTGCACCTCTCCTGAGCTATTGCAGGTCGTCTCATATGACGAGGCTCCGACATGGCGCTCGCGTTTGTGGAACACCTTGCAGGTCGCGAAGTGGCGCGTTTCATCCGCGGCGGCATTGAGATCCCGGAGGTGACCGAGCAGGACGACCCTTTTGCGACCTTTCACGGACTCGTATAGAAGCGCGTCTGGTACATAGCGGTGGATTGAACGTATCAATACGACTTCTGATACAATCATAATTATCAAAACCCTTGACCCACTGAGTTCTAAATCCTCGTGATCAAGTCCCCTAGAGGGTGCATGGAACGGAATTTGCGTCCCCGAGTAAGGCAGCCCGTATCTTTCCTGCATTCCTAGAAATCAACCGTGGGAATCAAGTTTGATTGCATCGATCACTGTTTTATTTATTGATTTGACGCCTGACTTGTGTGTTGCATTTGGAGGAATACAAGCAAGGCTATCCAATGTCGGCTCGGTAGCCCCGTCTCTTTCGATGTACTTCTCAGCTGTATTGAGAATCACTCAAAATTTCCGCCTTGCCCAACGTAAGATGCCGGACTGCCGGCGCATCCGGTCCGATCAAGTTATCGCACACTCACGTGCAACCACGCGTCCTCCTCCCCTCTTCTTCAAGTTCTTCGTCTGGACGCGTCTTGTGCGTCGCCCGCGCCAGTCCCTGTCCTCTGGATTCTCGTTCTTTTCTTTCTGGTGTGACGTACCATACGCGCACGGTCACCGCGTCACCTCCTCATCGTCGTCATGGGCCTCTCGGTGCGTGTGCCACTACTTACAGCTACTCGGCTCAAGCACGTACTCAGGCACATGCTTACACTGGCCTCGCTCCAATACCCCGACTCTATTCGCCGCACTCACACACGGTCCCCCATTGACAGCACACACCGTCCTCGTCCGCCGCCCGCCATCCGCTCGCTGTCCCCGCCGCCGTCCGTGCACGCGCTCGACGTCGAGCACAGCGCGCACCTGTTCTCCACCTCGCCCTCACGTAGCCGCTGCGACCCTCAGGTGCGCCACGCTACGCTAACTAAATGATCTCGCTCACTTGCTTTCTACAGGGTACTGCCTCGCGAACACCCGCACCCACGCCCTCGCCTATGCCAGCGGCGTGCTTGCGACGCCCGCCTCGACTCCACCACGTTGTCCATGCCCATTCGCGCGCTGCCCGCCCTGTCGCCGCCGCGAAACGAGCGCCCGCGTCCACAAAGTAAGCGCCCGTTCCGTACAAGCTCAAAAGCCTCACCTGTCCTCTACAGCGCTCACGTCCGACGCAGACACGGCCGCCGTGCCCCCCCGCGAACCGTGTACGCGCGGCTTCATGCGACCGCTTGCATCGAGCCCGACAGCCGCCAGCGCCGCCACGCCCGCGCACCACGCACGACGCGGAACGGAAGATGGGAGACGCGGTGTACGACGCAGGGCACGTCGCAGCGCAGCAGGCGAATCGCGCTTTCTGCGCTCTGCGACTGCTACTGATACGTAGCGCCCACGCAGTCCGCCGCTTCCGCCCCCGTTGCGGCGCCTGCGCGCCCGCAGCCCCGCCGCCCTTCAACGCCGCCGCCCTCTCGTACGTACGCTACCCATCTACTCGCCGCCGCTTACTTACTTCTACAGTCTACGATCAGCACGACTCCCCCGCTGCGCGCGCGAGCAGAGTCGGACTCCGAGCACCACCGGCGCATGTCCTCGCCGCCCCCGCCTCGCATGTCCTCGCCGCCGTCGCCTCGCATCCCTCGCCCCCGTCGCCTCCCACGCCCGGCCCCCGCCTCCGCCGTCCGAGCCTCGAGCCTCGAGCCCCGTGCCGCACGCGCAGTGCCGCCCGCCCTTCCGCGGGCCGGTGTGCGCGCGCGGCTCCGGGCATCGTCCACCGCATCCCGCCCCGCCCCGCCCTGCGCCCCCGACGCGAACACGGCGCCCCCATCGATCGAGCGCGATCGCGCCGCCCTGCGCCCGCATACCGCTCGACGCGCGCAGTGCCCGACCGCGCATAGCGGCCGCCCTACCGTACGTGCCCCTAATTCTCTACTAACTAACCTAGTGCTAACTTACTCAATAGGGGGATCAACTACCTCGCTGGCACCTCAAGTCCTCGCCGCCACCGCCACCGCTCGCGCGCTCGTAACACCGCCCCCGCCCATCACGCCCGACGCGACGTCGCGCGCCGCGTACCGCCTCCGGCCGTAGCTACACAACGCAAGTCGGGAGAACGCGCCCGACTGCACGGCGCAGCGCGCGAGACGAGGCCGAATCGCGCGCTCGTGTCGTCCGCGTCTGCGTCCCACGCGAACGCAGGACGCTACGCCAGTCCAGCGACCTCGCGCGCGCGTCGTCCGCCCGCCCGCCAAGGCCAAGTCCGCGCCGCCGCGTGTCTGCGTCCCAAGCCAAGCGAACGCAGAGCGCCCCCGCCGTCGCAAATCGCCGTCGCGCGCCGATGCGCCTCCTGCGTCCGCCGATGCGCCTCCTGCGTCGCCCGCCCTGCCAAGTCCGTGTCCGCGGCCGCGACCCTGTGTCGCGCGAGAGTCCCGCTCGACTCGCGCCGCCCACGTTGCCCGCTCTGCAAAGTCCACGCTGTCGCGATTCCGCGTCACGCGATGCGCAAACGGCCCGCAAGCCCCCCGGCCCCCGACGTTTCGACAGCCGCCGCGGACCCGCCCGACTCGCGCCGTCGAGCCGCCGCCCGTCCCCGCTTCCCGTCGTACAAACGCGCGCCGGCCCACCGTATCAACGCGCGCGCCGCCTGCCGCGCTCGCCGAGCCGCCGGACGCCGCGCTCGAGTACAGTCCGGCGGCGTTGAGGACGGGGGCCGGGGCGCCTGCCTGGACGCGGCCGCATCCGTTCGAGCGCGGAGGGCGGGCGGAGGGCGCAGGCGGCAAAGCCCGGGCGCTCGCGGATTCGGGCGCGCGGGGCCAAAACTGCGCGGCTGAATGCAAATCAGCCGGGAAATACGCATCAGCGGATTCGACTCACCGTTACTTAGGCGCTCGTGGCGCGGGCTTGGTGTGGATCGAGTCGCGTGGGGCGCGCGTGGCGGGAGCGAGTCAACGCGCTGCGGGGCGGGCGCTCCGTGTGTGGGAAGTTCGAGGTCTTGGCGGGAGCTAGAAAACTGCGAGTTAGCGAATAGCGAGCGCGGGGGGAAAGTAGAGGAGCTTACTGATGGGCCGGGAGACGCTCTCCGCCCCGCTCGTCCTCGTCGCCCGCCTCGCTGCGTCACGCGCGTGAGTCGCCGCAGCGTTCGCGCTGGGCCGCGGGCATCGCGTGTTTCCTGCACCAAGGCACGTGGCCCGGCGCTCTCGATATCCGCTGCGTGGTCTCGAAGCACACCGCGGGACACGCTGCGCGCGAATCGTAAGTGCACGCAGATACGAGTCCGGCGGATGTCTAACTCACCGTGCACCAGGGATTCGCGGACCGTTCGATGCGCGCGGGGACGTGCCCGATGCGCCTGGCCTTCGAACGCGGAGGAAACGCGCGCCGGAGAGGCTGCGGGGTCGGGGGTCGGGACGCGCGCGCGCCACGTCGGCGCGAGCTGGACGCTGCGGATCGCATCGCAAGGCGGCAGCGAGCGTGGGGGCGTACAGTTTCGAATGCGTGCAAGCACCGAAACCTTCCAAAATGCAGTAGTAAGTAGTTCGTGCAGCAATGAGAATCGGATAACACACCGTGGGCGGTGGTCCAAATACAGGTCTGCATATGGGAGGTTGTATCTGCGCGAGGTTTGGCCTCCAAATGAAGTCTGCCGCCGAAGTGCATTCTGGGCGGGTTTGGGAAGCGCCGAATGGATTCGGGACCTATGCGCGCTTGATTCGAAGCGAGCGGCAAGTACTAAGGTCGGGGGTCAAACTAGTTGGGCGTGTTTTCTTCAGTTTGGATCGTTTAGCTTTGTTGAAGTTGGTCCAGAGTTCTGTATATAAAGGTATTAGAACTAATGCTCGAACTTAAAGGAAAGGCAACTCACGTTGAACGATGGTCAGGGTTTGGAGATGACTGGACTTGAATCGAGGTCTAATCATCCAGTCAGTCAACTAATCTAACCAAACTGAACCAGGCGTACCTCAGGAGAAACTGGCATAGTTTCGGTGTGTCCAAATAGTTGCAGTACACACGGGCATAGTCTCGCCCTTGTTGCGAGTCAAAACCCCTTCAAAGAACGGATTTCGCCCTTGTGCAGCACCGAATCTAGCGAAAAAAAGAATGAGGGTCAGTGAAAACTGATACAGAGGCGTACAACGAACCACAAAGTTGAACCGGCCCCGCTCAGGAGCGACGCCGAGAGATCTGCTGATGTAGAATCAAAGTCAGTAAAGCTTGACGTTTAGGCAGATTGGCGTACCTCGTACACTAATTTTGATCAGGCACAGTAATGGACTTGCGCAGTGCAAGTCCAGCGTTCGAGCGTTCAGATCTCGCGGAAACCAAACATCGGCTGTTCAGTTGTCAATGAACGCGAGGTTCAAAGCTGGGCGAGGATTCAACCTGAGTAAGTAAACATCATCGATGTAGTTGAATCTTACATACCGAGGATAGAGCGACTGGAGGCCAATAGATTTTGGCGAAGCAAGTCAGCGCAAACGAGTCTACAAAAGGAACGAAGGTCAGTATAAGGGAATGGGAATATAGAGCCGACTGACTCGTTAGTTCCACTTGTACGACTTGGATGCGTACTTGGATAAGCATTAGATCGCAGTACTAGTAGTAGATATCAACGAATTAGACTCACGTTGAACGAGGATATGAAGCAGGCCTTGATTCGAGGTCAAGTCCAGGTTGAACGTTCAACACTTGAACATGATAATCATCAAGTCAGTCAACGAATCTAACCAAATTGAAACTGAATCAGGCGTACCTCAGGAGAAACTGGCATAGACTCGGTGTTTCCATAGTAGTTGAAGTACACGGGCATAGTCTCGCCCTTGTTGCGACTCAAATTCCCTTCAAAGAACGAAGGCCGGGCGGACTATAAAGTTGAACTGAAAGCTTGTTAGTTCTGATAGATGGACGAAAGATGAACGAAAGCAAACTGCGACATACCAGTGGTGATCGAGACGTCCCAGAGCCAACTCGGGGACTATCAGGATCCAATCTATCCAGTAGAGCGAAGCTTACCTCGCGCTGTGTTGAACCATAGTAGCGGCATCTGTGGTACCATAACTGAAAGTAAGGAAGGGAGTCCGATAAGATAATGAACACTTACCTGAGCTGGGCGGTAAGTTTCAAGTCAAGCAGAGTGTCGGCCTCCACAGGTAAGAAAATTGAAGTCATTAGTGGGAAACTCAATAGAATCAGCAAGACCTACCTCGCATGCGCGCAGTTGAAGCAAGGCGAGCATAGCTACGGCCTCTTTGATAAGAAAATTGAAGTAAGAGATCGAGAATCGAAGTAGAAAGTTAAACCTTACCTCGAGAGCAACAGTTGAGACAAGTCAGAGCATTGTTACGGCCTCTATAGTAAGAAAACTGAATTCAACGATCGAAAATTCAATAGTAAAATCGAAACTTGCATCGAGAGCGAACGGGGCACTTGGTTCAGTTCAAGCATAATGGTAAGAAAAATGAAGTCAACAATCGAGGATACAATAGAACATGAAATCCTACCTCGAAAGTTCAAGTAGGACAAGGATAGTAAACATTTCTGTGATAAAAACTCAAGTCAGCGAAGCGATCGAGGACTCAGTATAATAATCAAGCCTTGCCTCCCGTGTGCGCAGTTCAAACTCGAGCATAGTTCCGGTCTTGAAAGCGAACTGAAAGTCAAACATTATAGTGGTAGGGAAAGCCAAGTCAGCAACAGATTCGATGGGATAATACAGGCTTACCTGGCGTGCGCGCGGACAAGTCAGTTGAAGCAGAGCGAGCATAGGACCTCGCTGATTGGAAAACTGGAGTCAGCGACCGAAAAATCAATGTAACAATCAAGATTTACCTTGTGTGCACCCACTCGAAGCAAGTCGAGCATAGTTTTCTGTCGTAACAAGATTGAAGTCAGTGATCAGGGGTTCAATAGTAAGGTAAAATCTTACCTTGAGAGCGAGCTGAGCAGTCAGTTGAAGAAAGTCGACCATTGAATAGAGTAGTCAACTCTTACCTTCAAAGTGAACCATCCGTTCACTCGACTGGAGCGATCATAGGGTTCGTGACTAGGAAACTGAGGTCAGGATTCGAGAATTAATCAGAGCATTCAAATCTTACCTTTACAGCGAACTGGCCGAAGTTGAAGTAAGCACTAGGGAACTCGAGTCAGTAATTAAGGATGCGATAGAGTAGTCAAGGCTCACTTGTCAGCGACACTTGAACTGTGCGAACGGGCTTGATAACGCATTGGCCTTACTTATATCTGAGAGAGCGAGTCAATAATTTGAACAGGTGCCGCCGGATAAGAGAAAGATAGTCAAGTCCCATTCATAAGATCGAAGCCCTTCGGCGCAAGAAAGGTAAATGGAGTGCAAAGCTTACCGGCGATCTGACTCAATAGAAGGCTGCGAAGCATTTTGAACGGCCGCAGCGAGGCGCTAAGTTCAAGGTCAAGCCGTTTGAATGAGCAAAGTCAGTAATTTGAGCAAGAATTGACAAATCAAAAAAAAAAAAAGGTCAACAGGAGCGCACACATGAGGGCGCTCGAGTCAAGTAGAGTAAAAAAATTGAGCTCGGACGCAAGCAATTGAAACCAAGTGAAAACAAGCCCAAGCTTACCTGCAAACTGGCTTTAAGACCCTGAATATGAAAGTGTTCAAGTGATATAGCCATCTGTGAAGGAAATTGGAGAGGCCAAAGAAACGGCGCTGGATGTGCTTACTGCAAGTCTGCGCCGACATCGTGACTGGCTGACCAGCGGAATGAGTCCTATGAAGTTGAAGAAGGGTTAGGAATGGACAAATGAATGTAAAAGGACCTTCACTTACCTTGAATTGGGCCAGCGCGAAGGTGTTGTGGTAGTTGAAGTCCAAGAGAGGCGCGCGGACCGATGTCCCGGGCCGCCGGATAGTGCCGAGGCGAAAATGCCGAGGATGCCGATGGCGCACTGGGGAGGTCGGCGACAGTCGAACATGGTGGCGGGGCGTCGGCGAGGGGAGCAAAGGCTGGCTAGAGTGGCCGCACTTCATGCCGAAGATGCGGGCCGAGGACTGGTGCTCCGGGAGGGCCCCGGAGGCAGAGGGGAGAAAGTGGGTGAAAGGAAAGGGTGTTGGAATAGCCGCAGGTTGGCTGGGCTTATATACTAGAGGTGTTGCGTAATGTTTGGGCGAATGCGCTCGGAACTTGTTCCGGGCATTATTCCGGATGTCTCATCGTCTGCGCGTACCAAATGTCCGCTTTGGGTTGCCTTTGAAGAACGGTGTCTAGCACTAGCTACCGTTGAGATATCTAGTTAGAAATTTGACTTTATATAAGCGGAATAGTATACGAGTCTCCTCATGCCCAAGAGAGCCCCTCTAGCAATGAAGCCGAAAGGTCGGAAATACGAAAATATTTCGGATGGGCTTCCCTGCGGCGCTAGTGCACTGCCAACGGGCGGTGCTTCCATGTTTCATCTAAGCGAGGAGTTCGCCGTGATGGGGCTTTGTAACATGGACTCTCGGAATGTTGGGGAGCGCATTTGCTTGGGGCGGGTATTTCGCGAATATCGACTCCCCATGATCCGTGCTGGCTCCAGACGTTGGGGAGGAGGGTGGTATGACGCGGTCACGTGCCCTGGTGAGGTCAAAAATTTATCGGCGATAAGGGCCATACATAGAACGAGTCAGTGTTGAATATTGACAAACGAGTTATTGTATGCTATCCTCGAGTCCCGATCCTATAGTAAGACGTAGAAGACTCAATTGGCATTGGAAAGCGGGCTTACGTAACTCAATTGAGCTCGCAGCGCTGAACCAAGGCTGCTGCGATTATTTGAGCGAATAGGGGCTAATCGGTACTACTGATCTCCCAGTCTCTTTGAGAGCGTCGGATCAGCAAGCGAGCGTTATTTCCCTCGCTAGGATTTATTTTCTCATGCCTCCGGCACAGTTCATGCATCGAAATCGAACCCGTAGTTTTCAACATTGTGGGTTTCCTTTTTTGGACGCCGGCGTAGCGGGTTTCGGCGGCACGATCTGAGCAGCGAAAGTTGATTTTGCGGTGCAACTTGGCCGAGAAAAAGTGAATTAATGTCATTTTGGCAGCTGTTGAAGAGGTGCTGCTACAAGTAGCTCCCAGCTGGTCTCGGAGCAAAATGATACAAAAAATCAGTCAAAAGGAGTACTAAACAAAATCCGGGATGTCCCAATTGAAGGCAGCATAACCACTATGCGATAAAGTCCATGTCGGGTTACCCACGTCAGAAAATATGACCTGTCGGTTCTGACGCGCCGGCAGGCTCGTCTATTTGTGAGTTTGCCGCCCCGATGTGTAAGCTGCCACAACCGGCGGCTGTATATTCTCGCTTCGAGTTCGCCGCGTTTGCTTGTACTTGTATGTCCCTAGCGACACCTTGAATGCATCTGCCGACATCTCTTTTTTCAGGAGGATCCTCAGCTCAACCAGAGGTGCACGCAAGCTAATACCCTGTATCTTTCCTTGAACCTCCTGCAAACCGGGCTACATCCGCGAGCATGGAAATGAGCCGCGTGGCCCGCGCCGCTCAAATCGACGGATGGTGTCACTTGAATTACTTCAATGCCGCGATCTCGTCACATTGATGCCGCTGACTCCCGCTCGGTTCGAGTTCGCCGCTCCGAGATGCGGAATACTTATTTTGTGTCTCCCCACATACCTCGAGCCAATGTATCAACGTCCTGCGAGTGGGGTGTGCACCGGTATACTTCCAAATATACATTTCAACTTGCTCTTTCTCCCGAAAAACAATGACTTTGCATCTCCGAAATCAAAATCTGAAATTGACAGGCCGAATTGATGCCGCGAAGTCCTGCTCGGTTCGAGTTCGCCGCTCCGTGACGACGGCTGTGCGGAATCTTCCGTGTCTCCCGAAATGCCCCGATGCGAGGTATCAACATCCCGCGAGCAGGATTGAGGGTGTGGGTTGAACCCATATTTATGCTTTCAATAATACACAGTTTTTCTTGAACTCAAAAAAAAGTTGTGCATCCCACAAGTCATGGATTGACCTTGGATTGACCTGGTGACAGCCTGAACAGCCGGCCCTGCCGCCGAGTCCGCTCGGCTCGAGTTCCCCGCTGGCAGTTGATATCCATGTTCGGGATCTTCCGAAATGTCCCGAGACGACATATCGACGTCCCGCGAGCGAGATTGAGGGAGGCTGTGAGTCCTTCTTTCTATACTACATCAAGACTTGTTTTTTTCTCAAATCTAGTCTGATGCAACCAAATTCAAATCAACTTGAGTGAACCGGGAAAAGCCCGGGCCTGAATGATGCCGCCGAGTCCCACTCGGCTCGAGTTCGCCGCTCTGTGATGCCGGCTATCGGTATACATGCGCGGAATTTTCCGAACTGCCCCGAGACAATGTATTGACGTCCCGCGAGCGAGGTTGTGGGTGTGGGTAGAACCCCATATTCATGTGTTGAACAATGAAGAAAGCTTGTGCATCCCCAATTCAAGTCCTCTCATGAATTGAATTGGGATAGCCTGAATGACCGAGCCCCGCTCGGCTCGAGTTCACTGCCGGTGTTTCATAGGTCGGTTCGGGATATTCCGAAATGCTCCGAGATGGTATAGACGTCCCGCGAGCGAGGTTGGGGGGAGCTGTGTGTCCACCGGGCACTCTTATTTATATTGTACATATCACTCGTCTTGAAAAAAAAACTGATGCAGCTGAATGAACTGGTAATAGCCCAAATGGCCGGTCCCCCTTCGGCTCGAATTCCCCGTGATGCTGCTGGTCGGGATCTTCCGAAATGCCCCGAGACAAGATATGGACGTCCCGCGACCGAGCCTAGGGAAGCTGTAAGTCCACAATTATTTCACAGTACACCTTTGCTTCATTTTTCATATAGATCCCACAAATAATGTCCCCAAATGAAAATTTGATTTTTCGCGGTCCCGCTAACCAGGTCAAAGCAACCACAATGACATGTGTGAGTAGTCGCATGGGGATAGATTATGCGTGACCTCACCGAATCTTCCCCACAGCGTGCATGCTTTTGAGCAGCAAGGCAAGGATAGGGTTCCAAGGACTGAGTATTTTGTGCTGCAAAGAAGTAGATACAACACTGTACAGGATCGATGCAAAAACCATCCCCGGGCATTGAGCCCGGAGTTAGATTTCGCGTAATTCGGTTATCAGCAGTATATATTTCTGGAACGGCCAAACACAAACAATGCGCACTCTTCTCTCCTACTTCCACCATCCTGTTCACATTATATGTTACCCTCCCTATGCTATACACTGCCCTCGTTTGTGTCCACCCCTACCCCGTCCCATCCTCTCTATCCCGCTTCCAATTCCTTTCCATTCCCCACTGCACTTTAGTTTGTACATCCCCAGCCTCCTTGCTCTGTTCCCTCCATCGAATTCATCTCCTCTACCCTGCCTCCCTCTTCTTTTGGGCTCCACTTTGGGGTTTCCATTCACATTTGCTGCCCCCTCCCTCCAGTTTGCTCTCCAAGTTCCCTGATTTTGCTCCCATTCCTTTCCCAATTCCTCCACCTAGTCATCTCCCTCGGCTGCCTTGCTCTACTCGGATCCCTCCATCGAATTTGTCTCCTCTACCTTGCCTCCCTCTTCTTTTGGCCTCCATTGTGGCTTTTTTTCCAGTGTTTACATCTGCTGCCTCCTTGACTTTGGCCTCGGTTTTCTCCACCTCCCATCTCTTCGTCGCCCCCCCTCGCTCGAATCGGTCGATTCCAGCATCTGCTCGGACTCCAGCCGCGCTCGAATCCGACGCGCACGTGATCACGTGACCGCGACTTCGCCCTTCCGACCGGTGAGCGCACTCGATTTTTCTCGTGTTTCTTGGACTCAGGTCCATGTGCAGCCCCTCGTTCTTGACCCTCGGGACCCAGAGACCATGCCAGTCGGTCTCCAGCCTTTTTTCCACCCATTGCACCCACTCACCCCGTTTCGCCGGCGCTCCCCTACCTTCGGGACAGGGAGACTATGCCGGGACGATAAAGGAAGAGGGGAGGACGTTTTAGAGAAGGCTCTTTTTTTCAAACCGATCGGACGGTACATCACTTAATCACCTCGGTAGAGCCCGCGTAGCACTGCAATCATTGTAATCAGTGTTCTAATCATGATGTCTACGGGTTCATCAGTGCTCCCATCTTCGGTGCCGCGTCACCATCGAATATCTCGCGCCCACCATGGAACCGGTCGCCACCCTCACCTATGCAGACGCCATGGCCTCTGGAAAGCAGTTTGATGTCCTATGGGTTCCTGCAGGTGCGCGCGTTTGTTTCCAAGTCAGGGGCCTACTCAGGAAGCGACGATACCCGCAGGCGCTGTTGACGCGAGCACCATCCCCAAGGAAGAGATCGCGTTCATCGCGCAACAAGCGCCCAAGGCAAAGTACGTGATGTCCGTGTGCGGCGGCGCGGTCCAGCTGGCGTTTGCCGGCGTCCTTGCGGGAAAACGAGCAACGACCAACAAGGCGTTCTATCGTCAAATAGTGGTACGGCCAGGCTTTTCCTTGGAGCCTTCGAACACTTGCATCTGACTACTCTGATCGCTCTAGGAGGCAACTCCCAAGGATATCCAGTGGGTACCGAAGGCTCGATGGGTCGTCGATGGGAACGTGTGGACCAGTTCCGGCGTCGCTGCAGGTACGCCTGCACCTCTCCTGAGCTATTGCAGGTCGTCTCATATGACGAGGCTCCGACATGGCGCTCGCGTTTGTGGAACACCTTGCAGGTCGCGAAGTGGCGCGTTTCATCCGCGGCGGCATTGAGATCCCGGAGGTGACCGAGCAGGACGACCCTTTTGCGACCTTTCACGGACTCGTATAGAAGCGCGTCTGGTACATAGCGGTGGATTGAACGTATCAATACGACTTCTGATACAATCATAATTATCAAAACCCTTGACCCACTGAGTTCTAAATCCTCGTGATCAAGTCCCCTAGAGGGTGCATGGAACGGAATTTGCGTCCCCGAGTAAGGCAGCCCGTATCTTTCCTGCATTCCTAGAAATCAACCGTGGGAATCAAGTTTGATTGCGTCGATCACTGTTTTATTTATTGAGTCGACGCCTGACTTGTGCGTTGCATTTGAGGGAATACAAGCAAGGCTATCCAATGTCGGCTCGGTAGCCCCGTTTCTTTCGATGTACTTCCCAGCTGTATTGAGAATCACTCAAAATTTCCGCCTTGCCTAACGTAAGTTGCCGGACTGCCGGCGCATCCGGTCCGATCACGTTATCGCGCACTCACGTGCAACCACGCGTCCTCCTCCCCTCTTGAACTTCTTCAAGTTCTTCGTCTGGACGCGTCTTGCGCGTCGCAAGTTCCCGTCTTCTGTATTCTTGTGCGTTCTTTCTGTTATCCTGCATTCTGCATCACATGGGACCACAGACCGTGGTTCCTTCCAAGGAACTCCGAGTCACTCTGGAGGTTCCTCTGCTTCAAGTCTCCCGATTCAGAGTCCCAATGGATTCTCCTGAGCTCAGACATTCTTCACCCCTCCTCGATTTTCAAACCGATCGAGTGTCTCCTGTATCGCGGCGGCTTGCAGCAACATTCCTCGATCGAGCAGCATAAGAAGACTCAGGAGCGTCCTGAACCCGAGACGCGACAGCACTCAGCTCGGGATGTCATGGGTGTGTTTCAGGACCCCCGCTCCACATGAACTGAATACATACAGATCCCATCCGCAGACTTATCGCTCTAGACCTGGACCTTTACATCAGCAATACAGTAATTCCAGTGACATTTATTTGAAGACTCAGAAGAGGCTCCTCCACCCCAATGAGCATGACCTCTTCGTTGTCGCCCCAGTGCCGTTGGCAATGTGGGTTGGGAAATTGTGGGTTGAGACTGCGCAGTGCGGATTTGACATTTCCGCGACATCGCCGATTCTCGCATTGGGACCGCGTAGGCAATCCTCCTCCTCCTCACAGACCTAGGCTGACCTAGCTCTGCCGTGTCGAGATTGACTGCCTCGAGCGCCTTCCCCGACAACATCTGCTCCGAGTTGACCAAAAGCCTCATAGAAGAACCCGATTTCGAACACCTTCAGTTTCGACAAGCTCCCAGAGCTGTGTTGTATCGTCAGGGCACAAAGCCGCGCTGCGGGGCTATTGCATTTTTCTGAGAAACTGTGCTGAATGATGAATCAGCATGGCAAATTCACGGTTTTAGTCGGGCCGGAACGGCACCGGTCCCGACACATCGCACTCTGCGCCTCTCCACCACCCAGGTACGCGCCCCTTTCTCCTCTGCCATGCCGCTCACCGCGAGCTACAGCGTCAAGCCAGAGCACGGGCACTCCCCGCGTCTCTTCCACCAATTCCGCTTTCAGCTTGACACACCGCCGCTTACGCCCACACAAACGCACCGCTTCCCACTTAGCACGACGGCGGATATCCTCCCCACGCCTGCGCGCGCGATGGCCTGGCCCCCTGGCGCGCCTGCGTACACCTTCGGCGCCCAGGGCGAGTATGAAGACGACGACGACGACGATGAGCCATCGCCGCTTCCCGCACGAGGTGGCAGTGGCAAGGACAAGGACAAACCCGTGCGCCGCCGCAGCTCCAAGGCATGCGACCAGTGTCGCAAGAGCAAGTGCAAGTGCGAGCCCGCGTCCCCAGGTACGCGTCCGCGCTGCGTCTCCCTTTCTCGGATGTCAAACTCACGACGTCGGACTCGCAGGCGCCCCAGGTCCTAAAAAGTGCCGCGCCTGCGCCCTCCTTGGCACGCCCTGCACCTTCCTAGGGCCCTCGCGCAAGCGCGGCCCGCCAAAAGGCTACATCGACGCGATCGAGGCGCGTCTGCACCAAACCGAGGCGCTCGTTGGCATTCTGCTGTCTGCTGCGGGCGGGCGAGAAGGGGGGGACCAGCGGGCGGACGGGCTAATGAAGGATCTACGGGACGACCCTCTCGCCCGCGCGATCCTCGCGCGCATCGAGGCGAGCCCGTACGGACCCCTCGGGCGCGCAGCCGCGTCGGCTGCACCAAACGCCTCCACCGCGGCATCAAATAACACCGCCTCGGGATCCTCCACGCCACCTACGACGCCAGCGCTGCGTGGAAGCGCATCGAGTTCAATGGCCGAGCTGGGAAGCATGCAGTGAGTCTATTCTTACCCTCCTCGCCCCTCCTCCGACCAGCTCCGACCCCACGCACGTCGACCGATCCGAATCGTATCGATCGTTCGGCGATTGACGTGCGACGGGTCGGGAGAGTAGCCGAGCTTGGCGCCGCATGCGCACCATGGCGCGTGGTGGGCTGCGCACTTGCTTTACTTTCTCTCTTTCATATTGCGAACATTATTCGAGTTTAACCATATCGCGTTGCAGCCCCTCGCACGAATGGATGGACCGCGTCACGGCGCATGTGCTGCGTCACGGGCGCGAGGAAACCGGCGCGTCGACAAGCGCGCGACAGCTCGAGCATCCGCCTGCCCGCAATCAATTCGAGCGTTCACCTATCCGAGGACAGTTCGAGCACCGAGGGTCCTTCGATTCCGCGTCCAGCCGCGGGAGCCTCTATCCGCCGCCCCATCACAACACGCACCAAAGCAATCAGCATCACGCGAACATGGGCCCGCCTCGACGACCTGCGATTATCACGGCGGTTGGCGAGGGCCCGGCTGGCGCGCTGTCAGCAGGCGCGGGGCAAGGGCGTCGGTTGAGGCGGAGGCTGGACGGGCCAGCGAGCGCGGGGGCGTGGCGTACGTCGAGCCGGGACTCGGCGGCGCGCGAGCTCCGCGACGGGACGGGGTGGCGTGACTTCCGGGAGCCGCGCGGCGTGAGCGATGAGGAGGAGGACTCGAGCGAGGGGGGCCTGGACGTGGATGTGGAGGGGGTGGTGGCGCGCGCGGTTGGGCAGCTGAGTCTGAATGAGGATCGGCAGGTGCGGTACCACGGGAAGGCGAGTGGGCTTCATTTGCTTGCGGGGGGTGGGACGGGGGCCGGGGGAGCGTTGAGGGAGGGGAGCGCAGAGCGGGGGTATGGGCGCACGGAGACGACGGCGGCCGATGTACGAACCGCTGCGTCGAAAGACAAGGCGGGCGGGAGCGGGAGCGCGGGGGAGGATGAGGAGGTGGGGAAGAATGTTGGGGGGATATGGTATGTGATCCAGTCTCATTCTAAGAATGCCATGGTTTGCTGACGCACGCATCCAGGCGCTTCCCCAAAGCGCGCGTATGGCCAGTAGCGCCGATCGACGAAGCGAGCGAGGCGCTCGACGAGTTTGGTTTCCCGCCACGCGCGACGCAG
Organism: Mycena belliarum; assembly: GCA_029282135.1. Taxonomy (NCBI): domain Eukaryota; kingdom Fungi; phylum Basidiomycota; class Agaricomycetes; order Agaricales; family Mycenaceae; genus Mycena; species Mycena belliarum. The sequence continues at coordinate 180,869 of JARJCN010000081.1, forward strand.
GAGGCGCTCCTAGCGCGTTACTTCGCGTATGTTCATCCAGGCTTCCCTGTCGTTTGCCGGGCTGCATTTGGGTGGAGGGAGGGGGAGTGGGGCAAAGGGTGCGTTGAATTTTCATACACTTGAAGGCGTACTGACTGGTGTCGCGCGCGCAGGCCGCGTGCCCCACCCTTGTTGCTCCTCGCAATGTACGCGCTGGCCGCGCGGCATGCGCCTCGCTCGCCGTCACCCTCGCCCCCGTCCACTTCGCCTTCCTCCGCAACTGCCCCTGTCGCGCCGGACGGCGCGCGAACGATGTGGCCCGCGGGCGATGCGTTTCTCTTCCGCGCCAAGGAGCTGCTCGACGCTTCGTACGCCGCCTCGCGGCCCAGTACGTGCCAGGCCCTGCTGCTGATGGGATACCGGGAGATCGGGATCGGTGCCATGGCGCAGGCATGGATATATATCGGGATGGCGGTGCGGATGGCGCAGGACTTGGGGATGCAGAGGGATGCGGATGGGTGGGTCAAGGGGAGGCGCGGGGGCGCGTCAGGTGAGGCCGGCAGGGAGAAGGAATCCGCCGCAAATGGGAGTGGGGGGGAAGGGGAGGGCGGGCAGGAGAGCGCGAAGCTGTTTGGGGAGCACGAGATTGCAGAGCGAAGGAGGATATGGTACGCGTGCGTGATCATGGACAAGTATGTCAGCACGTATATCGGTGCGTCTTCCTCTCTCTTGCTTTTGTTTTTGGTGCTGAGATACCTGTTGCAGGCCGCCCGCTAGCGATATTCGAGCGCGACTTTGATACCTCGTTGCCGAGCGAGGCAGACGTACGTTATCCCTCTCCTTCGCTCTCCGCTCCGATGCTAACGCTGTTTATATGAAAGCCCGAGGAAATGGAGGTGTCGGTGATGCCCGAAGGGCCACGGATCTCAGTTGGCCTTCGTCCGGGGCGCGTCATTTCATGCTTTAACGCGTCTGCGAAGCTCTGTGTGTCCTCTTGCCTTCCTTGTCCGCCTGCGTTCTGATGTTCCTTCCTTTTGCAGCGAGTATCTTGTCGCAAATCGTGCAGTCGATCTACGCGCTACGACCGGCGGGCAGCCGACACGCGGAGCTACTCGTGCTTGACGGCCAACTTGAGAAGTGGCTGCTTGCGCTGCCGGCACACCTTCGGCACGACCCCGCGGGGGCGCATGCGGAGGTGCCGCTCCCGCAGGTTCTGACATTACATATGCAGTATTGGTGCGCAGTGCTGTTGCTGCACCGGCCGTTGTAAGTCTCCGCCGTCGATCTGTGTGTTTTTGACGTTGACGCTGGAACAGCATACGCCAGAATGCGGGGAGGAGTAAGAAGTGAGTTGACTTCCTTCGTGAAGACGCGAAGTCTCGGCTGATTATATATGAGTAGTAGTCCGGCACCGGATGATGGATCTGACGTGCGGGGAAGAGCGGAGAAGAGCTATGAGCTGTGTGCAGGCGCGGCAAACCATATCACGACTATAGGTATGCTACACGGCTTGTGCTTTGACGACTTCTAATCATGTTGCAGCGATGCTGTATTCTGAGACCTACACGCTGAAGCACTGCGCGGTCTTTCTTTGCTACTATATCTTCACGGCGAGCATCATGCACGTCACTTCCCGTAAGTTCAATGGTGTACCTTGTAGCTGGACTAAGGCACTCTCAGTCTCCGCATACCCCACGGATCCGCAGGCACGGGTGGGGCTCACTAGGTGCATGGGTGCACTCAAGCAGATGGAAATCGTATGGCCTAGCGCTGCGCGCGCCCTTGAACTGCTCCGTGGCGCGCAGGCGACGCTTGCTGCCGCCGACGTGGACGAGGTGCATGGGCATGAGCTCCGCACACACAAGCGTTCCGCGACACAATCCCTCGATGACTCGGACATGGCGTACACGCCGGCACCTGCAACTGCGTCGGCGTCGACGGACAACGGCTTCTATAATCTGCGGCCCTTTGCACCCTTGTACCATGGGAATGGGAGCTTCAGCGCAGGGGGCGGGGTCGCCTCGAGGGGCCCGGCGTTCTATGCGCCGTCGGCACAGTATGAGCGGTGGGGCGCCGCGGATGCGGTTGCCGGGATGGGCGACGCTTTCCAAGGCGCGTTGTCTACCGCGGTGATGGGGCCGGCGTACAGTACAGGGCTGGGTGACGACCGGCGGCATGGTGGCGGCGAGATGCGCTATGCAGCGCACACTCAGCAGGCGGCGCCGTCGCAGTACTGGGGTGAGTATGGAGCGTTCCCGTATGCTCCGCTGCAGGACCCCACGGGACTCGCGCAAAACCAGTCGCACGGGCATCAACAGATATATCCGCTGCACGATCAGTATGATCTCTACCCCCAGTGCGTCGTGCTTTCTCCCGTCTCTATGTCTGCCAGACTCACGTATCGTGCAGCCCGTAATCCGACAGTGTCCCTCGTTCTAGATAACGCGTGTGGCTAATCGCAATAATCTCTTCCACCCAGAGTCCGCTCCATTCATCCAATCGCTATCCAGTTCTGCCTTTCTGTATCCGTCTCCCATAGTACTATTATTCGAACACCGCATAGACTTTGCATTCCGCCGTAGTACATCTTTGCACAGGCCTCGTTGTATCCTCTAGTTCCCTCGACTGCGCACATCATAATAATAATTCGTTTCCTTGTTTGCTTGCTTGTTGATGAACGGCCTTCATCTCACATGAAGCTACTTACCATTGTCAAGCTTGGTGGCGGTGCTCGATAAGTTTTGTACCCTGCCACGACCTCTATGGCTCTGACACAAGATGCCGACGTCCTACACAGCACCGCACATTCCCCTCCTCCTTGCAGTCTCTTCGTTTCTTTATCTCATCAACGTCGCTGAAACATCATTTTCCCGCCTTTTCAACGCGGGACTACTTGGACCACTCTGTGTTGGTATCGTATTCGGCGCAGATGTCGCTAATATACTCCCAGAGGCGCTTCAGGATACATTTGTCACCCTTGGGTACATCGGGCTGCTCTTGATCGTCTTTGAAGCAGGGCTCTCCACCGATATTGCCCTGCTATTCGATAACATCCTCCTATCTTGTGTCGTCGCGATGTCGGGAATGGGGCTGCCCATTGCGTTTTCGATGTTCCTTTTGCACTTCGGCTATGGATACACAGCGCGCGAGGCGTTCGCAGCTGGCGCCGCACTCTGCTCCACCTCGCTGGGGACGACACTCAGCGTGCTCAAACCCGCGTACCGCGGCACTCGTACGGGAACGGTGCTTCTAGCTGCAGCGCTCCTCGACGACATAGGCGGGCTGGTCATCGCGGGCATACTATCACAGCTTGCTGCGTATGGCACAGCAACGTCGACGGTCCCGTGGCACATCATCGTCCGTCCGATCCTCGTCTCCTTCGGATTCGCATTTGGTGTTCCAGCGCTGGCCGTTGGGGCGCGGTACTTGTTGAAGAAGGTGGCATCTGCAAGGTTAAGCCTGCCCACGGCACAGTTGTTTGTCTTGGTGGCTACGCTGTCGGGGTTCGTGGCCGGGGCTAAATACGCCGGAACGAGCGAGCTTTTTGGGGCATACCTTGCTGGCGCGTTCCTAACATACACTTTTTCCACCGCGGCACCTACCTCGCCGAGGCAGTCAGACGAAGATCTCCCCCCGCCCGTGCGGACGTTCCATCGGCACATCGCGCCGCTCCTGCAGATCCTTCTTTCTCCCCTGTTCTTCGCCTCCATCGGCAGCGCGCTGCCCATCCGCTCGCTGGGCACCGTTGAAGGCTCGCACCGTGTCATCTGGCGCGGGATCGTTTACTCGCTGCTGATGGCCATCTCTAAGGTCGTCGTCGGTCTCTGGATGCTCATATGGCCAGATTGGGACGCAGGGCGGGGGTGGTTCGGTCGGCACGTCCACCGCCCAACTGGTGATGTAGTTGAAGATATCGACAACGACGAGGGGGCCACGAGTCTACAGGATCTATCCCCGTCCTCCGACTTCACCGCCACACGTTCTGCCGCGCTCGTCGGCCTCGCCATGATCGCGCGCGGGGAGATCGCGCTCATCGTCGCCGAGATTGCGCGGCCTTTACTAGACAGCACGTCGTTGGAGCCGTTCGCGGTCGTTATGTGGGCAACGTTGCTGAACACGGCCGGCGGCGCGGCTGCAGTCGGATTTCTACTGAGAGAACGAAAAACTACGCGGGGGTGAACCAACAACTAGCGATTGGACGCCCCATAGATTCAAGTCGTTCCACCAAGAATTGGCTTCAGTTAATATTATGGTCCCGCCGTGTCTGTTGCAGCGCAACAGATTGCTTTGCTCGAGGGTCATACAATAAAAATCTTTCTGGTTTTTCGTATCCGGTATTGGACATTCCGGGCCGGAAACCACTCGGTAGGCAGATTGACGCCACTGTTGCCATAATGATGGACGTGGGGACGACCAGGGACGACCACAGTGAAGCCTGCCAACGGGGACCAGACGCGCGTTCGCGGAGTGAATCGACTTGAAAAGACGGAGAGGCGGAATTACCTAGTCGATAACCCTGGAATCACATTCAAGTGCAACTGCAGCAACTGCTGCTACAAGGCTAAGAGCGCGCCATGAATTCTTTGATTGCAGCTTCCGCCGTTTCCTACCGCGCTCAACCACCAATATCGCCAGGAGGCATGCTCGATACCTTGGCCCGCGCAGCGACCTATACGCGTAACGCGTCAATAGCTTCTCCACCGTACAGGTCTGAGCCAGCATGCGACACTATTGACCTCTCCGGAAAGGTGAGTACTGCGGGAACTGGTTCCAATTGAAAATAATATTGAAACTCCAGAATTTCCTCAATTATGTCCGTCACTGGCGGTAACTTGTTCTGGTCTGAACTATCAAATCACCAAGCAGGTGCTTCCCAAGGGGGTCAAGGTGTACATTTGCCGCGCGTTCACCAGAAAGAGCGGCCATCATGCATCAAGCCCGAAACGAAAGCCCCGACCAAATTCAGTAAGTATGTGGAATTGCCGACCTCAAAGGAGGCTGCAGATTTCCAAGACGCGAGAAATTTCTAAGACGCGAGAAACTTACTTAATAGTCAACAACGGGTCGGCCAAACGCATCTACAAATATGAGGCTTGTTGTAATATTTAAAAAGTGATATCCACCTCGCCGGAGCTGCTCTTGGAAGGTAGGTCGAGCTTTGAAACTGCCGCACTGTCAGTGTCTGGCGCCTCACACCCGCGAAACGTCGTTTTGGCAGCCTCTATATTATGCGGGCGGTGATTTTTTTTGAAGATGGTCGTTCAGAATCACTCTTGCAATCGCAGTCTCTTAGAAAAGATAGGAAAACTCTTGAACTGTGTAGGCGGATGATTTGTCGGCCTTAGACTCGTTTGTTGAAATACGCTGTGACGGCCGGCTGGTAATATGTCGGGTTCCTTGATCCCTTCGAGTCCATACGCTGCGACGATTACTATTACGCAAAATAGGCCTCGCTCGAGGACGCGACACAAGTGGTGACCAAGTGTCGACCCTCACTGCTCAGGGCACCCCCTCTTTCTTGGCACACGCATAATGCCTTGGATCCGCCACGAACTCGCACTTTGGGCGCCTCCCCCTATCAGCAATTCACCGCCCAACGTGAATATTGAGCATAGAGTAGAAAAACACATAATTCTCCAACATCTGGATAGTACACGTTACAGAATAACCACGGCACAACGATATTCTGGCACGAGCTAAAATAGAATTGAGGCATCTGCGCAAATCTCCCCAAGAAATGAGACTCGCCTGCTCCTGTCGCTTCACCGTCGTTTAATAGTGACTATCGTCCTGGTAAACATGGTGCGTGGTGACATGCTTGTCATCTTTGTCCTTGAAGACGACAGTAACGTGGCCAGTTGTGTTGTTGCCGCTCTTGCCGCCTTCGCCGTGCCATCCGGTCGGTCTGATACGAGTAAGGAACTGTGAGCGACGTTGAGGTAGGACAAGGGTTATTACATACCTGATATAGGCGTACTCGACGCCACGACCCTCGAGATTCTTGAGTTTGTAGTGTGACTTGACGCGGGTCTTAACAAACATCTGCTGAGCGGCGTCGATGAAAGGGGTGGGGGCAGAGAAGATGACGCTCTTGAGAGCTTGGAGAACGGCGGTGACTCGCATATTGGTTGAGTTGTTGGGATATGGGATATGGGGAGAAGGGGTGCTACTTATATGCTGCGATTAGCGCGCGCTGCATCGTCTGCACGAGAAAGTAACCAAAGAGGGTGCTGTCACTGCTGTGGCGACAAGCTAGCCTGAAGCGGGAAGCAGAAGGAGAATCCATAGGAGGGATCCTCCATTTAGAAAGATGAACGAAGCTCCCATGGCATGGAGAAGGGACACATGTTTTAACCCACGGTTCAACAGCTCAGGTGCAATGCTGCGTCGGCGTGCGTATCCGCTTCAGGGCAGGAAGGTTATCCCCGGAATTGGTCAAGATTGAGGTTCTCCATTTGAATTCCTGCACTCATTGAACGCAGTGAGTCAGGCCGATTGATGATTCGGTGGGTGCCGCTTGAAGCCGAACGAGGTGGTCTAGTTCGTGAGGCTCGAGTCAGCTTCGTGAGACTGATTTTAGTTCGTGATGCAGTGAGATTCGTGGCCCGAGGAGTTCTGAATCTTGGACCTGGGTAGATTCATCCTGGTCGCCATAATTTACTAGGAGGGATTGACATTGCAAAGTGAGACGATGAGCACGACGCGCCAGTTCTATCCTCGGGGCACTAAGACCTCCCTGCTCGCCAGCCAGATTGGGATTTTGAAAAGAAGAAAACGCATGTTTGCAGTCCCCAGGAGTCAAGGACTCGGACCCATGAGTCAGGAGGCGGACCGATGGCGTAAAGTTGGAGCTTGGAACGGGTTCTGCCTTCCTAGGGGGATCGATAACGACATTATGCAGGGGTGGAGAGCTTCCTGCTGTTGTGATTGATAAACACACAGTGAAGACTTGGACTGTTCAGGTAACACTGTGGGTGTTTCGAGTTGAAGTTTCGAGTCAGGTTCAGCGCCATCATCATGATCAATATGTGTGCGTGCTTGCACATGTGGGCGCGGTCACAGTAACATTGTCACATATCATCCTTCTTGACTTGCGCGTCGATTTCTTGTCCGATCATTTTTAACCCCCCCAACTTTCACTCCAGTTCGCAGGACTTCAGATGCTGCGCCTTCTCACCTCTGCTCGCGATGCGCTACTCAGGTGCCCTGGTCCGGCATCTCGATCTATGTCTACGATTACCGTCACCCGCGCCGCCGCGTCCTTGCCGTCGAACTTGGATTTGACGGAATTTCACCCTGTAGCTACAGGCGAATTGTTCAGCGGTAGATATGAGGCACTGCGGAATCTGGGACGCGGCCGCCATTCCACCGTCTGGCTTGTCCGTGATATCAGGTACCTGCTTGCTAATTCCGTGATATCGGCACGTTAATGCAGTCCAGGACACAGAAAGAGGCGGCCATGAAGGTGATGGTGGCATCCCTTACCGACAATAAGCGTGGGCCAGACGAGCTGGGAATCCTGACTACCCTTCGCGATGGCAATCCTCAGTCAGCCGGGAAACACCACGTTTGCCAGATGCTTGATTCTTTTGTCCACGATGGACCCAATGGGCGTCACATTTGTCTCGTCCTTGAGCTGCTTGGTATGAGCGTATTGGACCTTTATCGCAGCTTCAGCGGCTCGCTACCGTTGATCTTGGTACAACGAGTGGCGAAGCATCTTCTTCGCGGCCTCCAGTACGTGCACGAATGTGGTGTAATCCACACAGGTACGGTATTTTTGTTTAAAGTAGCAGATTTTACTTGACATTCTTTAGACATCAAAGGCGACAATATCCTGATGACAGGAGCTGGTTTTGCGGAGGGTCAATCCTCCGTTGATCTTGACATCACGGACTTGTTTAGTGCCACATACAAGCTCACCGATTTTGGCTCAGGTACATTCTTCTCCGCTTTTTAGGCTGCTGTCTCACCGGTCTTCAGCGAATAGGATAACCCGCCAATGGGCGGCGGACATACAGCCAGTTGCACTTCGTTCTCCGGAGGTACTCATTGGTGCGCCGTGGGATACGAAGACCGATGTGTGGAATTTCGGCTGCTTGGTATGTCCTTGATTGTCTGCTCCCTTTTATCTCCGACGCGTTTCCAGATCTACGAGTTCGCACGAGGCGCGGTGCTCTTCGACCCATCCTGGCAAAACGAGGAAACCGGAATGGATTACACGCAGACACATTTATCGCAGATGGCCGGTCTACTTGGCGACTTTCCGAAGAGCTTCCTCGCCAAGGGCGAGAAGACGAAGGTCTATTTCGATGAGAGTGGTCGGCCTTCCTGTGTCATTTTTTTATGTTTGTCTTAAAAATATCTTGCAGGACATCTCCTCCGGCCAGGAGCATACGGAATTACACTCGGTGATCTGCTTGCTCGTGGTGGTCACCCGGCGGATGAGTTGCCCCCGGCAATTGATTTCCTCTCGCGGGCGTTAGCTATCGACCCGGAAGATCGATGGTCCGCCGCGCAGCTTTTGAACCACCCGTGGATGGAGAACACGGTCGAAATGTAAATCAATAAGTCTAAAAAGAATAGGATTCGTTTGTACACAAGAACAGGGTGGGCGCCGACCCATATGTTGGGCCATATCGGCGCCGCAGTATGTGGCGTAAAAGGCGTCCACGTCGGATGCAATGCGGGTACATATCGCGTGGTTGGCTTCCAGCGCGTGGTCGGCAATTCAGATACTGGGAGGTGGGATTATGCTTGGATTGAACGGTGAGAGTGAAATCGACGGGAAATCGGTAAAAATTCCACCGACGCTCTGCGACATCAGGGCTGCCAATCCGAGTCGATCTCTAGAGACGTGGTGGAAATAAAATCCCAGTGCACAGATCATTCGGCAAGCACGCAATTTTCAAGATGAGATAAGTTCGTGTCTTACTTTTCGCACCAGCACGCACACGCACCCCTCAATCCTCCCCGCGATCGAGGAACCCGATCCCACCATTGCGCACCTTCGCGATAAAGCTCTCGTACCACCTGACGATGAGCGTCATCGGCACCGCGACGTCCGCCCCTACGCCACCGCCCGTGAACCCCGACACGTAGTTGAACAGGTGCTTCACGATGCGCTCCGCCAACAGCGTCGGGTCGCGCAGCGGCGCCGGCCGCGCAACGGCGCCCGCGCTCGGGAGCTGCCCTGCGATCTGCGCGAGCGGCTCAACGGAGAGGCCGAGCACCGCGGTGTCCTCGACGGGAGCGGCGGAAGCGGAGAGCGCGGTGTGCGTCGCGGACCCGCCCTGCGGCGTGAACGTCCCGCGCAGCCGGAATATGGCGGACGGCTTCTCGTTCGAAAGCCTGAGGTGCGCGTGAATATCGCTTATCCTATCCAAAAGAAAACTGGAAGGACACGCACATGCCTAGTAGCTGGAAGCCCTTCCCAGGCAGGTAGAAGTGGACGGTGCATCCGAATCCATCTGGGAACGGAACTAGACTCGAGACGCGCATGTCAGGCAGTCGTGCGTAGGCTATCGCAAGGCTCACCTGTCCCCAGGAGAAAAACACAGACGTGATTTATTGTGCTCGCAGCAGGGAGCTCGAACACCGCATGTGTCTCATCGATCTGCTGGAGGTTGGTCTGGAGGAGACGGCCTGCGACGCAGCAACCGAACATTTGGTGCCGATGGGAGTGGATGCGGGAGGAATAAATACATCGGCGCCAAAACGGGAACGGTCCAGAACATTCCACCTTCGATCACGAGTCTTCCAGTTCAAAAAATCGTTCCAGAAATCCCTCCCACTGGTTGAACATTTCAGGTTTGCATTGCTTTCAAGGTTAAGACTCCGGTAGAAACATTGACTGAATTTGTACAACTTATTATCCAGTAGCAAAATCAGATACGGGGAAAATATGTTGAAAATTTTAAATATGTCGGTTGACTTGCATCCAGCGAGACTTTCCGACACGAGGAAATCACTATATCAGTAGGGTATGATTCAGAAAGACGCATTGGCTAAGGATTATCTCGACCTATGTTGAAATGCCTTCTGAAATATTGCTTTAAACATTATAATCAGATAGATTCCTCTAGGTGTGTTGATGAACTTCGTCAACGGGTAGGGACACGACATGAACCCCGAAAAAAAGACTTCATTCACTGCACTACCCTAAAAATACAAGGAGCTATGCTACAAAGTTTACAACATATCACCGTGCATGACGAAAAATGTGATTCACGAGTACGCGAGCGAGATGTATGTTGGTTGGATGTAAGTATGTTGTAAAGATCTATCCCCGATGCCTACAGAGAGAGAGAGAGATGGAGAGAAAGGAGATTGGCTTTGAAGATGCAGACACGGGGTACGCATAACTAAAAGTCCCCGAGGTCGACCTCGATAGCGTCGATGATCGCCGCCTCGAACGCCTTGCCGTTCGCGATGACCGGCTTCGGCACGGGCGACGGCGACAGGCCCTTCGTCGGGGACGTTGCGACGCCCAGGCCAGCGGGGTTCGGCGTCCCCGCCCTACGAACGCGATGAGCACAGCAAGGGACAAACACGGCTCAGCAGAACGCACCTCGACAGGGTCGGCGTCGCGCTCGCAAACACGCGCGGTACCGTGCGCAGCCGCGCGCTGGGGTCGAACACCGCCGGCGCCGCGGCGCCCTCCCCGCGAGCCTTGCGCTCGCGGCGCTTGCGGTCCGCCTCGGCGACCTCCGAGCGGCGCACGGCCTCCAGATTCGCCTTGCGGTTGCGCTCGTTCACGCGCGCGAGCCGGTCCTCGAGCACCTCCACGGGCGCCGCCTCGGGGTACTCCGCGAGCTTCTCGTCGATCGTGGCCACCTGCGCAAAGTCCTGCCGCCGCTGCGCGAGCGTGCGCTCCGCCATCAGGCGCGACCGCTCAACGACGCTGAGTGCGCCGGAGCCGGACGTGTTTAGCGCCGCAGACTGCCGCTTGCGCGCAATCATCTCGGAGATGTCGGTCTGCAGGCATCCGTTAGCAGAGCAGCACATAGAGAGGGAGGGAGGGCGGGCCCACCTCCGTGATGGGCTTGGCGATGAGCTCCTGCATCTCGGCGTAGCGCTCGTCGACCTCCTTGCGCGTGGGCATCGGCACCTTCTCGGTGGCGTGCGTGCCCACGAGCCGGTCGAACTCCTGCTGGAGGGGAGTCAGCCAGAGCGGCCAAGGAAGGAAGGACGCGACGCACAAGTGTCCACGGGGTGTTGGACGCGCGGTCCATCTGCCAGAACTTTTCCGCCTTGCCGTGCTTGAGCTCGAAGACCTGGTTCGTCGTCCGGTCCGGGGTGAGCTTGTACGGCTTTGAGGCGGGCCCGAGGCCTGCGCTGCGTCAGCACGCAACAGGCAAAAGAAACGGAGGCGCACTTTTGATCTGGCAGATGCGATACACCGGCTTTTCGTCCTCGTTGCCGATGAGGTAGCGCACCCAGGCGCCGGCGACGATCTTCTCGAACCAGGGCAACGTCGAGTGCTTGACGAGCATGTCGCGCGTCACCGCGATCTTCTGGAGGTGCTCGCAGTCGAGCGGCTGCTCCACGGCGGGCTGGGCGGCTTTGGGCTTCCCGAAGAGGCGCTCGTCCTCCTCGTCGAGCTTACTAATCTGGCCGTCCTCCGAATCCGAGTCAGACATCTCCATGTCCATCGGGGAAGACGAGCGCTCGTGCGCATGCTTCGGCGAGTTGCCACGCGTCTGGGAGTGGTCAGGCGGGGACGCAGATGTGCCACAGCACGCACCCGCTTCTTCTCATCTTTTGCCTTCCGCTTGGCCTTCAGAGCACTCAACGTTTTGTCTTTTGTCTTGTCGCGGCCAGTAGCACGCGCGGGGCCTGAGCAGCGTCAATCGAGTATCAGAGAGATTAGGAAAGAATCACGTTTGACCGCGTCATTCTCGACCGCGGCCACGCCGGCGAGCTGCTGTGCGCGCAGCTTGTCGACGTGCTTGCGGTCACGAATGCGCTCCACCTCGTCTAGCCGCGCTGCAAGAATCTCCTCGCGCTCAATCTCCGTCTTCCCCAGCAGCCTGGGCCGAGTCAGCGACGCTCAACGGCGCTGGAGTGGACACCCACATTTCACGATCCTCCTCGTTGAGATACTTGCCCTCCAGAGGGTACAGCTCCTCGTCGCTGCCGTCCTCGCTCTCCACGTCGTTTTCAGAGCTGTCGCGGGGTAAAACCGGGACATAAGCGGCCAGGGACGCATATACTCACTCAGCGGCGAGCTTGCGCTTCTTTGACGACTTTGCCTTGGTCTTGCCAGGCGCAGATGTGTCGCGGCTCCGCTTGCGCGTCTGCTTCTCCTTGTCTGAGGAGGCGCCGCCCACGAGTTCGAGCAGTTCATCGTCGAGTTCGGAGGACATGGTGGGCGGAGACAGGTGGCTTCAATATCATTTGTCACACCTGACCGTGACTCGAAGTGACGCGACCACATGGCACAGGTTGGCCACACAACTGACCAACCAAGCCACCAACCGCACTACTGGATGTGGGCTTCGACCTTGGACGTCTGGACTCTGAACAAGCTCTAACCCGGTCCCAAACTCATCCCGGTGAAATCGAGCGCCCAGCACGTCCTTCAATCCGCAAGCCATTCGAGTCTCGAGAATCAAGATTCAAGGAGCGCTGAGCCGCTTGAAGATACCGAACACAGCCAGTCGAAAGCCACACCGTACATTCGAAGGATTCTGCACTGAGCTCAGAATGCAAAATTGCGCTTGACCACGCCGTTGGTCTGCTCATAGTGCGTTCTGCACCCCTCGGAGTCTCCATTGAAAGTGACGGTGGCTCGGCTGTGGCCCTGTCTAGGAGAATATATTCGAATATCTCTCCAGGCCTTCTTCGAGTCGGATATAGACGATACTGGAGTCTGGCTGCAGACTCACCGTTCAAGGTCGGATTACTGTGTTTTCCAATTGCCTTTGGATCGGCATACTATGACGTGCGACTTGTTCCTCTTCAATCCGCCCAATACGTTTCATAGACGAGCTATCGACAGAGTTGCAAGACATCAACACCCTCCACGAGGACCTGAGCTATGGAATCCCGGGCCACTGGCAGCCTCAGTGGCAGGAACAGAACGATTCTCTTTCTCTGGCTGCCTAGGTCGTGGCCGAACTGCGGAAGGCCCAACACTAAAGCATACCATACCTTTCCAGCCGACATCAGCTTGGTCTTGCCTGTTGGTCGATCACGAATTTCAAGATCACCTTTCGTCATCTGCAACACAACACTCCTGGATTCAATCCAGAAGTTCCGCTGGAAATGATCTTCGTGAGCGAGAATCGATCTGCGACGTACAATTCTTGCAAGCAATGTACAGCAGATGTCGATGGCCCTCGAACCGCTATGTTGAAAGGTATTGGATAACCACCAAAACAGCTCAAAATTACTGCAACCTCTAATATACTGCTTCACACTCTCCAATGCCGCTCCAGGAAGATCAGCAAGACGACCACCTCGCTGTTTTTCTTTGTGTTTTCTTTCTGTAAACATCCGCCGTCTGGACTATCAACATGGTATAGCACACTCATGGTTATCCGATGGCGCCTCTGGTCGGAGGGAACATTTCGCTGCAGTGTTTACTGCCATTTACCTTGAGGGAAACAAGCAATCATCGAGAAAACGGAAGAAAAACGGAACACACACACAGCTTCCAGGACTGATGTGGTGCGAAGACGGTGAGCACAGATCCGCGGAGCTGCACGGAGATGTTATGTTATCAGTGTCGTAAGACTCCTACTACTTACTAAGAGGTTCATAAAGAGCGCCACCGGCATCGGCGTCCGAATCCCTCCCATGGCCAACACACTCACGGTCGCGGTGTGCATCTCCAACGAGGTCACCCTTTCCGAGTACGTCGTCGCCGGAGCTTCTCGCCTCCCCTCACTCTTCACAGCTTCGTGCAGCCTATCGAAATTCTCGCAGGGATCAACGCCGCGGGAGCCCCCGCCTCTGGGTTCGACGCGCTTCCCGAGCCGTTCAAGGTCGTCTTCGACTATCTTGCGCCCACGATGGAGCCGATCGTGTCCGTCGCCGGCCCTGCATCCGCGACATTCAACCCCACGAAGACGTACGCCGAGGTGAAGGCGAACGGCGAGCAGTTCGACGTCCTCTGGGTCCCCGCTGTGCGCCCCCTCTCCTTTTCAGGCAGACGTGCTCGTTGATAGATGGGTAGGTCCCCACGCGTACGGGGGCATCGATCGCACGCCGCCTGAGGAGATCGATTTTATCCGCCGCCAGGCGCCCAAAGCAAAGTACATCCTCTCCGTCTGCAGCGGCGCGCTACAGCTCGCGCTCGCAGGCGTCTTGTCGGGCAAGCGCGCGACGACAAACAAACATTTCTACCACGTCATTACCGTGCGTCCCTTTCTTACATCCGCACTCCTGCTGAGATCTTATTTCCAGGAAGAGCTCGTGCCGATGCGCGACATCGACTGGCAGCCCAAGGCGCGCTGGGTAGTCGATGGCAACGTCTGGACGAGCTCGGGTGTCTCGGCAGGCAGCGACATGGCGCTCGCCTTCCTCGAGCACCTCGCCGGCGCGAAGCTCGCCCGTCAGGTGCGCAACATCATGGAAATTCCCGAGGTTTCCAGCGACGACGACCCGTTTGCGGCCATCCACGGTCTCGCCTAGAGCGCGTGCGGGCTCAGCTTAGTGGCTGCCTTCGGCCATGTATCAAAATGTAACTATATTTAACTTTCAAATGTACTGGCATCGCACCCGTATGGCGCGGGGAAGCGACACGCCCGAAGACTGCAGGACCACCCGATCGTACCGGCCACTCACCAGTCTCAAGTGTGTTTTCAAGTGCTGGAGCCATCGAAGGTCAAGAACTTTCGATGGCTCCTGAAGTGTACACAATTTCAAGATTCCGAGATGTCCCTCAAGCCCCAGGTGTCTACCTTCTGTCTGTTTGTCCCAGCAAAGATTCGCATCTGTACTTACTCAATCCTGAAGATGACTGCGACCTGGAATATCATCAGTCTCAGATCTCACTCACCAAAATTGCGATCTGATCTGCTCATTCTGTAGGCTTTGGAATGTACAGAGTTTTCATTTGCAGGTGCTGAACGTGCGCCAGGTAATGAGCAGGGAAGGAGACGACAGACGCTTAGGCTATGGAGCTGCGCGCGAATCAGGTCTCGTTGACTCGGGCGCGGCAGAGCTATTATCGACTGTCCCTGCGGGCGTGCTCCGGGCTCCGCCCGGGACCCTTTTTGAAAAGTGAACAAGGAAATTGTGGGTACAACGTCAAGTATTAAGAGTCGTGTCTCCATGCACAGAGCCTCTAATGAACACGCACGGCCTCAACTGAACGCGAGGTGCGCATCAAGCTGAAGTACACTGCGGGTGTTTTGGTCTCGAAGTTCGCGATGAATCTATTCAAAACCCTTTGATGGAAAATTCCTTCGCTCAGCGCTGGTCCTCGTCCTTCTTAGATAAGTTCAGCTCTGACTAGATCTGACTCTCCGAGTCTTCATGCTACTTACAGCTTGGCAGCTACAATGAAGGTGGTTACTACAGTCTTCGATTCAGAGTACCCTTGGATACCAAGGAATCTCGTAAAAAGTCCATGTAAAAATCTGTCCTAGATTCACCTCATCTTCAACTCGGAAATGTGGGACACAATATCTCAGATGGGCTGTCCTGGGCCTAGCAGTTGATTTACGCTCCAGACTCAATGAGACCCGCCCCCGCGTATTCCTCTTAGAAAACAGGGCCGTGATGATCCATCAAATGAAATACTCTCTTAGTTCAAGTTGGTTCACATGGTTCTATTTAGTATGGCTGACTACGCAGGAGTTTCTTGACTCCCTCAGCATTTCGAAATCTAGTGACCTCTTGAGGAGACCGGGTTTCCTATTCCAAAGTTCCCACCTGGAGTCAGGATGGTCGTATCCGACGCGTTGATGTTGGGACGCCTTTGTAGGTAAGGACATAGATGAGATATTATGGTGTGGGCAGACTCAGCGAAAGCCCCTTGCGAGTGCGGATTGTGTAGCAATGAGCTTAGACACCAAAATTGAACCACGGAATCACGTGTATGGTTCAATTGTACGCGTTTTCCCGCATTCGGTAATTGATGATAAGGCTGAACGCAAATAGCCCGCGGCTATCAACGGCACCGCTGAGTGGTGCATTGCTTGAAATCAGACTACCTTGAGTGGTTGCGACGCATGAAGATCATCAGCTAGCGAAAAGATTTATTCACGGCGTTTGGACTCTGGAGTGCGTGTATTCGGGGGTTTTACACGGTCATATGGCTAGGCTTCTTCATATTCAGGACTTCGTCGACTCCTTCATCTCCTCGGTGGGGAATTTCGCGAATGTGTCCTTCAGCTTGTCGATTGGCGCAGCAAGGAAAGCAGCAAAGGTCTCGAATGGCGGCTTGTTGGGCGCACCTGGGTGTGCGCTACAAGTTTCTTGTCAGCTGGGCGAAGAAATAGTACTTGCGCAATGAGCTCACCGAGTGGGAGCAAAAGCCTTCGTCCGAGAAAATGAAGACGCGGCGGCTTTGCTGCCATCTTCCCCAAGGTGCGGTTCCAAAGCAGGAAGATCATCCCGTTCCTCGTCGTCATTGTGCCGGCGCAAGCCGACCATCATTCTCTCCAAGATCTGGTCGTATTCGCTCGTGCCGGGCATCAGCGACTCCATCTTGTTCAACATTTCTTTCACTCGCTGGATAGAAACAAATGTTAGCTCTTGCGGACAGACCCGAAGCAAATGAAGCGCACCTGGTGCTCCTCTCTATCGTGGTCGGCAAGCTTGAGGCCCTCGGCACCGAGATGCTTCTCCATGAGCGGATACACGACGATTTCTTCGCCGACAGCATGGCGGGCGATCTCCCAGGTCAGCTGGCGTGCCCAGCGCGTCTGTGCATCGGTATCTCCGGCAGATTTTTTGTAGTAATCGTGGTATTCGTACATGTGCATAGCCAACAACCTGGTGAACAACATCTCCTCCGATTCGGCAAGTCTTACTCACCTCTTCATGATCCTCCTTGATCGCGTGCGTCAATCTCTGTGCAGTAGCCATGGTTCGAGCGAAAACGGGTTTGAAAAAGGGTGCACGGAGGGTATGAGTGGCGGGAAGAAGAGCGCGGAGCATGAAGTAGGCTTCCCCGTCGACGGAAGGTTTATATAGGTGAACCTGACGCCAATGATGAGCTCCATGACGCGCTCTGACAATTGGACAGTATCTTATCTGATAGGAAGCTACTTATAACTAAGTGGGTGTCAGACGAGGCATCCAATTTCTCAGCTGCCACATATTGAATAGTGATCTGTAGCAGAGCCTACTTACATAGAACCTGCAACAAACCATTCAAGGGAATTAGGTCTGTGAAAGATTTGAAATCTTTTACTTAACTTGTTCGACTGTGATTTCCCCCCGCACATTCCAGTTGTGCTGAGCCACGCGGGAGAAAATCAAGTCGGGAAATTCGTCGCCCTCGGAGCTTCCTGGAGGCCAGCAGTGCCTGCTCTCCTACGGCATCAACACTCCACATCTTTGAAACATGGATTACTTACCTCTGTCCAAAACAAAAGCGACTTAGCCCATACCGCATCACCCTAAAGGTAAGCACTAAAACAGAGGAAGGGAACAGAGCGTAGCCAGAGTGAGTACAGTACGTCAAGGTACTCGTGAGATCGATCGGTCTCCGGGAAAAGCCCCAAAGCGAAATTCAACCAATATCACAGATCACGTGGTACGGATCGTGTGGTTCAACTTGAACTTGAACGTTCAACCTCCTATGTGGCTTCCTCTGCAGCAGCGTACGTTTGATTAGTTTCAGTCTCCTCGATTCCAACCAGCAATGCGATACATCCCGAAGTCCATCTGGTCTTCCCTATCTTGAGAGGTACCAGTCGATCGCCTCCCGCGACAAGTAGTGAGCCATATTATAAGCGCCCGCAAGTAGCATCCACGGTAACAGTCCAGAAGATAGAACGAAAGTGAAGTGAAAGGCAAAGGAAAGTGGTGTTACACAAGCAAGCGAACAGATGTCGTAAAAAGCGTCACGGGCCGGGTACAGTTTCAGCGGTTTTAGCGCTTGAGGTCGATGCGATGCTGGAGAAAGAGCTGGACATGCTGGAGGGTCTCGGGGGCGGAGGCGGCCGGCATGGCCGTGAGGGCGCGCGCGTCGGGCCAGTCAAAGCGGGTCGGCGGCCGCAGAGCGAAGAAGGGCGGGAAGTACCCCACTAGCAACGGGTTGCGAACGAGCGGTGACTCGGAGTACTCTGAGTCGGAGTCGGAGAGAGGGCGCGGGTCCGGCGCGAAGAACAGCGCGCGCTGCAGGTCCGGGGCGAGTGTCGTGGCGTGCCACATCTTGCAGACGAGCGGCGCGCGGAGGAGGAGGTCGCGCACCGGGAGCCGCGCGAGGACGAGCGCGAGGAGCTCGGGCGTCGCCCACACCGTGTCCCTGGCGGTGGCGGTTGCGATAAGATCTGTGGAAGGCTGTGCACCGCTATCGCCGGCTTAAATAGTGTCTTGGCCGGGTCCCCTGTCACTCCAGGGCCGCATGCACTGGGCAGGATAAGCGTAATGGCAACTGGGAGAGTATGAGCTGGGTGGGCGCAATTCCGACCACGCTCTGGATCGTCCGGCTGTCGTTCTTGCCCACGAAGCGAAAGTATCGGGTGAGTTGGAACATGACATCAGAGAGGAAACTGGTGAAAAGCTGTAAGAGGAATAAAAAGACCGGAGTACTGGTGATTCTCACCTGTTGAAGTAGGTCCCAAAGAGGAGAGAGCTTAGACAGGGTCAGTGTCGAGAGTCTGGACCAGAGGCACCGACAGTCACCCTGTGTAAGGCCTTGTCAAGGGAAACCATCCGAGCAGCAGGACGAAAGGAAGGGGAGAAAGACCAGCTAGATCAGAACATCGCCTGCGAATTGCTCTCCCTTTCGGTCAGTCTGGTGAATTCTACAAGAGTTGATTTGTCAAGGGCAAGCGCGGCGGAGGATCCCCGGTCTGTAGAGACACAGTCGGAAATTGTAGCGAGGGCTATGGGTCGTTGGCGGATGAAACGCTAGGGTCATATACTGTAGTCCGCTGGACATGTAGCGTATCTACGGCCAGGAAATTAATGTCCATCCTGCGCGCAAAGTCAGCGAACCTTCTGAGAGCAGCGTCACGTAACTATATCATTCTCACCAGATCCCGCGCTCGCCGCGCCGCCGAATTCGACTTGCAGTAGTAGTAGGAGTCATGTTACGCTCGATTAACACAACGAAATCTAGGTAGGCCAGCTGGTCCAGGGATAGATAAAGAAAAAGGACGGAACCAACGTTGATCACCGCCCGGCGAAGCTCGTCTGCGCGAGCGGCGACGTCGTGGCCGACGAGCGGATCGTCGTGATCGTCGTGCCCGCCGCTGTACTGTTGGCGCGCGCCGCGGGGATCGCCGGAGGCTTCCGACGGTGCGGCGGCGGCGGCGGCGCAGACCTGCGCTGCGGCACAGGCGCGGGGGCAGACGGCTGCACGGGCACCTGGATCGTCGCGGGCGGAGGCGGGGCGCTCCTGAGGCTCGACCCGCTCAAGCTGCCCGCGATCGGCACCGGTGCATGGTGCGCCGTGGGCGCCGGCGCGCTGGTGTGCGCGACGCGGTGCCGGTCCGCGAACGCGCCACCGACGGGCCCCGAGTCCGCGCTGCCCTTTCGCAGGGGCGGCGGCAGCGTGCCGACGTGCACTGGGGCGGTCGCGCCAGCGACGAGGTTGATCGAGCTCGCGTTACTCGGCCGGCGCACCGTGTCGAGCGCGGAGCGCGTTGGGGGCCGCTGTGCCTGCGCTTGCTGCGTCGCGGCGTAGCCCTTGATGAACTCCACGCTCTTGCTAGTCTTCAGTGTGCGCGTCTTCCCCGACGCAGAGCGCTCGAGCTGCGCAGAGGCGGACATCGACGGCGCGTTCATGTTGGAAACGGTGCGCCCCGAGACCCCGTTGGACCTGCTGCCACGCCGCACGTCGTCGTCGGACGTTGTATCGGACGAAGGGTGTGCCTTACGCAGCTGGACACACCAGTCGCCGCTCAAACAGCGCTCAACCAGCCTACGTGTTGTGGCGCTGACGTCTCTGATCGTCGAATGGCCCGTCAGCGATTCCAGTGCGAAAACTATCTGGGGGCGTTTGTACGGGACATCCCGCAGCTGCGTCTTTGTGAGCAGCGGGTGCAGGACGCGGAGGTAGGTGTGGCGCAGCTATAACCTTCGTGAGTCGGGAACGTTGTGTGTTCTGATTACATACAGACTCGCTTTCGTCGTCGAGATCCACCAGGTCGCGCAAAAAGACGTCGACGAGGACGCAGAGGTCGTTGGTGTAGAAATATTCGGACGTGCCCTTGGTTGTGAACAGCAGATACAGGATCTTGAGGACCAAGAGTTGCATGCAGAGGTCCTCAGGGGTGCGTTCTGTTGCGGAGATTATAATGGGATGATCTGGTTGATTGGAGACGCACGAGCACGATTCAACATGAAGATCATGTTTTCGCCGAACGTCTTGCTGGAGCCTAGTCGCCGCATCAGAACTTGCAGGACTCGATTTTTCGGCTCGGGACTATCGCTTGGCAAGGATGCAACCATGAACTGCTCGTTCAGAGCAACCTGTGCACCCATATTAAGCAACGCGCGACTCGTTCTGCCGCACTCACGATGAGTTTGATGACCGAGTAATTGAATGTCTCGTCCTGCATCTGCCGCGTCTGCTCTACGAGATCGAACATGTAGTCGATGAACGGGTCGTCAAATATTCCTGGGATCCGATCAACCAGGACGCGAAAGTCGAGCGAGCCGTTGACGTACGGAGATCCTGAACGGAAAACCGCTGCACGCGACAAACTTCATAAAGCAATCTGATACACAAACCTCGCAGCTTGGCTTCGATTGGGACGGGCTCTGCCACCGCGGGCTGGGTCGAGGAGCCTGCGTTTCCGAAATAGGCGTCCTCCACGTCAGGGTCGATTTCGACGAGGACGTGGTCCATGAGGAACGGCAGCAAGGGCGTCCAGCGTTTGTGAGAGCGGAAGAAGTCTGCGCGCCGCCGGCCATGGCAGAGCAGGACGTGGTAGAAGATGAGCTGGGCGTGTGGGTCCGTGTTCTGTGGCACTTGTGAGGCGCAAGGGACGGGTCCTGATGCACAAACACGCACCGAGCGGGCCTCGTCCGACATGATCTCGCACATGCGCTCCGAATGGAACGCGAAGAGCTCCGACTCGGCGATGAGATTGCACGCATGCTCGAGCTGGAGCGGGCTCTGCAGATATTGTTCTGCGGAGCTGTAAGCGGCGCAGAAAGGCTCTTAGTCCCAGACGCATACCGTGGTATGCGGCGCACAGCGCCAGGTAGCGCTTCAGCGTTGAATCGAGGAGCGACAAGGTGTGCACCTCGTCCTTCGGCAACTGCAAGATGTCCTCCAGCTCTGATTGTGGCGTCAGTGAGCCCACCACATGGGACAGAGCGGCTGCGCACCCGACCAGAACTGCTGGGCGTTCTCGACGAGGTAGACGATGCCCAGGTCGTCTTCCATGCGCATCGAGGGGAGGAGGATCGATGTCAGCACCGTGACTGTCGGCTAGTGACCAATCACGTGCGCAGGCTGTGCTCAAGCGGGCCGACCAACCAGTGCACGTGCGACATCAGTTCAACTTGAACTTCAACCTGGTCCTTGGTTCAATCTGAATTTGGTCGCGCGATATAAAGAAAAGCTCTCGCATGCATTTATTTACAGCCCAAAATTTGTCGAAGATCAAGTGACTAAACGGGCTTTCCAATCCATCCATTCTTCGCCGCCTGCTGGATAGCAGGGAAGAAAGCATTCGCCATCTTAACATATCCTGCATTGGTCGGGTGGATGTTGTCCGACGACAAATCGGACGCTAGCACCGATGACATACTGACGAGCAAGATATGCTGACCCGATGCGGTACGGTTGTTGACCAGGGTAGTTATTGCCTGGTTGTAGGTATTCACAGCCGCCTGGCCAGAGGGCAAGGGTGTCAGCGTAGCAACAATAAGGGTCGTGTCGGGAGCTGTCTTGAATATCAAGTCGATGAGACTCGACAGGCGGTCTGGGGCCGTCCCAAAGCTGCCCCCGTACACGTCGTTCGTGCCTGCCATCAGGGTTACGACCTTGGAATCGGATAAAAATGAGTGGACTTCCGCGAGACAGGGTTACTCACATTAGGGCGCGCAGGCAACGCTTTGGCGTTCGTGGCGACTGAAGCAATCTGCGCGATCGTGTAACCGGAGTGGCCTTCGTTATCATTGTCCGCCATGGTTCCCTCCTTGACGGAGCCAATGAAGTCGACAGTGTTGCCAGTCTGCAGAAGATTATGGAGTGTGCTGCGGTAGCCATTGCCGTCGGTGCTGGCCACACCATAGGTGATTGAATCGCCCAGGGGAAGGAGGCGGATGGTGAGACCCGTGGTTGCGGTTGACGAGGGGGCAGAAGTGGTGCCGGTAGCAGTTGTCTTGGATGTAGTCGCAGTCGTGGCCGTCCCAGGAAGGCACTGTGTAGCAGAAGTCAGATTCACATCTCCGGACACCAGAAAATAGAGACTTGAGAGTAGAACGGATTGGAGAAGGTGCAGACTGAGCCTGAAACGCAGGTCGTAGCTTGTAGGTTTTCGTGGTAAGATAATCGAACAAGCTCCCATGGTTAATGCACGCACCGCCCGTCCAACCCGAGCCGCCGCCTAAGAATCAAAAGATGAAGAACGAGACCCATTCTTTAGGCTGACGACAAACATTGTCCATACACCGGGGCCTGGGCCAAAACAGCGGTCGCAGAGACGCACAGCGCTATGAAAATCTTGGCTAGCATGTTTTCTGGGGTCCGCTTGTCCACACTGACGAACACATTATATAGGCCGCTACCGGAAAATTAGCGGTCCGCACCGGAAAAACAGAGGATCGGATCATCCGAAGCGAGCATAACTGACCTAATTGAATGCCAAGTACATTTGAGGCTTAAATGACGGGTCCGAACCAGGATCTGAATATCGATTCGGTAAATAGCTCTCGAATTTTCCTTCTGTTTCTTGGAGTTAGAAACTGGCTCGACCGGGGCAAATATCAGATCATCGGTTATTCCTCCTCCTCCTCCACATTTTCGTCTCGTGGAGGCGAGTTCAGAATCATATGAGCTGTATGGTCAGGTGTAGCCTTTCTAAACTAAAACCAGACGTACCAAATGAACGGGGAAAAACCCGCGCGCCAGCTGGTGTTCAGCGGGTTTGGTTGCAGTAGAATTCCTCTTCTTTGATGTATCCGCGAGTCCGAAATAATCCCTGCGCCACCTGACTATCCCTATATGTTACTGGCTGATTCTGGTTCATCATTCGATTTGACTGTGATGCGGAGACTTACATCTGTCAGATGATCTAAAGATACTTTGAAACTGCTCGTTCATTGCTCTCCCTCTCAAGTGGCGTGCAATATGTCGAAGAAAAACGGATGGATGTGGTATATATAGTCTTCAATCTATCCATCTAGTGAAAGTTTACAGCTGTTTCCGAAAACGTTGGCAGTTGCGCAATTATTTCGACCTACATCAACTTTTGATGGAAGGCTAAGCATTTCCATTTTGGGACGGCTTGGCGTGACCGCCCTGAAGATTCTCATACCTATACCCTCCCCTTACGCTCGATATACTGCTTCCTAGATTCAGATACACTTGCCCTACAATAGGTCGCATTTACAACAAGTAATTTGTACATACCATTGTAGGCAAATTGTAGGATTTAATCTACATATGATTAAATATGGGACCGGTAAGGTAAACCGGGCAGGGTCTACATTAGAAGTGATAACTGGAGGGGCAGTGACTCTCTGCGCTCATGAATTTCCCTCGTAGGTCGAGCTCTGATGTCTCCCTGTTATGCATCTGGCGGCGCATCCAGGCCTTGACCGTAACAGCGGCATGGTTTATAAATGAAGCTGGGAAAACACAATATGAGTTCTCACCTGGGTTAAAACCTCAATAGGCCTCAATGGGTGTGCTCACTCTCTCAAGTCGTCGCTGTTAGCGCTGAGCGCTGGTATTGCGCAGGGCAGTCAGATCACGCCAAGCCGTCCAAAAAGGGAAATGCTTAGCCTTCCATCAAAAGTTGATGTAGGTCGAAATAATTGCGCAACTGCCAACGTTTTCGGAAACAGCTGTAAAATTTAGTGCTGGGTCTGGTTCGTTTAATACGTCGTATTATACGAAGGTGGGCAGTGGCCTCGATGTCTGCAATGCAGGGCCTGTATAATACATTAAATACCGGCGCCGCCGGCCCGAAATTTTTGATGTATTAAATGTATTATACGTGTATTTAACTCTGTATTTAATGTATTTAATGCACCTAACCAGCCCGCTGCATCCCATTTGGCATCTGAGGCCGCCTGGAGCAGCTCGTATTGCTCTACACTGAGCACCGTGAGTCCCTCCGATCCCTCGTTGGTGGCGATGTGACAAGAGAAAAAAAAAATAAGAAAAGCATGCATTTATCTGGTAGCACATGTCCGTTAATAGCCGACGGAACCTCACTTCCGAGTCACTCCGACCCGGCACCAATCTCGGCCCCAGACACCAGCAGCACTGTGCGCACAGCGGTCAAGCATCCTGGGCCATTGCTGCTGGCTTTCAGCGGTTCCAGGTATTAAATACACAATTAAATACATGGCCTCTGGCGGCCTTCAGGTATTTAATGTATTATACCCTGTATTATACGCCTTGTATAATACGATCAAAAAATACAGGGTTTCAGACCCAGCACTAGTACTAAAATTGAACTTCAACCGCACAGCATTCGTGGCCGTTACTCGGCATCAGACCCCATCATTCGATCAATACGGCAATCACCGGGCTTCCCTTCTATACATAGGGGAGGAGGGGAGGGGAGGGGGCGGAGCGTCCCCCGCTCGCATCTGAGGGAAAAATCCGAGGTCTCTGGCCGCCAAAAAAAGGAAACAGAAAGTTCTGGTTTCTGTATCATATCAAGGAGGGCAAACATTCAGTGCTTTCAGGTTCACGGTCTAGTCTATGGTACCGATTCTGATATAGATACCAACAGTTCCGGATTCTTTTTCGGCAGCGAGAATGTTCAAATTTTGTCGTGTGTATAATGAGACTCTCAATTTTGGGGGCCCTTGGCAGCTGACGTGTACCGGGGACTACATATTCCTTTTCACGCGACGAGGAATTTCAAAGAAATTTTAAAATCTCCAGGGTGCTGGAAGCTGTACCTTTAAATTGTAGGAATGCATGTGCTTCTGCTCGGCCCACTATCGCAAGGTCGGCATCAAGAAGTTATTATGCAACTTGAATAATATCTTCATGGAGAGGTAGTAAGAAGCCTCGGGTTGTCTGATTCAACAAGGGGCATCTAGGGGTATCTGCAAGTGCAACCTGTCAGGCTGGTCCCTGGCCCTTGGTCCATTGGACCGTTACGGCATGGGTAAAACTGGAACTCAGTCCTTCAAGGGGGCCATTAATATTTGAATATTTGCTCTAACTCGCATTCCGATTTGACACTTGGGTTTGATGCAGTTGTGCATGTCCTCTCCTGTCGTTTGTTGAACATGGTCGTTGAGCTCGACGGCAATCAACTGCACGTCACCATTTATGAAACGGGGTGTTACTCAGACTGTATCCGGCATCGGACATCACGGGGGCGGTGTGTGCCATGTTCGGCGTCTTTAATAACCTTCCAACGGCCAGTGGCATGCGGTGCTACCCCTGCAGACCCCTGCATGACGATCCCCTCTCTGGTGGCCTCTTTCGACGTCAACGCGATTATCGCCAGCGAGAGCCTACCTTCGGCGCGGTACGTTTCTCCTTGATTATGGACGGATAGACAGAGGCTGACGCCAGAGGCTACCGCGTCTGACAGACCCCGGCTTCTGTATTTTTATTTCTGTGCAATCGGCAAGATTTTTTCTTTCCATTTTTCCTTTGTGCTCACCGTGTCGCAGCAATCTTATACTACGACCATCTCTTGACGTTCCCAGCTGAAGTCGCGTACATATGGCGGCGGCCCAAGTCCCGAAGCGCCTACTGGTTCTTTCTGAACCGGTACCTCAACTTTTTCTCCACTCTGCCTGTCACTGTTTTCAACTTCGTACGGTTTGACCATGCGGTGCGTGCCGTTGCGCCATGCCTTCCCCGGGCTCAACGAGATATGTACAGAGGTCAAGATCAGTGCTTGCCACCTTGCCTACACTGTCAACTTACGCTGTCGACTCGCTTCCAGCTGCACCAAGTACGCGTTCTTTCGACAGGTCTTGCTCGTGGTGCAGGTGGTTGTGGTCGACCGTGAGTCCGAAAGTCCGTGCAACTCTGCGTGGTTCAACAACGACATCTGCGCAGTGATCCTCTCGTTGCGGGTCTACGCCCTGTATGGCCTTGACAGGCGGATACTCTATATGTTTGCCTGTGCGACTGTTATTGGGATGGGGATCACCGGAGTGCGCAATCCATCAACCTTTTGCGCGCATCGAGTACTAACCAACGCAGTGGGCCATTTCGGCGCAACACAATCCGCGGGACTTGGAGGATTATAGCGTGCCAGGGTGTTTTCTGCCTTTGTCTGTCTCATCGTAAGCAGTCCGTGTTTCAGGCTCAGATAATTGCTTACCGTCTAGTCCAGTGGCACAGGCAAGTGTCAAGTATCCTTTGAACCGCATTTATTGATATCCTTTAGATCTTGCTGCCGTCTGGGAAGCCTTGTAAGTTTCGCCTTTTTTCCCGTTCTTGTAATCAGACCAGTGTGTTTATTCCAGGCTGGCCTATGATCTGCTCATATTCGGCACCATTCTATTCCGCACTTCCCAATTCTGGCTGCGGCATCGAGGCTCCCTTTCTTCGCCGGCGCTCATGACCCTAATGCAACGAGATGGTAACTACAACATCGCTGAGATTTTCGAGATTGACTTTGTTCCCGCAGGCGCCTTATACTTCATGTGAGTGCAAGCCGGGTGCTTAAAGTCGTAGACACTATTAACGCCCCGAAGCGCGATGACGCTGGCCAATCTCTCGAACATCATCACATTCTATGTGGGTCCTATAAACTCAGCATTGCTCTTACATTAGTTAACTTGTAACAGCTTGGCGGGGTACGATTCCCCGACATCCCGCGACATGCCCTCTGAATCCTGATCACCGCCCAGTCGTTCACAAAAGGCGGACTCTCTACCTTCGCAACCACGCACGCATCCGTCTTCTGTGTTTTGTGCCGCCCTCCTCACCCGCGATGCAGCATCTCGGTCACGATGACCTCGCGGCTCATGCTCAACCTGCACGCCCTCGCGGACCGCGGCCTGTACTCAGAGGCCGCGTTCCACTCGAGAGTCTCTGACCGCGCAGACGAGACGCTGGACACGATCTTCCCCTCCTATTCTGCGGCCGGGCCCGCGATTGAGCTGAGACGCACGGAGGCCAGTGCGCCTCTCAACATGTAGTACACCGGTGGGGCCGTCGCGGTCCACGTCCTCCGATGTCCCTCGGTTGCCGCAGCTTCAGATAAAATCTAGACGTACTGTATACTTACCTCAGGCCATTCGATGCAGATGCACAACATGTAAAATATATACTATGAGTCCATTTGAACTTCCGACAACAGCTTCTACAAATATTTTGAACTTCGTCACCTGAGCGCCCCGGGCCGTGTCCCGCCGCCTTCCGCGACCTTCGCCGGAAGTCTCGCTCTCTCTTGCTCTGTCGTTGTCCTGCGACCCCTGGCAGCTTGAAGATGTCCTTAGCTATGGCAGAACCATCCACAGATCAATACAACGGATTCCCCTTGGAGTCCGATCCCGAGATATTCACCGACCTCCTCCACGCTCTCGGCGGCCGGCGCTCTCTCGAATTCCGCGACGTCCTGTCCATCAACACCGAGGATCTGGCCCCGGGAAGCGGGATGGATCTGCCCCAACCCGTGTACGCCTTCGTCCTGGTCTACACCGCGACCCGCGAGTACGAGGCAGGCATCCGCGCAGCCCGACAACAGGCGCGCGACGAGGGGCGTGGATACGCGGGAAAAGGCGACGGCGAGCCTGTGCTCTGGTTCGAGCAGACCATCCGGCATGCGTGCGGGTTCTTCGCCCTGCTGCACGCAGTCGCGAACCTCCGCACCCCGTCCGCGGCAGATTCGTTCATCGGTTAGTTGGCCCCGCTTCGTTGGCTGGCGTAGCGCTGAAACTGGAAGGCGCCGTGCGAAGAGCCGGGCTCCCTGCTCGACGAGCTCCTTCGTGCGGCTGTGCTGCTCGGGCCCACCGAACGCGCTGCCGCTCTCAAACGCTCGTCGGGGATTGCGCGGGTGTACAACCGGGCTGCGCAGCGCGGCAGCAGCCCGCTGGAAGACGACGTGCCGGGCCACTACGTGTGCTTCGTCCCCTCGCCACAAGATGGACACGTATATGAGCTCGATGGCGGGAAAAACGGGCCTGTGGACCACGACGAGTTCCTTGATGGCAATCGGGACATGCTGAGCGGCGGTCTGCAGCTGGTGCGGGATTTCGTGGGATCGCGGATAGATAAGGCGAACCCGTACTTTCATCTTATGGCACTCGTGCCTTCCGTGTCCGGTGCCACGAGTAGCTGAAAGAATATAAGGAGATTCCTCGACGTCCTGTCTCACCCAACTCGGCCGCGCTAGGCGAGTCGAGCCAACGGATAAGTATGCGGGGAGCGAAAGGAAACACTCGGATTCTTGTCCATTCCGGAAGTATATACCTGTACAATAGTCGTCGTAGTAGCCATTCCCAGTCCGTACATCTCACATCCCGACCCTAGTCTCCCTAGACAGCCCACTAGTTTAGTATTGATTTTGCACGAAAGAAAGAAAAAAAGGCCCCCAAAAAGAACTAAAAGAATGCTTACGAATCCGATGCCGGCCCGTAACGCCGCGAGTGCCTCCACGTCCGTCGTGTCCACCGCATGAGAATGCCTCGCTCCTCCGAGTCCTCGTTCCTCCCGCTCCCTACCCCGCTACACCGTCGCTCTGCGCTGCCAACACCCGACGTCGACACTCGCCGCCCACGCCGTCGCCCTTCGTTTCCAGCGACCGCCCTCTGCCTCCTCCCCGCTTGTACACAGACTCGGCGCCACGTCCCGCCCCCAAACGCTCCGCTCTCAGCCCATGACGTGGCGGCGTCGCATCGGGCATCGCCGACCACCGTCGCACGACGGTGTGCCCACGTCGCTCGCATCGCGCGAGGCCATCGCACGCACATGCATGACCGCCGTGCCGCGTGCGCAGCGCCGCCCGCGAATCCGCGCGTCGGTGTACGCCCGCGGCTCCGTGTCGTTGAGTCCGCTGCTCGCCGCAAGGTACGCCCCTCGCGCCCTCGCTGCTCACTCATCTACTTACTTACCTACCTTTCTACAGCTACTTTCACCTCCGACTTCGCGCACGTCTCGTACCGCCCGCCCGTGACGTCCACCGCAACGCACGACGTCGACGCCGAAGACCGCGCCGTCGCCCCACCCGCCCCATCCTCGCCGTCCTCGTGTACCCGCCCTCTGTCGTACCCACGCTCGCCCCTCCTGCTTGCGCCGAGCCGACCACCGCCCCAGACTCCGCCCCGTGCGCCGCAAGGTACGCCAGCCCTCGCGCCCGCGCTGCTCAGTCGCCTACTTACCTACCTACTCAAAGCTGCTTACACCTTCGAGATCGCCCACCGCTCGTACCGCCCGCCCGTACGACAGCCGCGCACCTCCCCCGATGCGAGCGCGAACTCGCGCGGTCGCCGCCCTCGCAGCGTCCGCCCGCGTGGACGGCGCTTCCCCCCGTGCTAGGCCCGCGTCTGGCCGTCATCCCCGCCGGACTTCCGCCCAAGACGCCGCACCGTGCTCGCCAGTCCCTTCCCGTGCATCCTCGCACGAGCCGTGAGCCTCGGTACGCCCGCCCTCGCTCCCCGACTTACTTCCATCGCCGCGCACAGCCATGTACCCTCTCTCCATCCCTCCATCCCCGCTTCCGCACATCGAGCCCAACATCGCGCCGGCGCCGCATCGCCAGCCAACGACGCCCGTGGCCCACAGTGCCCCGACTCCGCCCCGCGCAAGTCCCGACCGCGCCCCTCGCTGCAAAGTGCCCGACGTACTTACGACAACTATCGCACGAGAACTACCCGCCCCGCCCCCGCTTCGATGTCTCCGCCACCCCGCCGCCGTCTCTGCTCTTCGCCGCAGGGTACGCCCGCTATCGCGGACTCGCGCTCGTCCCCGTGCGCACGACGCCGACAAGACCGCGCCACCGACGCGTTCCCGAGGACCCTCGCCGTCCTCGCGCCCTCGTCCGCCCTCGCCCGCACGCTTGTCCCGCGCACGTCTCTACACGACTGTCCGGCACGGACGCGGGGAGCCCCCGCCCCGCCCCGCGCCCAACTCCGCGCCCAACTCCGCGCCCACCACTCCAATTTGAACGCGCTGCGCTCGCGATCGCGCGCCGGTCGCCTCCACCCGCCGTGTCCCGCGCACGCGATCCTGACGCGGAAGACCGCGCGCCGCCGCCCCGCGCACCCTCTTGCGGACCGCCCCCGCGTCCCCGCGTCCCCGCCCGCCTCCGTGCACGCTCGCAGCCCTCCCTGCACGCTCGCGTCGCACCCCGCCCGCGCACGCCGCTCCCCATCGTCTACGCCGACTACCCCCGCCCCCCGGCTCGTCCTTGCCGCCCCGCCCTGGCCCGTCCGACGCCGAGGTCCTGTGATGCGCCGTGCGCGCGTAACCTGCCGGGGCCCGCTGGACGAGGTCTCGGGCGGGGTTTTCCGCCAAATCGTGCGAGCGGCGTCCGGGCCGACTTCGGCGACGCGCGCAGCCCGTTCATGCCAGGACGCCCGACCGACGAACTCCGGCGCATCTGCGCAGATCCGCGCTGCTTGCGTGCCGCGGGGCGGAGGCGGAGGCGAGGCGTTCGCGCCCACAGCTCCCCCGTCGCTCGCTCCGACGGCGATGCCCGCCCCGCCGCTTGCACGGGGCGCGCGCATCCTCGAATGCGCCGAGTGTGCAGCGGGTGGACTTGCGCTGCGCGGGCGGGCTCCACGGAGGACGTTCCGCGCCGTTTGGCGTGCTCGGGAGTCGGTGCACGCGGAGACGCGGGGCGCGAGCGTCATCTGTCACGGACTCTTCGGTAAATAGGCACCGGTAGGTAGAACCGAATACGACTCACCATTTTGCACAAGACTTCCGCGGGCGACGGAATGGTTGAGCGCGCCTCGAGCGTTGCGCGTCAAGCCCACTGGGACTGCCGCAAAAGGGTAGAGTGCTCGCACCGCAGACGAAGCCTGCAGAGCGCAGAGTCAGTGGAAGGTATAGATCAGGAGCGCGGGCTCGGCTCCAACCTTGATCCTGAGCTTGACTCGCTGCACATACTGGCTACCGGCAACCGGGGTTCCGAAATCGTGCACTTATGTAATCCATCAATACACGATCTGGCGGCAAATCACCGTCGTTGTCGATCCCTGCTCAATCCCTGCTGTGTCTTGCTCCTCAGTGCCCGGAAATATGTGTATCTTATATCAGGAATACACCTCATCTCCCATACCACTCCTCCTCACTGTCGTACATCACATCCTCGGCCTCAGTCAGCCCCAAAATTGGAGCTAGCTCGACGCCGAAGCTCCCGTCTTGGATGCTGGTCCTGGGGCCAGTGGCTTCTAGTATGTCTATGCGGCTCTGGATCGCACTTCTCAAGTACCCGAACCATGTCTCTCTGTTCCCACGGCCATTGGGTCCGGTCTTTGCCTTGGGAATGCCGGATGCAGAGGTCTTTTCGGGTGCGGCAGGGTCTTTAACAGCATTGGCAAGGTGCCATTCAAGCTGGAGGTCTAGAGCGGTGACTGGAAGGTACCC
>JARJCN010000082.1:0-210177 GCA_029282135.1 Mycena belliarum
TTCTACTCTGGGCGTGCAGCATACTATGATCAGCTGGCACAGATAGAGAGCGCTGTCGCACACACCCGCTCTGCTCTCAAAATGTTGCAACTCCTCCCTCTCCCTGCGTTCGCTCGGGAAGCACTGCCCGTCCGTCCTGCAATTTGGAAAAACGCGAAAGAAATGGGCGAGGACCTCAAAGTCACAATGACTAGCTCGCGATACCGGACAATGACCCGGCTCCTGGGCCAGCTAAACGAATACCTTCGCATCGCCTCTGCGGCAGGGTGCGACGAACTCGCGTCCCGCACGCGCAACTTGCTGAACATCTTTGAGAGTTCCAAAAAGCAGGCCAATCTGACAAGGGGACGGAGGAAGACATTGTTTGTTGACCACTTGGGTCGCTCTTATACATTCGGGAAGCGGAAAACCAGCACCGCCCGGGTGTGGATGGTTCCCGTTGCTCCCCCTCGGACGGACATGGAGGTTGTCGATTTGGAGAAAGTTCAGTCTCTTGACGAGGCAGCGGCTCTCTTGACTTCTCAGCCGGATCGTTTCCACGAACCCCAGTTGGTGCCTAAAAGCACAATCCTCGTCAACAACATTCCTATTGGCGAGTTTTTCGCTGTCCCGGCCGACCGCGAGCGTGCTGTTCGCCCCCTCCAAGTTGCAGGCCTTCTTGCGGCATACAACGTATTTTCGTTGGTCCGCGGTGGTGGGACCACCGGTCAATCCGGTGCCTTGGCGCACGGTATCTCCAAGGGTCTCCTCGTACATAACCCAGACCTGGCGACCTTGTTGAGGAGAAGTACGCTCTTATTGTCTATACCGTTCTGGTCTAAATCTTGGATACAGCAAAGTTGCTGCGCCGCGATCCTCGTATGGTGGAACGAAAGAAGACGGGTCGTCCCAAAGCCAGGAAGCGGGTCTGTCATTGTTCCGTCATCTGCCAGACCCATTCCTCATGTCTTTTTGCAGTACGCTTGGGTCAAACGGTAGTTCGGTACTCGCCTGTAGTCTCACAAGAACAAAATCTTCACATTGCATCTACCGGTTCACCTATAAGTATAGAATGCAGTCATAATACATGGGAGGGATACGCCCTAATGGCACGGAACGCTGAAAATTTGATAATGTTAGGGACCAGAACGAACGAATCGTTATTGCAGATATATTGTCTGAATATCGTTGTTTCCAAAAGCCAGATTACACGCTGGACACTTTCGTTGGCGTGTAGTCACTCGAGAATCCACGCAAGATCGGCAGAACGCTGATACAAAGGATTAGTGAACGCACAAGGGAAAAAGGACAATCAAAACTAACTATGCATGCACTTTATCAGGACAGTGTTGCGGAACTCAGCGCCTTTGCATGCAGTGCATTTGAGCACGTTCTACGGGGTCGTGAAGATGGTTAGCATGGAAGAGAGTGGGCGACCGTACCATGGTCAGTTTCAGCTCGTTCTGCAGTTCGATCTCACGCGAAGAACTAGACCCTGTTGCCCTCTCTTGCAACTCAACCGATTGCCTCTCCATCTGCTTCTTCAGGAGCGCCAGCTCGTCGGTCATCTTCTGCAACTCTGCCTTCTTTTTCGCAGTCTCTTCCTCTAGTGCAATAATAACAGTTTGACACTGCAGAAACAGATCAGTCGAAGGTTGCTTCAGATTGTGATGACCAACCTCGGCAGACTTGCCGACTTCGCCCTCATGCAGTATTTTCAGGTCACGGATCTCCCTTCGAAGGCCGGCGATTTCGACGACGCGTGCTTCGTATTGCCTGCGCACGGATGCAAGGTCCTTGTCAAGGCTCATCTGTTGAATTGTTAATCATCCGGCTATTCAATGGTCAAACATGATTCTTACCACTTGCGTAGAAAGGTTACGTTCTGATTCTGTCAGGCGGTCTACGACCTTCCCTAGCTTCTCTACATTGCGCGCGAGATTTTTGCGCTCGCTTTCGACAACCTCCTTGTCTCGCATGGCAGAAAAGAACTTGTTATCCGATTTCGCTTTCTGCGAGCAAGATAGATAAACGAGCTCTTTGAATTCAGCGGATGACGCACATCGAGGCCACTCTTGGAAACACGCTCCTCCATGTCTTTGAGGTCGAACACTTTACTCTTTACTTGGCGGTCGAGTGCCTCCCAGGCAGCCGACAGCTGGTCTAACTCACTGTATACAGGTGCTTTGTCCTTGACCACTAATTAGTGTTTCGAAGGGCCTTGCATTGTCGAGAAACACACCTTCGTATGTTGAGTGTTGACTGAGCGAAGTATCTTGATTTCCGCCTCCTGCTCCCGCAGTTTATCCGCTAGCCGGGCCACATCAGGCGGAAGTGTCGAGGGGTCACCATACGTCTGCTCATATTTTTCCAACTTCAAAGTAGCCGCTGTTAACCTCTGTAGTGCGTTCGCTTCGGCCTCCATATGTTGGACGACGTTTGGATGGTCGTCCTGGAAAATGGACAGCGTTTGATCTAGAGCAGCGGCTCGCTGCTCTGCGACCCTTTATACCGTTAGACCGAGACGACTTCACGAAAAAGCAAAGCCTCACATAACTCGGTTCTTCAATTCCTCTATGTATGCCATGTCATCGAGCTGACCAGAAAAGAAAAAGCGCATCAAGTCCTCGTTGCCCACGTTCGCAGCTAATTGAGCTTTGTGGCGACTCAATTGAGATTCTAACACAAGGATACGAGCCTATACGGACATCAAGTCAATATCGCTGAATGCGATAGTAGTTGGTTACTTGCTGAACGTGCTTCCGCTAATGATTCAAGCTCCTTCATAGAGGCGAGCTTAACGGCATCTTTTTGTTTCCGTTCGTTAAGTTCAGCGGCTTGCTGTTCGCGTTGTTCGCGGAGCCGGGTATTTTCAGCGTCACGCTTGGTTATCAGTGATTTCAGCTCTTGGTTTGCTTGGTTTGCCGCGGACTGCAGGCCAGTTGAATCGCTGCGCTAGAAAGCGGATATTGTGGCGCACCTCGACAGCCTCTTGCCACTCTCGGCGCGAGTCGAGGACTGTTTGAAGCTCCTCGGAGAGCCGGTTGTTTTCCAGTTGACTTTCAGATAACGCGTGCGTTAAATATGACGCATGCTCCAGGAGAACCTTGTATGTGGGAGACTCGACGATGGATTCGACTGGGAGAACTTTCAACTGTATACTGACTATCAGCAATGCGACACGATGAAGAAGGAAAAACATGGTCACTGACCTTGAAAGAATTCGAGCGGTTAAGTGCATTCAATTCAGCGACTTCTCTTCTCAACTGTTGGACCTCCGCCTCTCGCAAGTCTGCCATATACATTCGATCCTTCAACTCCGAAAGATCGGTGTGCCCATTGATACCGGTGGTATGTTGTGGAGGCGGCTACATGGGGTTCAGAAGAGAAATATCAGAATTGTCGAAGCTCTTACTAATTAACCAGACCACTCACAACAGGAGAGGACGGGTTTTTCTGCTCCTCCGTCACTTCACGTGGTGATTCCACCGAGGCCCCCTGCGACTGGGGCTTCATAGCCAGGACAGTTTTGCTACGAAGCCGATCTGCGGCAGTCTCGGCTGCGAGGAGGCTTTCGTAGTATCGGTCCTTCTGAGCCTCAGTCTCCCGCAGTTTCGTGTGTATGACTTGCATCTCAGACCGCAGAGCTGTGCACTAAAGCAACGCTTAGTTGGACCAAAATCTGAAGTTGCTTACTTGCCTCAGTTTGGACTTTCTGACACCGCATATACGCGTCCCCTCCAGTGAGCTGGGATCCGCTACCCAGCTTGGCGAACTTCGTCACAAGATTCCGAGTGGCGTGCATATTGTCTTGGAGAGCCGATACAAGGTCCGGCGCTTCGTCTTCCGAAATATGTGACGAAATGTCGAACAGGTCTGGAGGCACAGTCAATGCAGAACAAAAGCAAACACGGCACGTACCTCGCGTATTAGGAGGGGTTGGTGGCAAGTCCTCCGGTTTGGCTAACAACCGAATCGCTTCCACCAGCTGAGAGGGTTTAGCAACGAGAGGAAACAGGAGAATGGTACTGACCTGCGTCCAACATGCCGCCATTGCAGCCAGACCAGCCTCGCAAGTGTTTTTCCTTCTCTCAAGCTCCGCTATGCGACTCTGGCTCCGGTCGTGTTCTCGTGAGTAATGCTTCATTCGCCTGAAAATGGCTTCCTTGCGAAACACCTGGTAGCGATCCTGGATGAGCTAGAGGCTCTGACGGTGTAAACACGGAATACCTCAAGGTTGTCAAGATCTGAAGGTTCTTCGATGTCGGGCGTGGAGCCATTCACATACGGGGCGCCATTGGCACCAGAAAGTATTCGCTTTTTTGCTACTGAAACGTCGACTTCTTGCGCATGGGGCCGCTTTTTAGACTCCATAGTCAAGGACCGAGATATGGAAGAGGCAGAAAGAGGTCGCTAATGCTGACTAACATTGATCCAATCAAATTCAACTCCGATGGATCATGGCATCCTGTTCTTAGTACTACTTTCCGCAGACCTCTCCAATTAGGGGGGACATTTATCTTTTGCTGAGGCAACGCCTGCGCGACGTTGTCCGTCTCGTGAGTAACTGCACCGTCATGGGGCAATAATCTGCCCAAAATAGTTAGGTTGGGATGTGGTTGCGATCCCAGCAGACACAATACCGGTTAGAAACTCTTAAGAAAACACCTTGTGAACTGAGCAACGACAAGAATCCGCTCGTGTCCTTTTGGTACGTCCGCGCTATCCAGCTCTCAAGTCTCAAATAACTCCTCGAAAATCGCAGCGTCAGCTGCGATGAATAGGGGGTATTCATCCTGAGAATGTCTGATGAGGATGATGTGCAACAAGGCAAGATGGTCAGCAACCTGCAGGACCGTTGGGCACACAGCACTAAGTCTTTGGCATACGTTCCTGAGCTCCCGTTTCAGCTGTTCAGAAGCTTCTCCGGGATGATTGAGCCACGGATGATTGTAGTTGGATGCTGACTCACGGTGATCCAGGTTCGCATCCATTATGCCGACCCAGCAACGAGCAATGCTGTTGAGGATTGTTCCTTTCCATTGTGGTATACGCTCGGGACAGGCATCGATCACAGCAGAAAGCGCCCGGAGGGAAGAAATCTGTAGCGCGACAGATGTCTTATCGAATGCACGAGGCGACAACGGATGTACAAGCTGGGCAACGAGTACCTACGATCAATGAGTTGCACGCTTCAATCGTGGGGCGGACCTGGTGATACCTTGAGATATCGCGCACAGCCGACGCCCAGAATCTTGACAAGAGGAGGAAGTGCCTCAATGGATGCCAACAGAGCTTCCAGTCTATCGCTAGAGTATGGCCAGATAGTTCCAATGATACCATCGCCAAGAAGACCACAAAGTTGATCAAAACGGTCTACCGACCCAACAGGAGTTACTAGCAAGATCAACGAGAGCGAGGCAGAGATGGCGGCGGGTAAAAGGCGCGAAGTTTCGGGACTTTGGAGCTGAGTGAGCGACCGACCAAGTGACTAGAGCGAAGCACAGATCAGGAGACACGCTAAGGTTAACCACTCCAACTACTCACAGCGCTCAGCAGAGAATCAACGCCGGTGCGCTTCAGTACTGAGCCCGGGACGCGTTCTAACATGACAGTCAAGATCTTCACGCCCTTGAGTTTATATCCTGGCTCATAATCATCCAACAAGGCCATAATCGGGGGAATAACCAGATGCCAGAGTTCCTCATATGCCGTGCTCTAGCCTGGATCAGCTTAGCAGCACTGCCCAGACACGAGCATATTACCGGGATGTTTTCAACGCACCAAAGCACGATGTTCGAGGCGCCAGGATGGGTTTTCCACGCCTGGTCGTCGTAGAAGTCTTGCGACGCCATAGGACCGCCCGCTGGACGCGCGAGTTTACGCCCCGTCTGAAGGTTTAACGACGGATGCGGATTGTACCGAAACAAGGGCTTGACGTTGTGTTCTAGGATCTGAATTACCAGGGGCACTGACGGTTCACAGAATCCGTCCAGAATATCTGACACGGTCTAGTTCAACAAAAGGATGTTTCTTCCTTTTTTCCGACATACCATGAGCCACAGTCTGGGCAGCCGGATTCACCCATACGTCCTCCCCGTTGAACACCAAAGTTGCAGACACAATGTCTGCCTGTTGCTTCAGCGTTAGACTAGAAGCTTGTTCCGAATGGAAATGCGACTGTAGATTTTGGAGAGTGGGAACCGTGGCGTGTTTCCACCGGTCGAGGCGCTGAAGTATTTCGTGGTCTGTGATATCCGCATAACGATTGAAGTCGGAAGGAACCTGGAGCGATGCAGGCACAGAGCTGCTCAAAACCATTGCAATTTTGTGAACTTTGACTGGACTTTGACTCGGAAGAGCTCAATTACAGCTGACTAAGATCATGATACTAATGATGGCCCATCATGCATCATGTCTGACAATGCGCTTTAGGTATCTTCAATCTTAAGGCGCTCTCCAGTTCGATGATCTCGCAATCTGCAGAACCTCCGTCTCCCACTTGGGTCTCCACGCAAGTAAAGTCCAATGGCTGCGATTCATTCAATTGGCATAAACATTTGCGCTTGAGACAACTGACCTTTCCGAGCACTGTCATGGGTTGGTCTGCCAACCAGATTAGTTCCAGAGGCAAGCCTCCCAAGTAAAAACCAAACTCACGCCAGACTGCTGTATTATATACAATGCCTTGCGAAGCGTTCGCAACGAAAGCCCTCGCTGTGTTGAGGTCCGGCTGTCCGTCTGTCGCATTTTTGGCAACGACGACCAGATATGCACTTCCAGGATCAGAAAGGCCCTCTCCGGCTCCCCTTCCCATCGGTATGAAAGCCTGGTTCGTGAATGGGTGTCGCTCCATCACTCTGACTTCAGCGGTGCCATTCGTCGCGATCTCTTCAAGCGGTTTGCATCGGTACACAGACAACCCTGCCGTGGCCCGCGCCTCCGATGGATAAGACGACGCAAGCAACGACAGTTTGTGGAACTTGCTCGCGGATCCCTGATTTGCAGGCGTGATCTTAGTTCCTTTTGGCACCGCATTATGGTCGTCGTATGCTTGAATGACTTGACCAAACGGCGCAAACGCCTCCGGAGTCAGAGGGAGTACGGGGATACAAATGGCGCCGTGAGGCGCCACCACAGCCGCAGAAACCTCCAATGTCTCTGCTTGCTCTTGTGTTCTCGTATGCAAGGTATTGCCGCGGCCCCTTGACCCAATGATGCGGACTCTTTTGATACCACCGTCCGGATGGATGGTGACCTTGACGTGCGTAAACAGTTTTCCCTGGACATTTTCCATTTGGAAGTAATGTTGTCTATGTGGCCCAAGTTTGGTGCGAGGCAGGATTGACACCCAGTCGTAGCCCTCTCCCTTCGTGCTGGTCCAATCGACATCGCCTGGGATAGACACCGCATGTATCTCGCAACTTTCAGGGAAGTTGCCTTTGAAATGGGCAGTGTCTATCTCAGCCTGTTCGAGGGCACCAGGTGCACCCCTTGAACTTATCAGACAAGGAGGTTTAGGATGGATAGCACATAGCGAAGCCTCACAGTTTGATGATGGCCCAATCTTTGTGACCTGGCTCCCTGCTTCGCTTCGTCTCCCAGCCATCGCCCATGTCCTTCCCGCGCCCGGGGAGAATAAGATTTGAACCAACACCAAAGTGTTGATCAGATGTG
This sequence comes from Mycena belliarum, assembly GCA_029282135.1. Classification (NCBI taxonomy): domain Eukaryota; kingdom Fungi; phylum Basidiomycota; class Agaricomycetes; order Agaricales; family Mycenaceae; genus Mycena; species Mycena belliarum. The sequence goes on from JARJCN010000082.1 coordinate 7,657, forward strand.
AATTCTACACGGCCCCCCGCGAACACATGTGCCAAGTCGAAAGGCTCTGTCACGTCTTGTGGATGAACTGGATTGACGCGCCCGTACACTCTGAAGCGCGCCTAGCCGGAGATGACGCAGTACACTCTGAAGCATACGTGAAAACGTACGATGCCCCCGTCTGGGTACATATTGAGTTTGACGAAATTTACTCCGGACGTCTCTGCGACGCGGAACAGGTGCCGTGAGTTCGGGAGCATAGCTTCCTTTGGCAGGACTTCGACCCACTGAGATGTTCAGCTCCAGTCTTCCGGTTACTTCACGATAGGACTCACTCTAGCGTCTTCTTTCGTCGGAATCTCGGACTCCAGTCCCGAAAGAAGATCTACAGAGACATGAGGGGCCTCGTTCCCTACACCAGGACATCAAATGAGGTCGGCGCCGGATAAATGACGATGTTGTACCGTTGAAATGCGATGTATCAATGTCGAAACCAGAAACAAAACCTGATGTCCCGAGCTGGATGATACACCTGTTGACCTACTTGTAATGCATGCCATCGAGTATATTGATTATCGCACCAGTCGTGGCTTGAATTGTGCCGTCTGCTTTCCCAGCCACTGTACAGCGCCCCCTTCGGACCGAATTGGCCCTTCAAGCTTTGTGCGGGCTTTGCTCAAGAGTCAGGGAATGGTCGATCTTCGCCTCCGTGAAACTCGCCTCCACAAGAAGGAGATGGAACGCCTCCGCAAAGAAGTCATCAGAGACCGAGACTACACGACCACCAAGAGCAACGCTGGAGAGTTCTGTGTCAGTCGTTCAGATATACGTTGTCGAATGCGCGGAAAGTGTCAAGTGTACCGGTAGTGGATGAGAACTCTGTGGCAAACGCGTCCAGAGGTACTTGCTTAATTGCCATCGATGGGGGACCGAAAGGGGTTCAGCCCTAGTAAGCCGCCACGTGCGGATAAGAACTGCTACTTCAAGTCGCGTACAATGATCCCTAATGACCGCCGCAAGGCTCACTAGTACTATGTAGGAGCCCGAAGATCTTGACGTGGCGCACACCGGTGTATATCTCGAAACAAAGCGAATATGTGGATTGCCAAAACTCGGAGGGCTCAGCGTCGGCCAGGTCTGTTCGAAAATCGATTTTTGTTTCAAGTTTGCTCGCCTGCCTCTGACGTGCAATTTTGGTAAGTGTGTGTATGTAAGTACGGTGGAGGATGGGGGCAGCGTATATTACTTATTAAACCAGACACCGGTATGCTATATATGTAAGTAAGTAAAGACGGTTGTTAATCATGATAATAAGTAAGTCTGACCTTCATCCCTTCATCCCTCAATTTTTCGAGGCGCATGTGGTCGAGTCCATGCACGTCGTCGAAGAGGTGGAGGTCTAGATGCATGTGCTCCAGGCGCGTAACACCCGGCGTTGTCGTCCTCCATCGGGACTCGATCATATCCGAAAGCAGTCCGTTTGGGCACGTCCAACACCCCTTGCCCAAGTCGAGTTTTTTGAGCCTAGGGAGGAGGCACCTACCAATGCTCTTCGCGATGCGCGGGACGGTGAGCAACTGCACGAGCTGTGGCGTGATGACGGGGTCCCACGTCCAGTCGCGGTTGTCGTGCATCACGAGCTCCGCGATCCCGCGCACGCTGACGTGGTCCAGGCACTCGATGAACTGGCTCGACTGCACTCCCGTGTCGTGCACCTCGAGCCGTTTGAGCGTGCACTTTGAGCGTGTGAGCAAGTCCATGAAGGACTCCTGCGGCCACTGCGCATGGTTGTCGTACGCATCCTGCACGTACAGGGTGATACTCTGAAGCGCAGGGAATACAGCGCGGTCGAGAAGAGCTGCGAGCTCTCCCGCACGGATGTGGAGCTCGAGTGAAGTGAGGGCCGGGAGGACAATGGGGAGCGCGGGCAACGGACCCTCTTGTGGGTCGACTAGCAGGTTACAGCTCTCGAGGTTGGGGCAGCCGCTCATGATGGATAAGCAAGCGCTGACAGAGGGAATGAACCCAAGGTCAAGGCGGGTCAGTTGCCTCCACGGGATTGCAACAGTGGTCGTCGGGGAAACGTTGAGATCGCTCAAGCGCGACACGGAAAAGCTAGACAACATCGGCGCCACTTCGAGCATCTTCAGTAGGTCCTGCATGATTTCCTCGTTTGGAGTCAACCGCCAGCACGTCGTTAGATGAAAAGTCTCGAGCAAAGGCGCGTAAAAGTCGGGCGAGGGCTGGAGCGACCTTCCATAAGTGGGGTTGGCAATATCTAGTCGGATATCTCTCCAACGGGCGAGATACTGGATGTAGAGCGCAAGGACGTCGTCCGCAACTTCCTGATTTCCCTCCGACTCGTTTGTCTGATACAGAGACAACTCCAGGGGAAGATCTCCAGAACGTTGCAACCACTTGAATGCGACGTCGAGGGGGGGGAACGCTCGCCCACTGTGGACGACAACAGGCAATGCTGTCCACAGATTGGGCAGCGACAACGCCACTATCCTCCACGCTCTGCAAACATTGAGCAGGTTGTAAGGAGCTGTGAGGAGAACAGGCGTTGTCGGTTTGCGATTGCAGATGGGAATATCGGGATCAGGGGAGTCTGGGAGACAATGGAGAAATATCTCCTCCCAGATGTCCCGTGGCATACGACCAGCGGGGTACGAATATTGGCCGTACTGGTGGTGAGATATCTTCCGTCGATGGGAAGGGAGACGGTGTGTCTGCGGATAGGTGTTGCTCCGGGGGCGAGTGAGATAGGTGTATTGGAGGAGGGAGGGCATGGTGAAAGAAAGCGGAAGAACAGGGGCAGAGGACGGACTTATATACACAAAGATAGACAGGGGCATATTATCTTGATCATGATCGAAAATGGAGAATTGATAAATAGCTTCACCGTCTTGCGATTACAGTGCGCTTTTTCTGCCATGGATCAAGCCAAATTTGCGTCTTCATTTGAGCAGTGGTCGTGAATATTCTCTGGACACTGGCCGCCTGGCCGTCACCAACCTCGACAGCCACGACTGCGCCAGGATTCAGGAAGTCCTTTCGAGCCACTAACTTTGCGATGGCATGATAGAAATCCAGCCCATCAGGTCCGCCAAACAGGGCTTTCGGGTCCTCATAGCTTGCGACCGAGTGCGGGAGCTGCATGTATTCCGGCCAAGATATATACGGAGGATTTGACGTGATAAGATCGAACGGAGGTGCGACACCGAGACTGATATGCGGAAAGCTCGGGTCAAGGAACGACGCCTGGAAGGCTTGAAAAGAATTTCGAGTTATATCATGCGAGGGAGAAAAGCCGCAAAGAGCGGCATTTTCGGTGGCCAGACTGACAGCCTCTGACGAGATGTCTATCCCATAAGCGTGTACAGACCCAGCTGGCAGCATGTTGCAAAGAAGAAGGGGTATACAGCCCGTTCCCGTGCCCAGATCCAGGACAGAGAGCGTGCGTGCCGAGCTCCGATTGAGGACCTCTGCGAGACGGATGGTCCAATGCTCCGTCTCTGGGCGGGGGATGAGGACCGGGGGCTTGACCTTGATTGTGAGAGGGCCAAACGGCTGTTCCGCTACGCATGCAGTGAGCTGCTAGTAGTCTCGGAGCTGCAGAAGGATGCACCAAGTATATATTGAAGCGGTTCGCCGGCGACCCTGCGGGCCAGCATGCGTTCGAGGGGAACTTCTGAGGTTGCGCGCTTCATCCACTTGTACTCAAGGGCGGCCTGCCGCTTGCCGAGGCGGGCGGAGAGCAAAGCTAGAGTCACGGAGGTCATGGAGGTCCGTTTTCGAGCGGTTGGCGGGTATATCGGGCCGACTTCCCCACGGCGTCATCTGTGAATTTCGCTGCTCGCGGCCTCTTTGGTCTTACCACCACCTCGCGGCGGCGAGTGCACTCCTCCACCGCGTTCATGCCCGCAGCTATCCGACCTGCACCAGCAAACCTTTCCAACGTCTTTGTCAACCCGTCTCAGACCATGACTGGCAAGAAACAGCTTCATCCCCATCCTGCTCCTGGCGTCCCCGGACCTGCTTCGCAGCTTCCTGCTTCTCTTAAACGCAAACAGCAAATCGCTCTCCAGAGCACAACAGACGACGAGACCCAGGACGATTCCGCACCTCCCACACCCCGTACCCGTGGCAGAGACGGGCCCAAGAAAAAGAAGGCCAGCCGCGCTTGCGTTCATTGCCAGAAAGCTCATCTCACCTGCGACGACTGTAAAACCCTCGGCTGTGTTGCAGCAGTGCTCGCGTGCTCACGTCTATCAACCTTTCTAGCCCGTCCGTGCCAGCGTTGCGTCAAACGTGGAATAGGTGCGAATTGCACCGAGGGACATCGGAAAAAGGCAAAGTATCTTCTCGACGAGGAGGAACTTGGTGGGCCCGCTCTGCCGCCGCCCCCGCCTTGACCTGATCACGTGCTTCCAGGCCAACTTAAGTCGCGCGACAAGTCATCGGCTCCCGAGACCAACGTAGAATCGACTCCGACCCCCGCCGTTCACCCCCCGCGTAACTTTCCTGCAATCATGCGTTAGCTTGCCTGTCTGACATCTACGACAACAGCACAACCCTCGTTTGATCCAAGTGATCAAATGTTCAATCCTGTTCCCTTCGACCCCAGTTTTACCTTTGGTTCAGAAGCGGCCAACCTTGAGTACTCCATCCTCTCAGCGATTCTCGGCAACCCCAGTCCGCCAGAAACCACAACGAGCCCGCCTCCAGCCCCGCCCCCCGCCCCGCCATATTCGTCGTGGCCGTCTGACGAGCCTGGCATGGAGTTCACGCAAGTACGCCCCACAAACGAGTACGCTCCATCGTACGGGGAGCAACAAATAGCCGTTCAGCCTTCAGATACTCTCTCGACCACCCCCACATCAAGCTTTCTCACATATTCATATCCACAGCCGCCAGAACAAGAGCCGCTCCAATATTCGCCGCAATTCCCGCAGGATTTGCATCCACTGCAGCCACGCTTTCCGCTCGACGCCCGCCCACGATCTCCGCCCTTCTCCGCCAAGGACCTGCCACAGCGCGGTCTACTCTCTCCATCGCAGTCTTCTGCCTCCTCGTTTGCTCATGGCATTCCTGAGCAAGTGTTCCAAGGCTCTGGCGGCGGTGGCTCCCAGCTTCAGAACATCAACGATCGCGTGACTATGCCGTACGACTACACAGAAGGATACCATTTTCTAATGAAACACCTGCCCAGTCGGTGCGTGTGTTATTTGTAACCTCGGTCATTGTGCATAAAAGAGTGCCTCTGGGACTCGAGCTCTGATTCTTTCCCTCTATACGGGTAACCCCTCCTCATTTACTTTGCTATTCTCTTGTCCAAAAGATTCGAGAAGAATGACATATTGCGCGTCGTGCGCGCACTCGCGATCTTCCGGCCTTCGCTCATCGCGCTGCAAATGCCTCTTTCCTTCGACGACGAGGTCTTTGTTGAAAAGTGCTTCCAGCGGACACTACTGGTGCGCCTTCTATGCTGTGCTTTTGGTGAAGTGGTTGATCAGTCAGCATGACGATGCAGGAGCTAGACAAGCTCATTTCTTTCAGTGGGACGCCGACGGTAGTCTGGCGCCGCACAGGAGAAATCTGCCTTGTTGCGCCCGAGTTTTGTATGCTCACCGAGTGGTCCATGGACGAGCTGATAGGGCGCAAGAAATATATCTATGAGGTTGGTCGTTTTGTTCATTCTATCATCTCATCGCTCATCTGCCATCAGCTGCTCGAGAACCAGTCGGTTGTCGAATACTGGGAAAATTTCGCGGCGCACGCGTTCGAGAACACAACGCAGTCGATATTCGCACATTGCGTGCTTCTCAAACCCTCGGGTGCACCAGTGCCGTCAACATTCTGTTTTTCGATTAGAAGGGATCTGTTTGACTTGCCTAGCGTCGTAATAGGTGCGCAACAAAGTTGTCTAAAATTCTGTACCAATCATCCCGTTCTTCAGGCCAATGGCTGCCATTGCTATAGTTTGTATATTATCCGTATTATCGACACATTGGCACAACATATATATATATATATCTCATCGCATTCTAGTTGTGTCGCTTTGCCTCCATTACAGGTGTACCAGTATGTATCGCTTTTAAAAATAAAATGTACTGGGGATTCCGGCGAAAAGTGTCCTGAGAGCCAAAAGTAGTAGGAATGCAGTACTAGAGTATGTGAGGTACCCAGCACCGGCGTTCGCAAATACGCGCGTTCTCCCTATACCTGGCCCTCAACGGAAGCGTACTCGCTCTCAACGCCGGGCTCAATCATGCACGCATGGGCTATTATGATGATACCCGATGCACCGACAAGCCAGAACAGCGTTCCCAGAGGCCCAGAGAAGATGAGGAGCGGGATTCCGATGCAGAACAGAGTGATGTACAATGACTTCTGTGTGACTACATAGTCGCCGACTTGCGTGGGTTCCGGGGCTGTCGCTACGGTCAGACCGCGCACGCATGCAGGGGGATGAGCAAGCGATGCTCACCAAATCTGTTAATCAGCGTGAAACCTCCGACAAGGAAGACAAGCGCGAAGAAGAGCCATAGATTTGAAATTCTAGAGTGCGTAAGTAATTATTGAAAGACAAGGACATGGATACTGACAGGGCGTATACGCCGAGGATGGCCACGATGAGGCCGTAGTTCCCTAAAGCGCCGCGTCAGTGCGCGCAGCAAACATACGCTACGTGTCGATACATACCAGAGAAATAACGGGTGTTGTACGAGATGCGCTGAGGTCAAGACAAGACGTCAGCCGAATCTGCCGCAGATGCTGGTGGAGACGCACGGAGGTAGCCGTGTTCATGTCGACGGGACGCGAGATGCGCTGAACATCGAAAAACTCCATGGGAGAGCGGAGGGCAGAGAGCCTTGCTTCCTGAGAAGCCGCATTAGACAATGTGGGTTGAAACGGCAGGGCAACAGACCCGGAACGACCTGACGGAGTCGGTTACGCGCATGAGGGCCTCCATGGTGGCGAACAGAAAGGGATGTTGAAGGGATGTGCTAGGTTTGTGCGCAGTACGACACCGCCACTGCTACACACTGTCGCTTTTTGAGTCCTGCCTCAACTGCGCCAACTGCGACCGCAGGCTCGCATTGACCACGCCCCCATTCAGCTAGCAGCACTTCATAGCAACACGATGATCAGGCGCTCCCCCACCCTTATCAGCATGAGCGACCTGGACGTGCAGGACGTCCGCGACCTCCTTGCAAAGCAGAAAACGGACTCGGCCCTCATGCTCAAAATGAAGCGCATGGCAGAGAACCCAGGCATGGACAAAGAGGACCTCGAGATGCTCGACCAGCTCAAAGCGCGCTACGGCGACCGAGAGAGAGGCAGAGGTGAGTCCTGAGCACCGGTCATTGAACTACCAATAATTACGGTGCCTTCCAAGACATTGCTGCTGAGGACGCGTCTAAGGGTGCCGGGAGCTCAACCTGAATGTATGCCAAGCGGCCCTCTCTGTTCTGTATCTGTATTTTGCCGCTTCGAGTGGGTTTTTGTATTCTGAATGTACTATCTTCCCTTGATTGAATCGGGCGATCTCACGAATGCTGAACAGAACATGCACTGAACATGCGCTCAGCCCATGATGACGGCTTTGCGAGTGTGTACCGGAAATTCGCTCCAAGGGACACTGGCGAACAGCGGCAGATTCAATCGGATCGAATAGGCGTTCCGGATCTCCCCACGCTTTTGGTCTTGGTGTCAAGTAGCGACGAAGCACTGGAGCGCAACGAGGAGAACGGAGATTCTGCCAACGTCTGAACGCGGTCACGTGTACCTGCGGAAGTTGGAGCTTTGGAAGTCTCTGAATCTGATTCTTTGCATAGAGCTACATATCACATAGTAAAGCTACTTCGGAACCCTAAACATTGATCAGAATCTTGTCCATTCAGCCAAAGACAGTGAGAACCCACCGTCGAGATCTTGGTGGTCACAGAATGTCGCTAGATCCGGCCTCTGTAGGTGCATGGATGCCGTCCGCAGACTGTCCCAGAGCGCAGTCGTCGTTACACCGCTTGTACCGTTATCACTCCCGTAGGAGATACCGTCGCTCTCCTGCAGCCCCAGCGCGTCGAGGATGTGGTGGGCCGCCTCGTCAAAGCGCTAGAAGAAGGGTTGTCATTGCGGGGAATAGGAAGGGTGTCAAGGATTACTCACGCGGAGATTGATGCACGAAATTCCGAGGTTGAACCTGAAACCATAGATATGTAGCTCTAGAGATACAGCACGAGACTTACCTCGCTCGGATATACATCGGGTTGAGCTCGAGAGCACGGTGGTAATATTGGAGAGCCTCTTCTGCTCGTCCACTGTTCGCCATCGTTGCTCCGACACGATTATATAGAAGCCAGTCCTGAAGGGAGTCGAGCGGGGTACGACACGGAAAATGAAGGACATACATCAGGTCGGACGGCCAACGCCGTCCGGAAACAATCCTGGGCCTTCTCGTAATCCTATGACCCAGCTTGATAAATTCACAGAAGGGACAAATCCAATCAACCGACCTCGTTCGTGTTCAACAAGACGGCGAGCGCGATCTGGATATCCGCATCGACAGCCCCGGTCGTGTCGCTTCGTGCCATCGCAATCAAGCACTGTATCAAGGCCCCGAACTGCTCTGCCGAGGGTGCGTTCGGGTTGCCGGGCTGGCTTGCGCGATACTGGCTGACCGCAGCGCGATACCGCTCATTTCGTTCGACCCAGTGACGAATGGCGTCATGCGTCGCGGCACGGTTTCCATCGTTCGTGTGCGAGATGGCGAGGGCGAGCCATGCAGGGAGATATGAGGGGTCGAGTTCGGTCGCACGAGTGAGCGCTTGCAATGCTTGCTTCTCTCGCTCGTTAGCTTGCTGTTTTACCCCGAGATCGAACCAGGCAGAGGCGTCAGTCATGTTGCGCTGCACCACCGCCTCCAGCTCCAGAACGCTTTGCTAACACAAAATGAGCAGCGAGTAGCGATTACTTGCAGATATAGCTTACATCAAGAAAGGCCGCGCGCCCCTCGTGCGCGAGATGATGTCTTGTGGTCAATGATGGTGTGTCGGACACATATGGGTTATTTTCCTGGAATATGTATCGATCGACGGGCTTGATGCCGTTGCCGGTGGCCTCAAAGTTATCCCAGTCCGCTTGGAGGCGATCCCACTCGGCATTTCGCATCTGCGAGGTCGACGCCTGCTGGGATGCTGCATTGGCTTCCGCCCAGTAGTGTTGATACTCGGCATTCTCCTGTCGGAAATAGGCGTCGTTGGGGTCCTCGTTTGATAGCACTTCGTTCTGGTCCTGCTCGGCTAAGCCCGTCCTTGCCGTTGAGGCAAAGCTGACAGATTTTCTACGACCCGGCATATATAGACCACCGATGGGGCTGTCGACGGCTCTGCCTTTGCCCTTGATGTCAGCTTGGAAATCGCTCGCCCATCCGGAAGCAGAAGATTGGCCCGTATTCGGAACCATCTCATTTCCCTCAACAACAATATCACGATCGCGGAGGCCCCGCATCAATCCCAGAAACTCGCTTTTCTGAAACTTGGGATTCTGCGCATCGCCCACAGTTTCCAGCAACAGCCCCGCGGTACGCGCCAGCTCGTCAGCCTCTTGTGAAAGCTGCTGAGCCTCTTGGATCTGGGGTGCTTGCTGCACGACGGGCTCTACCGCCAAGGAATTCTCTTGGGAAGTGAACTCGCGGTCCCACAGTATTTCTGGACGTCAATTGAATCAATTATATCTCGTACGAGTGGCAATGGGGTACAGACGATCGTGTTGGGTGGACGGGTGCTGCTGAGCCAGTGTCGGAGGTGCGAAATTGAGCATTGGGCGCGGGGCATACGGAGTGAACATGGGGGTCCATTGCTGAGCACCTGCAGCGCTGTCAGTCGACGATCCTCGGTCGTGGTGATTGAGCCACCCAACCTTGTGTTTGGGCGGGAGACAATGCGGCGTTTATTTCCCGATGTATCTGCGCATCCCTCTGAACAGTACTGCTTTCCTGCACGGGAACAGGCTGCTGCATGAAGTCGGAGGCCCATGCTGAAGGTGCCTGCTGCCGGAAGGGGCCCGGTGATGGCACCTGCGACAGCGGCAGCGATCCATGAAGCGCAGAGAGATCGAAAGCGCCATTAGCGAGCTGCGGTGCTGGGCCCGGGGCGAAGAAACGAGCCGCCTCTTGAGATGCACCGGACGGGGTTGGCTGCTGAGAACGAAAGACCTTGGGATCGGGTTCAGCGACTCGGGAAGAATGACTGGGCTAGCAGCGCACCTCCCTCGAGGACCCAGCACGGCTTGCACCGAAATGGTCCTGCGCGGTTGAGCCGAAGCACACACATCGTGATTATGAGCCGCACCTGCTGCAAGCCTCTGTCGTGATCGAAGCGCTTGGAGAGACCCTGGAGTGGGTTGGAGGGGCCGCAGTCGGCGCCGTTGACGAGCATGGGAAGAGCCATGGTGGTTCAGACCAAGTTCAGACTCAGAGCAGGATGGGCAAACGAATAGATCGGCAATAGATCGGACTCGGAATACAGTGATAATCGAAATTTACAGGGTTGCACGTGTTTACGAGGCCCCGGCTCGGGCGCGTTTGTTCAAGACAAGAAATTAATCCGCTAATACCTATACAACTTCACTCAAAAGGCCCACCGCCGTCCTATTGCTGCAACGGCGGCGCCTCTTGCGGGTTCTCCTCGGGGCCAGCAATACCAAACTGTTGCTGCATCTGCTGGTCTCGCATTGCTCGACAATCTGCACCACCGTCCGAACGCACTGGTCAAAGCAACAGTCAGCCATACCGACAAGTAGCCCAATGCCCCGCACTCACAGTGTCTCTGTGGGGAAGCATCAGACCAAGCCGGGTCGCGAGAACAAAGCACATACGTTGAGGGCATCCAAACGGCTGAAAGTCTTCTTGCAGCCAATGCATACATTCGTCTGAGATTTGGCAGTATGCAGTGCTTGGTGTCGTCTGGCAAGAGGGTTGAGATGCGAACCAGAGCAGCGGCCAGTTCACGTACTTGCAGTCGTGCTGACGAGCAAAGCCCTTCTTGCAGTTGGGCCAATCACAGATATACGGACGTTCTTCGGTGTGCGAGCGCAGGTGGCCTGCACAAGATTAGCCTAGAAGGACTGCACAAATCCTGGCCAACCTCTCAGGTTGAAGCGACGAGTGAAGGTGCTCCCGCATCCGGGAACAGGGCAGACAAAGTGGGCTTCATTGCGGCGTCTACTGGCGCTCGCGAGCTGGGTAGCGGAGGTGGTGACCTGCTGCTTCTCGACCTGCAAGATGGGTGGCAGACGCGGGACGCCATTGGAGGAGGGGTAGTGGTTGACGCCGGGGCCGCCCGGGGGCAAGGTATTGCCATCGGGTCCGGGAGAGGGGGGAGAAGATTGGTGTTGGGCTTGTTGGGCGCGACTGTAGAGCTCTGCGGCGGTGGGCTGGTAGTACTGTTCGTCCTTCATGATCGGGCGGCCGTCGGGGTGGGATTGCATGTTTTCTGGAGGGGGAGGCGGAAGTCCAGATGGGATTCCGTAGCTCTGGGGCCCTTCCGGGTGCGTTGCAGGGCCCTGGAGGGGTATAGCCTGCTGGTCGGGAGGAGGAAACATAATCTGATACAAAGGTGGGGCGCTCATCGAAATTGGAGGGGCGCAGGGGGGTGGGGTGGGGAGACAGACACAGAGATGCGAGGATCTCTTAGCGGAGGGGGAGATGCGACGCGAGAAGATCTCGAGAGCTTCAGGTAGTGGCTGTGGGTGGCTGTAAACAAGAAACCAGCCCACGATTCCGGCCAAATCTTGCTTTTGTGTCCAAAATCCCATCTTTTCCCCAGATCGAGGCTCAATCTGGCCTGCTTTGGGCCCAAACTGGCGGAACAACGGCTCCCAGTTTCGGTCCTTTTCGAAGCAACGTCGAGGCAGTGTAAGCAGTGTTGAAGCAGTGCCGACTCTGGTTGCCGACGGGCGCCTGTCATCAAGCGCGCGTTGAGCCAACGTTGAGCACATACTTACAGTAATTAGATAGTACAGCATTAATACAGTATGCATACCCGGCACCTCACTCGAAAATGTGTGCGTCCAGCAGCCGCCGCCGCCGCATAAGCTCTGTCTCCGTGATCGTCTGTCCTGCCGCTCGCGGCCGCTGGCCAGGATCCAACTCACTCGCCACAGTGGGCACAGATGGCACTTCGCCGTCTGCTTCGCCCGTCTCCGTCGGCGAACGATCAGTAGGCGTCCGTCGCCCGCCGTTCAGCGATTCGGGCGGCGACCGTCGTTTCGGGACAAACGTGATCCCGGTGTCATCCGTCTCCGTCTCTGATGTCGGGAGACTGTCTCTCGAGATGGGCGGTTTCCTAGCTGGGCTCTCCCAACGGCGGCCCAATGGCGCACCGACGCCGTGACGTTCGAATGCGCCGTCAATCCACTCCGCCAGCTCTTCGATCACCTGCTGCAGTTCAGCTAACTGATCTCCCGGCACACAAAAACTCACCGTGTTCGCCTCCGACATCAGCGACGGCATCTGCAGATACCCATGCGACCACTCGCTCCAAATCACCAGCTGAACCCAATCTTCTTCTGACTGCCGGGACAGTTTGTCCCGCTCCCGCTTTAGCGCCGCGAGATCCTTGGGGACTTCTGCGTTGCTCATCCGCAGACTCTCCCCAAACCGCGCGCTCTTGCCCGATATCGCCAGATCAAGCTCTACCTTGCGTGCCCGCTTCGCCTCTCTCAAACGACCGGAAAAGATTACACTATCGTCCACAAGTGGATCCTTCTCTCCGCAATGCACCAGCATCGGCGGAAACTGTGCCAGCACATGGCTGGGCGCGAGAATGGGGGACAGATGGTAGTCGGTGGCAAAATCAGGGTTGCGATGGGGTCCAATATACAAAATGGCCATCGCACGCATCTACCTTGTATTAGCTGGCTGCCATGCCTTGTAGAACCACAAGTGCTCACCATACTCGGGGTAATGATGCGGTCCTGGAAATACCCCGTTCGGCTGGTCATCGTCAGTCGCGTTCCGATGGGCTCCTTCTGTTTCCCCTTCCCGCCAAAGCGTTCGGTCGCCTTCGAGTTGGCTTCCTCAACAGCGACAGACAATTCTTGTTGTTCCTTTACCAAGACAGATGTGCTTCTTGGAACATATCGCACCCGTGCCTGGAGCGGACGTTCCTCCTCGCGATACTGGGTAAAGTCCTGTTCCTCCTGGTCGGATTCTGTGTCTGCTTCGGACCCGGGTTGGCCTTCACTTGAGGAACGGGGTTCAAGGAACGTGCTACGACGAGAACCGGGGGTCTTCAGAATACTCGAGGAGCGTTTCTTTCTGGGTCCCTTAGTGCTCGAATCGTCGTCTGTCTCGCCGCCACTCGTTGTCAGCCCACGAAGGGTGTCTTTCCAGCTCGACTGTCTCTTGAGAGGCTTCCGACGCGGTACAGTGGCTCGTTTGTCTCCCACCATGCTAAGAGGGCTCTGAACATATGAGTTTTGAGCAAATGAAGGGTATGCAGTAGACAGGGCTTACGATATGTTTCAGATGATCCTTCTGCGCGGTCAACTCTTTGAGTCCGGGTAGGTTTCCTGAAGATTCCTCCGTCCGCATAACACGTAAATTATCAGGAGTCATCCATGAAGTGAAGTTGAAATCAAGAGCTGGATAATTGAACACAAGAGCGACAGGCTGAGGGAGGGCCATGGTGCGATTCGCAGGATCCTCGTTATGTTCTATCGTCCGGAAAACAACGTTCGCTGCGACACTAGCCCCAGCGGAATCTCCCGTTAGAATGACATTGAGTTTCTTGCCCGACATTCCGATACATGTACCAACTTATTCCGGAGTTGAGTGTTTTTATTCGGTGGAATTGCTCTGAACCCACCTGATTCAACTAAGATCTTGTAAGTATCAAAGGCCTCGTCTATTGCAAACGGATACGGATCTAGAGAAAGACGACGTCAAGAACTGCTTGAACGATAACGGTGGTCACCCTACATTCCGGGGCCTTGCCATAATCTATGGAAAGAACCGGCTTCCCTGTTGAGATGGCCCACATCCGAAGGCGCTCCTCGTGATGTTCAGGCGTCATGGCGACAAATCCACCCCCCGGAAAGTCGAGAATTAAATCAGTAGCTTTACTCAACTGCTTCTCGGGAAGGGCGAAGTATAAGAAGCCAATTATAGGCCGTTCATAGGCTGACGAGGCGGGCCGAGCAAGTAGTATCTTGCGCCGAAGAGCGACCCGTGGCAGATGCGTGAATATGCGTATCTGTGAAATCTGCCGTGAGCAAAGGGCGGCAGGATATAGACGAGAAACGCGCATATGGATTGGATGTCTTCTCCCAGCATCGTCGAAGCATTTCTACGGTCGGGACCGCTCTGAACCTACGTAGCTGAAGAAGCTATGAATGGTAGCACAGCGGCCACGGGTAGCGACCGACCTTCTCATCGGCCTCGTTGGGATAGGCGATATAGTAGACGGAGAAGAGAACAGAGCAGAGATCTCGGATCCAGCCTGTTCGAATAGACATGGCTGTTGCAAAGCCGGCATCAAGGCCCGTGTTTATCCAAGTAGCGCGATAGTACGAAGGAGAGTACTGCAGACAGTGAGAAGTGGATACAGGACGAGGATATGGTTCGCACCAGTCGAGCAAGAGGCTCCGGAGCTAAAGCACGCGGTAAGCAAGGGAAAGGACCTCCTGCGACTACGCACAATGTAGCCCAAGGATCTTATCGAAGTTCCGGACGACATAAACTGCGGTGAGGGTGCTGGCAACGAGCTGCCATGGAGTGAAGCGCTTGAGTGTCCTGTTAAAGGATCTCAGCCACAGGAACGGAGGGCCTCTCGGGTTTCCGTGCAGTATGCGCCAGAGCCAGAAGAATATGGTGAGGAAGACCTGTGAATGGGTTTAAGAAGACGGTGAACAGCGGCGGGAAAGGACGAGCCTGGGTGCGCTTCCAAGAGGGATTGGGACGGCCGAAGATGTGGTCTATCATGGTAATAACTGCCCCCTTGCCACAGTACTAGTGGGGGTTGCTGGGAGGTGGTCTGCGGTAATCACATGCAAGTTGCCTGAGGCTATTCTGTTTAGTAAGCCTCCCCCCAAATCCTGCTTAGTAATCGTCGCCCAAAACAGGTTCCTGCGATTCGACCACCGTATCAGGTAAGTGCTTAGCCGTTTACACGATCTCCTCCCCATCACTTGCAGGGAATATGGGCCTCACCTCCATCAAGACCGACGGCGACAAAATCGAGATCGTCAACCAGCTGCTCTTGCCCCACACTACCGAGTTTATCGAGATCAGCACAATCGACCAGGCCCATGACGCGATCAAGTCCATGAAAATACGGGGTGCTCCCGCGATCGCCAGCCTTGCCGCCCTTGCATTTGCCTCTGATCTCTCGCGCGCTCTAAAGGCTCCTGCAGACTTTGTCTCCTCTCCGGGTACCGTCAGGGATTATGTCGAGCCTATTCTAGCGCATCTGTATACTGCACGCCCAACAGCGGTCAATCTGGGGGCCGCCACTCGGCGCTTGACTGCCACTCTCGACGCTTCCATCGCAGCCGGCAAGACTGGGCATGCAATATGCGCTGATCTCATCGCGGAGGCGCACAGAGTCGCCGATGAGGATGTCGGCAGGAATAAAAAAATGTCACAATGGGGCGGCGACTGGCTTGTAAATGATGTAAAACAAAGCGGGGGAACCGGAAATGGCCTCAATGTGATGACTGTGTGCAACACTGGTTCCCTGGCTACCTCTGTGCGGAAGTCTTGTTGCTTTCGAAAAATTCCCTCACACTCTGTAGGGTTACGGTACAGCCCTAGGCCTAATCACATATCTTCACGAAACAGGCAGCTTAGCTACCGCGTATTATACACAGACTACGCCCTACCACCAAGGTTCAAGGTACTTTTATTAGGTCATCTGAGTGGCGTCCATCTCAAAAGCCCGTCGACAGACTGACGGCCTTGGAGCTACAAACGCTGGAGATCCCATCCGTAATGATATGCGACACAATGGTGGGCTCCCTCTTCCAGCACCACAACATCCATGCTGTTGGTGAGATCACAACCGCTGTCTGTTTTCAGGTGCTGACTCGTGTTCAGTGGTGGGGGCCGATAGGATAGCGAAAAACGGGGATACTGCCAACAAGGTGCGTCTTGCGCTCTTCACAGGAAGTTATTCCCTAGCGAAACTCGCAGATCGGGACCTACAATGCAGCAGTAATCGCAGCAAGACATCAGATCCCATTCATCGTCGTGGCCCCCATTAGCACCGTCGACCTCGCCGTAGCCGATGGCTCAGGGTGATTTGCGACCATCTGTTTCGAGTGCTTTGTTCACAGAGTTGCGTCAGGATTCCCATTGAACAACGGCCCGCTATCGAAGCCTGTCTTGTACGTGGAGCGTTGTATCCGAGCGAGGGGGAAACCAAGCAAGCAGTCGTGATGATCACGCCTCCTGGTCTCGAAGGGATCTACAACCCCAGCTTCGACGTTACCCCGGCGGAGCTGATCACCGCAATTGTAACAGAGAAGGGGGTGGCCACAAAGCGGCCCGGAGAACTTGTGTTTGATCTCTCTAGCGTTGTATGATGCGAGTCGCAGGAAGTGTGTGTAAGCATTTTGTATGGATCTTCACAAGGAGAGAGCGGTCACAAATATCCGGGGTCGGTCTTTCGAACGAGCTTCGGCTGTCTTTGGTCTGCGTAAGATGAAAGCCTGTGTATAAATTGATCAACCTGCGTTTGCTGCGAATTCATTAATCGAACCTTGCCGCGAGGTTTTTCGGAAGACGCGTACGCAATAGACATGCTGGGGGTCGTAAATGCACACCACAGGCGTCCTTCAACTGATGTTAATGTGGAATATGTCAAGGCTTAACAATATACCTGCAAGCCGCCCATCGGTGAGTTGTTCGGTCGTCAGCATGACGATTCCTGCACTCGGATCCGGATTGGAAGGAGTCCGGTTTGGTGCTGGGGGGCTAATCAGCAAGCTTTGAACTCGTGCGACTTGATGGAAGCGTGTTACTCCAAAAGTCGTCGGCCAGAGTTTTTTCAAGGATTTCATGAATATCTCCGTCTTCCGCCCCTCTGTCGATAGCGTCGCTGATGGAGCGAGCGAGATTCGCTCTGATTATGTATTCCCCTGCACCTGCAGCCAATAACGATAAGCTTGATTGTAAGGGAAGAGAAATATTGTATCCACCTGATACACTACAGGCCATACCTTGCCTTCTGCGTCCGTCCGCTTTCAAAGATTCAGACTGAGCCCAACATCCGGCGCCGAAAACTGCTGCCTTGGAATATGTGTGAGTCGATACGAGCTCGACGATTGCAGGCGCACCTCGCCTACTCGACCAGAATGCTTCAGTAGTATACCACCACTGGATACGCCGCTGGCGATCTCCTCAGAGGCAGCGTTCCAAGCTACGGCTCCGACCGTATCTTGGAATGCATACATGCTGTCGGCATCTTCGCTATCGAGTGGGACAGACGAAACTAGTCGACTTTTCCATTTGCTCCACTGCGCGTAGGCTTGCGGTGCGACGAGAGACTCTGGCGGCACCAGTTCGAGGTTGTCCGATTTCGCAAATGCGTGAGCTCCAGCCGAAACGAGAGTTAAGGGAGGAATACGGGCGAGCCGATCGGGTACGCGAGAGTGTTCTAATATGCGGCGCGCCAGACGGATAGGGTTCTTAACCCCTGGTAGTTGGATTCAATCGCAACCCAGGGCGGCAATAAATTTAGGGTACCAGACACGGCGCCGACACTGGCAAAGTCACTCGTGCGACCATCCATGATTGAAGCATCGCACTCAACCGTGCCATCCAGTGTTAGATTCGACCCGTACCCTGCGCCAATGTTTAACTGGAGTCGAATGTCCGTAATTGGTGCCAACCTGCGTTGAGCAGAGACGAGTTTTCCAAGGATACAATTGCGTTTTCCACCAAAGCTAGGGCCGAAACTTCGGATGGTGCCGAGTTTAGTGCCTCAGTACAGGCACTGGGATAGGGTTGGAAGTCGGCTTGTCTTATCAGTTGAGCGTGTCGTCAGCAGAATGCTCACAGCCGTAGAACATTTTTGACGTCCGGCTCGGAGCTTTTGCTGTGGATCCCTGCACCGCCGTGGACAATGATATACGTTCTCGGGTAGGCCATAACAAGAGGCTTGAGTTGTGTGGTACGAGGTACGAGGAGGTGTTTGTTGAGAGAGATATTTAGCGGTGTATGTAGGAGGAGAAATCTATCCGGCGATCAATTTCGATCACGTTGATGGCCGCTGGGACGCGGTCCGGACTCCGAGCGCGTTTCCTCAGGGTTGCACGTTCGCGTCGGCATATATGCCACTTGCCTCTTGAAAGCTTGAGCCATGGACGACGACTCCAAGGGCTCACACCTCTCCGTGGTGCTTGATCTATCACCAACCCACTGGGAACTGTCGTCCCGGGATGCGCCAGAAAACACGTACCCCCTCACCTTGGCCACCTTTTTATCACAACTCCTCGCCTTCCTCAATTCCCACATCGCCTGCAGACACGAGAACACCTTGGCAGTATTCGGCGCATTCCCTGGGAAGAGGTTGGTGCTTGTGAAACGCGTCTGTCCCGTTCTTAGCGCCTTGTTGCACATAATGTAGCATAATGCTCTATTCCTCCTCAAATGCCGTACTCGATTCTCTATCTACCGATGTCAATGCCAACTCATATCCACCGTTCAACATTGTGGACTCTACCGTCGTTCAACGCATAATGACCGAGTTGGATTCACTGGAGGAGCATCAAGAAGAAGGTATCTATCGATCCCATCCAATGCCTGGCTCATGGTCCTCCCAGCACCCACCGCGCTCGTCGGCGCCCTTGTCAAAGCTCTTTGCTGTAAGCTCGGCGCGCAGCGCTATGCAGGAACTCATCGTTCGCCACAGATGTGAACAGAATAACCCTTCCCACAAGCTCTAATTCGAAAACTCAATCGAACGGTTTTCACCCTGGTGTTCTTCCTGATCCAAGGATTCTCATTTTATCCGTATCTCCTGATCTCTCGACATCGTATATTCCGATAATGAACGCCATTTTTTCGGCCCAGAAGCTAGTAAGCCCGATTTATATCGAAGCCACGGCTTGTCATCCACTGATTCTGCCAAAGAAAGCCACTATCGATGTCTGCCAGATCTACGGCCCCAATACTGTTTTCCTACAGCAGGCGGCGCATCTCACGGGAGGATCATACATCTTCCTGGAAAGACGGGATGCGCTACTACAGTACCTAATCGTGCGTCTTCTCTCGCCGCTGCCATGCATGAAAGCCAAAGCCAATTACGCGAATAGATGTCCTTCCTGCCGCCGCCCTCAATACGCAAGACGCTCTCGGTGCCAACACAAGAACAGGTGGACTTTCGAGCGGCATGCTTTTGCCACAAGAAGATTATCGACATTGGGTTTGTGTGCTCAGTGTGCCTTTCAAGTGAGTCTTATCTTTGGGGCACGAGCGCATCATGGAACTAGGGCAGTATTTTGCCAACCGCTCCCCGTGTGTACTACGTGCCGGTGAACATTATCGGGTCCACCGTCGAGATCGGTGCTTACATCGACCTGCAGGACTAAGTTCCCGATGAAGACTCTACAGCGGCTCAACGCGGCTCGGCCGCTTCTGGCGACGGGGAACTCTACACGGCCAAGTCAGAGCCGGATGTCAACAGCGGGGGGGCCTGTGACTAATAACGGCGTGGGAGGGGCTCCAGCCGCTCCGCACGGCGGCGGGCAGATTGCAAACGGGAACACGAACGGGGCACGGTGCGTGTTTCATTTGGGCTAGACGCGCTACGTGCTGGCAACAGCGCCCAGACTAACAACGTCACAGCCCTGTGGCATGATGACCGCCAGCGAATGGTGAGCGAGGTGGGTGATCACGGCAGCAATGATGAGTCGGCCGGGGGGCGCCGCAAGGAAGGGGCTGATCGGACACGTTGCACGGGGGAATCGAGGCGACTGAGGAATGGGCTGGACGACGGACGAGAAGACGGTGAAAGAAGATGGACGCGGATTCGCGGATGGACTGCGGATGGCAACAAGGCCGGCGGTGTCAGCTGGGAATGATGAACAAGGTTGGCAGTCACGCTGGTGCCGAAAGGGTGCGTGTAGCGTGGGGGGTGGCGAGGAGGAGGGGGGAGATGAGGGGGTAGTAGTAGGACGAGGGCATGTAGTGTAGAATCACACAAGGCGTTGAAGGCAATCGATCAGAAGTGTTGACGCGGTGGCTACGATGAAGGGACTCGGCTCGGCCGTCGCCGCCGCAACTCCCACAACAACCCTCTTCCTGCCACCGCAATGTCGTCCGCCACCGCCTCCCCCTACCCGCTCGGCATCAACTACGACAGCGACGACGATATGGATATGGATGTGGACGTCGACTCCAACAAATCCGCCGATGCCGAGGGGGAGTCGGTCGAAGACGAGCCCACCGCCGCGATCCCCCCCGTCGCCGGCCCCTCCTCGTTCCACGCCGAAGCAGACTCTGTGCGTTCTTCTCCCTCGCTCATCATCGCCGTCGTCGCTGACCAGCATCCCAGGCCGAGGAATCGGTGCGCCGCCTCTCTGTCGCCCCCTCTTTTTTTTGCTCACTTGTGCAGGGCTACGAGGATCAGGGTGAGGAAGAGGCCGACGCCGACGACGACGACGAGGACGCTACCTACGCCGACGCTGGCTACGCGACAAAGAAGCGCGTCCCTAAAAAGAAACGTCTCTCGTCCACCGTCCCCCGGCCAAAAGGTACGCATAGACGCGTCCCTCCTCTCGCACGGCCTTCTACAACATCCTTGTCAGCACCTGTCCGTCCGCCTCACGAGTCCGACTCAGACTCCGAGTATGGCTCTCGTCCAAAGAAGAAGAAGAAAGGCCGCAGCGCCGCTGAGGAGGTCCGCGTGTCGAGCAGAGGCGTCAAGGTCCCTAACTACATCGACGACGTTCAAGACTTCGAAAAGTTCGATGATGAAGAGCCCGACGGGGGGTATTACGCTGGCCCCGCAATACAATACCAAGAGGAGGATGAGATCGAGGCCGTCCTCGCTCATGCCCGCGACGAGGGCCGCGAGGAGGATCCCGAGGACTTGTGGTTTGATAATATCGTGTGTCCTCACGTCCTGTCCGTTGTTCTTAAATTTACACGTTCCACAGCGATTTCACATCAAGTGGAAAAACTTTTCGCATCTTCATAACACTGATGAAACCTACGATTTCTTGAAGCGGTTCAAGGGTCTGAAGCGCGTCGACAACTACATCAAGGCGTACAAGCTGTGGCAAGCGCGCGTCACTGCTCCTGGTATATCTCGCGAGGATGTCGAAGCCTTGCAGATTGACAAGGAGCGCGAGAAAGAAGAGCTCGAGACATACCGCACTGTCGAACGCATTGTAGCGCACCGGGAAGGTGTAACTGGCCAGCAGGAATACTTCTGCAAGTGGGCCGCGCTCAACTACGAGCACTGCACCTGGGAGCTCCAGAACGACGTCAAGCCCATCGCGAAGGAGGCCATCGAGGCGTACCGCACCCGCGAGGCGGAAGGCAAGTTCCCCTACAAGAGCGTGTCGTACGCGCGGCACGGGCGGCCCACCTTCCAGAAAATCGACAAGGACCCGGACTACATTGTTGCTACAGGCGGCGAGCTCAAGGACTTCCAGCTCACCGGTCTCAACTGGCTCGCCTATCTCTGGAGCAAGGGCGAGAACGGAATTCTGGCCGACGAAATGGGCCTAGGCAAGGTGGGTTGGACGTAGAACGAATTTTACGACCGGCCGCTTACGTACAACTGCAGACCGTGCAGACCGTCGCTTTCCTTTCGTACCTCTTCCACGAGCTGGATCAGTACGGCCCCTTCTTGGTCATTGTCCCGCTGTCGACGATCACGGCCTGGCAGACCCAGTTTGCTGCATGGTCGCCCGATATCAACGTCATTACCTACATTGGGACAGCCCACGCGCGCGAAGTCATCCGCAAGTACGAGTTTGGGCCGTCGAATAAGAAGCTCAAGATGAATGTGCTGCTTACGACATACGAGCTGACGCTGAGAGACGCGAAAGAGCTCGGTGATATTAAATGGCAAGCTCTTGCAGTCGACGAGGTGAGGAAACAACATGGTCCGAGCCATTGATTTGGTTTGCTCAATGCCTTGCAGGCACATCGGTTGAAAAATTCTGAGAGCCAGCTGTACGAGGCACTTCGGTCTTTTTCTGCGGCGTCAAAACTCTTGATCACCGGAACGCCTCTGCAGAACAATGTCAAGGGTGCGTTGCCAAGCCTGCGCTGCAAGTTCGCTGACCCACACAAATCTCCTAGAACTGCTTTCCTTGATGCACTTCCTGATGCCTGAAAAATGTTAGGTTGACTCATGGGTTTTGGTTATTTGGTGGCTAACCGGACGATATAGTTGCTCTCACAAACGAGTTTGATCTAAACGACGCTGACCACGAGAACAAAATTAAAGAGCTGCACGAGCAGTTGGAGTCATTGATGCTTAGGCGGCTCAAGAAGGATGTACTAACGTCCCTGCCTACGAAAAGCGAACGCATATTGAGAGTAGAAATGAGCGGCCTTCAAACGCATTTCTACAAAAACATCCTCACCAAGGTTTTTGAGACGTTTTCACTTTTCAACTTCGTTCTGACATCTAAGCAGAATTTTCAAGGCTTGGTCAAGAGCGCCAACGGAAATAACAACATTAGTCTGCTGAATATAGGTGCGTGAGCTTGATTCTTACTGCCCGCGATCTGACCGTTGTATTGCAGCGATGGAGTTAAAAAAGGCAGCGAACCACCCTTACCTGTTTGACGGCGCCGAAATCCGCACCGATAACACTGAGGACACTCTCAAGGGTCTTGTTATGAACAGTGGGAAGCTGGTGTTGCTCGACAAACTCCTTGCTCGACTCAAACCGGACGGCCATCGTGTGCTCATCTTCAGCCAAATGGTCCGGATGCTGGACATCCTCAGCGACTACATGAACCTCCGCGGCTACATTCACCAACGATTAGATGGCATGGTTGCGTCGGAGGCACGGAAGAAGTCCATCGCCCACTTCAATGCGCCCGGATCGCCGGACTTCGCGTTTTTGCTGTCCACGCGTGCCGGCGGCCTCGGCATCAACCTGGAGACTGCGGACACTGTCATCATTTTTGATGTGAGCTTTGCGACTGCGACGTGTGCCCAGCCAGGTCTAACGGTTGCCATCCTCTAGAGCGATTGGAACCCCCAAAATGACCTCCAGGCCATGGCGCGCGCGCACCGGATAGGACAGAAGTCTCACGTCAGTGTCTATCGCTTTGTAAGCAAAGACACGATGGAGGAAGACGTTCTCGAGCGGGCTAAAAAGAAGATGGTGCTGGAGTATGCCAGTATGTATCGCTTGTCCAGATCATTGTACTCGTTGCTCACACGCGTTTTCAAGTCATCAACCAGATGGATACCTCGCAAGCGCACCTCAGCTCCAAGGCCAATACCCAAGTTAAGGATCCACACAAGCCTGATAACTTGAGCAAGGATGAGTTGACAGCGGTTCTCAAATATGGTGCACAGAAGATGTAAGGGAACTCGCATCTCCACGTTGACACGCTTCTCATGCCGTCATGCAGGTTTGACAAGGACGACACGCAGCAGAGCCAGAAGCTTGACGAGATGGATCTTGACGAGATTCTCAACCGCGCCGAAGATCACGAAACTCTTGCCGTGAACGGAGACGGGGGGACGTCTCTCGGTGGCGAAGGTTTTTTAGCCCAGTTTGCGGGCGTCACCGATATAAAAAACGACATGAGTTGGGAGGACATCATCCCCCTCGAGCAACGGCAGAAGCTCGAGGATGATGAGGAACGCAAAACGGATGAGCTGCTACCCGGGGACTCCCGCAAGCGGACACACGCTCAAGTCTCGTACGAGGGGATGGATGTTGACCAGCCGGCCTCTACGTCTGCCCCGAAAAAGCCCAAGGCACCTGGCCCCATGCGAAAATCAGCCAGTCAGAAGGCTATGGAGCTGAAAGAGCGAGATGTGCGTGTGCTTATCAGGAGCTTGCAAAAATGGGGCGATATCCGGCAGCGATATGACACTATCGTGAGTACTCTGTAGCCATGCCTTTGTTCCTGTTTGACCTTCCTCCAGGTCATCGAGTCCAAGCTGCAAGACAAGAACAGGGACATGATAGAGGATGTCGCGGATGACATTATTGCTGTTTGCGCCAAAGCGCTCAAAGACAACGAGGACCAGAAACGCAGCCGCCTCGCTTCCGGCGAGCCGCTCACCAATGCACAGAAGAGCAAGGCTGTTTTGGTTACTTGCCGCAACGTTTCCAACATCAATGCCGAAACTGTCATTTCGCGCCATCGCGACCTTCGCATCCTGTACGACATCCTGCACGACCACCCAAATCAATACGAGTGGCAAATACCCATCGAGAACATCCGGCCAACGCTGAACTGGTCCGGGCGATGGGGTCCCCATGATGACTCGATGCTGCTTGTGGGTGCGTTCAAGTATGGTTTTGGCAACTGGGAATCGATGGCCAAAGACCCCAAGCTTGGGCTGGAGGGAAAGTTTTTCTTGGAAGAGGGCAAGAAGGGCGAAGATTCTGCAAACAAACCCATCCCCAATGCAATCCACCTTGTACGGCGTGGCGATTTTTTGTTGAGCATCCTGCGTGAGCATGATGAGAAGCTACGTTCGTACGAAAGTTCCCTTCGCAGCAAGGGCCTAAAGGTTTCGGATTCTCCTCCCCCGATAGCCTCCACCTCCTCTTCTGCGATGAACATGAAGCGGCGTGCCGAGAGTGAAGCAGTAGCTTCTGTCGATGATAGCGGGTCTCGGAAGCGCAAACGCAGGCCAACTCCGACATTCACCGATTCCGAATCGTCGGATGAATGGTATGTTTTCCCCCCGTTTATATCATGAATTTATTTACTGAAACGATTGTGCTAGCCCATCCATGGACGAAGCTGCAACAAAGGAAGAATTGCGGCCTGTGAAGAAACAACTCGTGAGTTCTCGAGCCACGCCATGTTCCGATAGACTTCTGACGACTTGCCGTAGAAACAACTGAAGCTCTCCGGGGAAGACATGCCGCGAGATGACAAGGTTGCTATCTTGAAGGATTCGCTGGCTGCCATCGGCCGGCGAATTGAGCACGTTCTCAACACTAAAGAAGCCGCCGGTGAGGATAGAGAACGATGGAGAAGGCACCTCTGGACGTGAGTGTTTGTTTCCCTCATCCCCGGTTACCTTTCTCAATACTTGATGCTCAATGATGTAGTTTCGTCACACTGTTCTGGCCCAAAAAGGTGAAGGCTTCGAAATTAGAGGAGATCCACGCAAAAATGGTTGTCAAGCTCAATTCCGATGCACCGAGAGCTAGCTCAGAGAGCGCGCCAAAGAAGCCTCGAGTGAGCGGACCCAAGTCCAATGGGTCCGCTCCGCCTTCTACACCCAAGACCAACGGCAAATCGCATCGATGACCCCCCTTTTTGGAGACCTAGCTATATATTCCTTTCAAGCTTCTCGTATTCCTCGCTATCTTACTGCAACTGTGTATTATCCTCCTTCACCGCCTGTATAGAAGAAATCAATGCGCCTTGTAAACACGTGTTGTTCCATTGTCCTCAGTGCAGAAAGTTTGCCATGATCTTTTGTCATTGACCATGTCGATCACCACCCTGGCTTTGCTCATCGGTCTCGGGGCGCGTATACTGCTGGACCACCTTACGCGCTCTGGAGAGTCTTCTGCACGAGACTTCATTGTTCTTGGTCTCTGGCAGGGTTGCGGGCTGCACTATGTGACGGCCACGAACAAGGAGCTGCTAGTTCCTGCGGCGGCCGTCGTTGTCGTCAAGCTCTTCTTCGACTTTGCGGTCGCACAGGATACAACGAGGTTAATGGTCACCCTCCTCGGGATAGCGCTTGGCTATTGCGTGGCGGACCTATTGTCGCGTTGGATGGACAACAGCGAGTACGGAGGACGAAGCAGGAAACGTCATCAACATGTCCACCGTCAGCGTTCGCGCTCGATCCACGCACGCAGGAGCGAAGGCGATGAACGACGGCCTCCTCGGCGCGATACTGTACGTCGCGCCGTTTCGGACATCACATCTGTCGATACGAATTCGTTGCTCTTCGGACGAGACCCTACAATGACGCCTCTCGATCGCGAAGTTGCCGCCCTCCGAGCGCGGGCATCCCTCGCAGATAGTGAAAGACGACGGTATAAGGAGGAGCGGAAGTGGGCTATAGAACAGGGTAATCCGGCTCGGGCAAAAGAGGTGCGAGCGCTATTTTTGTCCACCTCTCTTTTTGGTTTTTAAGCCTTTCTTCTTCCAGATGAGCTGGCAGGTCAAGCGCTACTCTGCCCTGATGAAGAGCTTTCACCGAGAAGCTGATGATAAAATCCTCGAAGGTGAAACTCCGTGTGATACATGAGGAACTGCGGGACTGAATCTATTCCACCCTAGCGTCCAGCGGGGCCCGCCAACAGTATGGACCTCCAGGGCGAACGGAAGGCCATCCACCTGATACACCCAACTCAAGGAACACACCTGGCGCAGACCGACGTCTAATACGCGTGAATGTGCGATGAGCCATCGGGTCGGCACATGACCCGTTTGTCACTTGACATCGCTCTCTCCTTCCGCGAACTGGCATGGACTTGCCAGCCGAACTTGCGGAACTCATCATCGACCAGTGCCACCATATACCAACTGTAGCGAGCTGCAGTCTAGTCTGCAAGGCCTGGCACACACGCGCGAGATTCCGTCTTTTCTCAGCGCCAGTAACGGTGGTCGGTGTCCGCGACCTCGAGGCTTTCATGGCCACACTTCAGCATCCTTTGTGCACGATACACGCCTACATTCGTTTGCTTGCGATCCGTCAATCCAGTGCCGAACCCTCCTCGCTCAACCACGTCATCCCGGTTCTCGTTCGACTATCGAATCTCACGCACTTTGAACTTGTCGCCGAAAACGTATTGCTTACGGCCGAATGTCGAGCTTTGTTTCGATCCAACTTCATGTCTCTTCGGCATTTACTCCTGCGCATGACCTTTCCGACCTGTGCCGATGCCGTGGATCTGGTCTGCTCCTTCCCTTTGTTGGAGAGCCTACATCTACAGGCTCGGTGGATAGGCTCGTCTCCCCCTCCGGCCTTGAGCTTGCCTGTGCATTTGCATTCTCTGGATCTCGATGGTTTCATGGATGAATGCATCCGGTGGCTGCTCTTGTGTCCACCCAAGGGAACCATATCTTCCCTTCGACTTCGAGAAGTTGTTGAGAAAGAGCTTGGCGTTGTTTTCGAGTATATCAGGTTTGTGGCGGCAACCCTAGAGGACCTCAAGCTCAGTATGGACGCCAGGGCCGAAAGTGAGCCCTCCACAGTCCCCTGGAACAACTTTCAACTGCTCTTGATCGCAGGATTTTTTCTGCAACACGTCAATTTCGACCCAATCCACTTTCCCGAGCTCAAAACCCTCGAAATTACTGGGCGTAACAGCAATGACGTTGCCATGATTGCCCATTTCCTTTCCCGCATTCAAGCCTCACAGATAGAACAAATTTCTTTTACTTCCCTGGTGTCCGTGAACCCTGCGCGGCTCGCCTGGGTCCACTTATCACAGCTTCTTTCATCTCACCCATACCCCCGTTTACGTAGAATAACGATCACGACACTTCCACACCTCCAACCTGCAATCGTGCACCAGTTACGTCGCCTTCCATACGTTCTAGACTTTGTTTTCCCTGAAGGAATCCGATGAAACAAATTATTGCTACACACACTAGACTACGAATACAATACAGAGATCATGAAGCAGATTCATTCCTTGTCGATGTAATTTGCCATCGGGTCCTCCGTCATACGACGACTCATGCGATAGGCCTCTGTCAAAAGGTATTAGAGGTTGCATAGGCAGAAAGGAATCGAGAGCTTACCGAGCTCCTCTTCAGTAACGTCATGGCTGCCGGCAGCGTTTTTACGTTTTTTGCCTGATCTGTCGTCCTCATCTTCCCCTCGGGCCTTCCTCTTTTTTTCTTCGTTCAACGCGCGGGATAGACGATCCTCGTCCAACCGGATATCGCCCTCTCCCACTCTTTTCTTAGAGTAGTTTTGCTCAACCCTCTCCGAAGGCTGCTCCCGGGCAGGTGCTGCCTCGAGCAATGGATTTGTTGTTTCTGTATGGCCAGAGTTGGAAGTCGATCCCAGCAGATTCTGCGCACTGGATGCCTGAGCAGCTTCGATACCCGCCTGACCAGAGCAATAGGAGATGTGGATGGTAGAATGGCAGCATGCGTAACCCCAAGTGCCGGAGGATGGGTCGTACCATGAGCCCCATACATCTGTATGATTATTGATGTATACTACAGACGATGATCAGGCCGGAGGAATCAGGGGGGAAAGAAGTTATCGTACCATCTTCGGGATATTTCGACCGTGCCTTTGCCCTCTCACGGCCCTTAATAACCTGACCCGTGCGGGAATACTCGACATAATCCTCGGTTTGCCCTTGGAGAAGCTCTTTCGGGGCCGTTTGCAGATATTTTGCCCCACCGTACTTGGCTAAGATACTGATTTTGGACGTGTCTTTGAGTTCTTCCTTCTTTTGCTTAAATTCTTGGTGCAGTAGTTCACCCTGCGTGGGGTTGGCATTCAGGTGGACATCGTTACCACGCGCAGCAGCCTGCCAAGCAAAAAGTTGCAGCTGCTGGACGTCGTTGGCTTCGCCAGAATAGCGGAAAAAATTGTCCCCAGCAAAGACCGCCTTTTGCATTGTTTAGTGTCAGGGTAGAATGAATTTGGTCTTCGGAACATACCTCTTCTGCTGGAATATTCTTGAGAGGAGCGTCTCGCATAGAACGAGTTTTTGGATCGTAGTATGCGCTCTCGGGGTCCAGATTGATCAGATACTTCGCGGTATCCTCGCGAATACGCAGATTTCGCACTGTGATTCGCGTTTTTGCGTCAAGCTTTTGACCTACCGCATCCGCTGCATCCGCATACTTGTCCTCATCCGCATCCTCCTCATCGCTAGAGCCGAAATCGGCGTCCCCCTCGGTCTTGCCAGCCTTCGCCACCTTCCGAACCGCTGCAAGATCCGTTGTCGTTTGGTTGTCTATTTCCTCCTCCCGCAGTTTCTGCCTGGCAGCATCTATGGCGGCGTATTCCTCATAGACCCGCTTGTGCTCTGCGACATCGTAGCCGTTCCAGCGATCGCGTTTTGCATCATAACCAGTAGCAACTTCCTGTATGACCTCGTCCGCTTGGATATCCTTGTTCGTGAACTTGGCGCCCCGCTTCCGCGGGCGTTCGAGGCAGTCTTGTTTCTTATGTGTCATGGCACCGCAATTTTCGCAAGCGCCTTTGCGGTACTTTTTCGCCGCTGGCCCAGCTTTGACACCGCGGTCGTACCACGCATCTGTTTTCTTTATATCTTCTGACTCCGGTCTTCTTTGATGGTTTAAAGACGGAGCTCCGGTGTCTAGATACCATGGTGCTTGGGAGATATACTCTGAACAACATTTAAGCAGAACGCTCTGTGATAAACGGGAAATTTCTTACGGGGGATATGGGGATTTATTGGTCGGCCTTCCTCATCCAAGGCAGCTGGAGCGGTCCCGGCCTTCCGTGCAGCATCGAGGTCTTTCTGGCGACGGAACTCTTCCCGGGACAATTTCCCTATAGTGGAAGCCATGAAGAATGTTGACAGTTGTTGTCGCGGGCTTCAAGCTCTCTCCGTGACTTCAATATGGATGTCGACGCTCTGCCCGCTGTCCAGCAAGTTATCATGCACGCTCAGCTATCGGGATCCGTTGGCCATCCACGCGCCTCCCACTATCCATTGGCGACCTTTGAGAGTGTATTTTTGGCGCCCGTCCCAGCATGAAATATCGGTTGAGTCCAAGTGCGGCTCGGATGGTACATTTTCCTCATCTCGCGTGTACATCTTTTGTTGTGAGTCCTCGCAATACTGATTCCCGTAATTTAACTCAATCCGGAGGGTGTAGACTGGTCAGGTTATCAAATCCCACTTGCTTCTGGATTCTAGCATATCACCCACACCTCATCCTTCTGGCTTTGGTTTCTCTCTCGACTCTTGCGAAATTGAAAACATTTGGCCGCAAGCTGATCCCTGTCCGGGATCTGACTGTTGACCTTAGACCAAATCTGGCAACCCGTCAGTGTGCGGAGTGTGTACTCAAGGACCGCTAAACGCGCAAAGCATGCTGAACTACTACTTGCCACACGCCCGTTCGTAACCTCCATGGAGCAAGTTCGGTCGCTCCTGGTGTAAATCCGAATCGGAACCCGAACTCCCCCAGAATATGTACGTATAGCGGATGATGCAAAAGAATCCCGCGACGCGTTGGAACCCCTCCCATTCTCCTGTTCTGTCGTCAAGTGCGCCAAATTCTGGTGTGGACTTCGGATTTTTTTTTGTACCAACATTGCGCAATCATGGCAAGCGTGTCAACGCCCGACTTTCAGATCATTCCTCTGTTCTAGATCAGGAGACTTTGGATGGAAAATCAAGGCACTTGTGCGAGAGAAGGAAAAATCTTTTCCAGGGTGACTCGCCTGCAGTTTACCCTCTTCGTTACAATGAATAGGAAATCCATCAGCTACTATACGTTCCATCCTCGCATCCTACACATATTTTGGAATATAGCATCGCTTTCTCTCTCCGCTGCCCGCTTTTTCCCTTCCTCGTCATCTAGGTCGGCGTACTCCTTCCATTTATCCAGGTCCTCGAACTCAACATTGAGGGCGCGAACAATGGTTGACAGATAGCCAAGATCAGACGCAAGTTGGGCAGCTCCAGCCGCAGACAGAGTTGATATGTTGGGAAGGACCGATGTCGTCAGATAGGTAAGAAGAGTGTGGCCGAGTGATGACAGCCAGGCGGACGACACCAGTTCTGGATCCATAGGAGCAGGAGCTATCTTAGGCGCAGTCAACGACTGGCGTCGTTTATGCCCTGGTGACATGCTTGGGTCGTTACCAGGCGTGGACTGCTCTGTTAGCGATTTCAAAATTTCTGGATCGACGTGGGGTAATGTGTGCAACGAAAAGGAGAGAGCATCGTCGTCTGCGTAAACGTCAAAAAGTCTGGGAAGATTCAGAAGGCCCTCCGAAATCTTATGGACTGTTTCGCTTGGTGACAAAGAGAAACTCGGGACGTGTAGATCGTTCGCTGTAATTGACCGCTTTGATCTTGGATCACCCGCTGCTGTCCATAGAGGCGAGCTCGCATATGATGCGAGATGCTTCCGAAGCGGAGACAATATCGTCCCTTGTAGAGACATTTGGCAAGCTTTGGCAAACGTAAACACTCCGTCGCGTGCATCGACGAGGAGCGGCGCCGAGGTTCCTGGCTGCATCGCAGCATGAGCACTATGCCGCAATCCTGCGGTGGAAGAAGGTGCCAGGAAGGTCTCTTTTGAGTACGCAGGGTCGTGTTCAACCTGCTCCAGGAGGGCATGGAGCTCTGCAGAATTCAGAGACGACTGCTCAAGCAGCTGGCTCTCCCCTTTGGAATTAACAATGACAAAATTGGAAGGGTCATTGCGTGCAAGCCTGAATGTAGTCGCGATCTGAACCAAGCTCGAACGCAGCTTGTGCTCGAAACTCATCATGCGGTCGTAGACAGCGCGGGCGGAGGAGAGAAGATGTAATGAGAGTTGGAAGTCGGCCCAGTCCTCCGACGTATAATCTAAATCAGACAAGTCCTCTCCAGAGGCCGACTGGGAGGAGATGGTCGAGGACACGGATGCACCCATACGGACGTCTGCGGTCCACATATCGATAAAGGATTGGAAAAAACCGTCGAGGGCGCGAACAAGCCCAACGGCACCATATCCATGGGTAAAGGCTATGCAGCGCGATACACTCTCCTCTGCGACGCTGAAGATATCAACAGCTCGTTCTCGCAATAAGCGAGCCCGGTCCGAATCTGGTATCTTGTTCCGAGTGTCGCTGGATATGATTTCGCGGAGGGCGTGATCCAAGAGTCGTCGTTCGAGCGAACCGTAGTCGACCTGGAAATCGAGGAAAGGCTGGAATAGCTCTTGCTCCCATTCCAGGTCGTCTGGAACTTTGGAAGCTAGCAGCCCGCCCGAGGTTGATCGGGGCGGTGCAGTACGCCACGACATGGATAAACGACTCGACCTTCGTCTTGAGTGTCCTGGGGCGACCTCGGAAAGGCCAGGGCTGTCCATAGGCGATGAAAACGTGGCCGAGTATTTGATCTTCTCCATAACTTTATCCACAGCGGAAGCAAAATCCTCCGTCGACCGAAATATGGGAATCAACTCTTTCAGAGCGGAATCTCCGTAATGAGAAAAGATAGATGCCAATCGCTGAGAGAAGGTGGGCTGTAGGGCGGAAAGAACTGAGCTTATGAGTGTCGATAATGTCAGCGCCGGGTCTGGGAATATGGACGGGATAGAGGTCCGTTCCACATTTAGCAGCGCGAGGAAACTGCTATAGAACTTTGGGACAAACTCCGCCAGTGTCTGTGTGTTGTGGTCTGGAGTAGACGGCGGAGTTTCGCAGTCAGTAATGCGGGTGTCCTGCCACACTGCGACCACCGACGCTCGCCTGGAACCATTGTAATAGTTCCGAAATTCCGATTCTCGCTGGATGTTTGTGAAGATGGCAAAGTAATTCCGACAAGCCGCGAGATCGTGGATGTTTATTGCTGCCACCAGGGCCGAGCTGAGAGCTGCCTCGAGTTGATTCTGAAGGTTGACCATCAGGGTCTTTCGAGGATCGAATTCGGGGGTGTTCTGGAAGACGGCCATACTCCTACTGGCCTCTGACAACCGTTCGGCGGCTTTGGCGTAGCTCTTCTCGGCCAGCAAGGAAGTCACCTCGAGCTCGAGTGTGCTCCAGCTCTCGGCTTCGCGCAGGACTTCCCTGGCCGCCTCCATCCGACTCTTCATCGAATCTAGCAACCGTAGCCGATCGAGTGCGGTGCGCGTGGTGAGTGGAACCGCGTCCCTGGACCGCTCTGTGACCTGAATCAGAACCGACTGGAGCGAGGCCGCGCCGTCCTTCATGAAGTGAAGATCATACGTGAGTCGCGGGACGCCACGCGAAACATCGTCGATTATGCGTTCCAGCTGGGACGAGGTGTCTTCGCATGCGAGGTCAAGAGTCGAAACAAGATGGTTGACGTGCTGGTCGAGGTCTGTCAGCCCAACAGGCTCAGCGATGCCCTCCGGAGTAAGAGTGTCATTTATCCACGAAACGATGTCTGTTGAGTCCTCCAGCGAAGCTATAAGGTCTGTGGTCGAGAAGGTATGATTCATAGCGCTATAAGGAGTTAATCTTGGAACGAGGGCGACTTGTGTTCCACGCACGCGAGACCCAGATCGCAGAATAACCCAAGTCCGAGTCGCTCTTGAGTCTTTGGCCGTTCCGATCAATTTAGACGCGCTCACGTGTGATCATGCGATCACGATACACCCGAAGGCCGCTGAACTACAGCGCGACGGAAGTGCTCGACGACGGCTCGAACAAGAAAGGTAATGAAAAGGCGATAATACAAATCTAATTCACATTGGCCGAGAGAGTTTTTTCGTTGTACAGACATACATCCCGTCAATGAAGGGCGAGTCACCAACCCAATTCGTATTTAGGAAGCGGCACGGCAACAACTTGGATGTTCTTTGGGTCACCCATGACAGCCCAGCACGGGCCGCACATGGGGCAAGGGCTCTCCCCTAGTCGCTCGTCATTAACGATGGACCAAACGGCCGGGACTCTCTGGCAGCCGCGACAGACGTCGAGCAACGGAGGCGTGATCTGGAGGGTCAGCGGATATCCAGATAGTGGGTCCGCTGGGTGCTGCAGCCTGCGGAATGTATGGATTAGTCAGAGCGATGTATCGATTCGGGGCGACGATGCCTGATCTGATCGACGACAACGAAATGTTCGCAGTTGCCTTGATGTAGAAGCCAGTATGGCTCGCCGATGCGAAGGGACAAGGATGCAAGAGTGGTATCGTACATGCTGGTCGATGCCTTGGTGATTGAAAGGAGCTCCTTGTCTTTTGGTATTGCTTTCAGGTGCTCCACGAGCTTACTGTGCGAAAAGCGAATAAGAGGACCAGACTCACGGAACGATGGACGTACTCGGCATAGTCAAGTTCATTTTCCCCGTCGCCGTATGCAAGTCCTTCGATGCAGATTACAGCCCCAGGACGCCTTGGAGGTGCCTCTTGATATCCTGTAACATTCCCGTCGTCGACGATTTCCTCAGTCATTTCGCTTGAGGTGCATGGGATCGCTTCGAATAGATCACCGAGCGTCTGAGAGGAAAGTATGGCATGCCTTGAGCAAAGAGAAACGTGAGTTTGTCGCCAGGGAAGTCTGTCGTACACGGCGACGCTGATGATTGCCTGAGGTGTCTCTGCGGAGAGATGACCATCATCAATCCTGGTGGATTTCTTGAACAAGCAAGTAAGTAGCTGGTGAGGAGAGGGGATTCCGCTACTGTACACTGTGTGTCAGGATGTTCTGGTCAGAGGATTTCACCGCACGTATGAATATCGCAGCGTTGGATTGGAGCCTGACCCTAGGTGAGGACAGAGTTTGGCACAGAAATCCAGGCTTACTTCCAGCTCTCAAGAGAGACATTGTCGAGGTCGGACTGAAGACTGAGTATCTCTGGTGTGTCGATGGGGGCCTCTCGGACAACAGGTCGTTTCCTTGTTCTCTTTTCTGCGGCCATGTGAAGGGAAGCAATGAGCAGTTCGTGAGTCTTGATCATATGCGCCATGAGCCGAGCATCGTCGCCTACAGATGTGAGGGAATCACGGATGTCCGAGACACTGCATGAAAGTGAGCGCAGAGGGCGCGGTGTCGAGGATGTTGTACCTGCATTGCTGTGCAATATCTGGGGGGTACTGGGGTAGAGAAAGTGCAGAAGAGGTGGATTGAATGAATTGCGCGACATGGACGAGCTCTGAGGGTGGGCCGAAGTTGTTGTCGATGTACGCCGCTTTTGTTGTATTCATCTTGTTCGGTCGGGGGTCACGTGGGGGGACCAAGTGTTCGCCGACCAACTCAGACTCAGAGCTCTCGACAAGATCAACCTTGAAGCTTTGAAGCTTGACGACAGAACCTACTCGCTCTCCCGCTTGGCCCCGCCCGTGACAAGAAGATCGCCGATGAAGGTGCACTCGGCGCAGCCCCCCGCGCTCAGGACAAGAAGTCCGTCGAGGAACGAAGTCTGATCTAAACGGTTAACGCAAAAGGCCTTCCTCATTCCCAAATCCTTTTCTCCCAATCTCGCTGTCGCTCAGAGCCGCCCAGCAGCAGAAGCCCGCCGAGGACGCCCAAGTCACAACCTGGACGATCAACGTGGAGGCGCCGCTTTCGCCCAGAAACCTGCCGAGCACGCGCAAGCCAACTGCATCGGCCAGCCCGCAACTCCATCTCCATCCGCTTGAATCCGGTCAGGACGGCCAGCGCAAAGGAGGCACTTGCACTGAGAAGATCGAACGACGGGACCAGGACTGCTCAAGTCGACGTCAACTCGCCCAAGAAGCAGAATGGAGGGATAGCCGCTCATGAAATAATGCAGCTAAACAACTCCACTCTGGGCGAAGCCAAGAAACTTGATGGGAAGGATGTGTAAAGAAGACAGGCTGGGACCGCGGGCCAGTCTTGTAAAACAATCGAAGGTTGAGAATTTTCTCCGACTTTCTCAAAGCTTGTCATTCTTCTTCTTTTCTTGGGGGGGGGGGGGGGGGGTCCCACAGTAACCCAGTTCCTGAACATGCTTTCCTGCGACTCGATCAAACAAGTTGCTCAGATTCCGAATGATACAATAAATAAGATAAGTAACATTATCCGTCCAACCTCATTCGAGTTGGAATAGATGGGCAACTACAAAAATTATCACAAGCGTCGAGGGTATAGCAAGCATACGAGCGTAGCTCGTCATGGTATCCGGGCTGCAGTCCAGTTTAGATTGAGTCGTCACGGCGAGGGGGGACGACATACGGTAATCTGTTATGATCTGAATATGAAGGACATGTGTCGTTGAGGTTTCCCTAATCGCATGTCAGATTACGATTGAAGAGGGCTTAGCTGCGTACTGTAGGGTTTGCTGGACAGCAGACGCTTTCGTTCCCTAGATTGGTCACACTTCCCAGGGCTGCAGGGGTCCTCCCTCCAGCCCAGTGTTTCAAGCAATCGACCGTTTGGTAGGTAATGTTCCACACGCCAAAGTCTTTGTACCCATAGTACGACTCGTTCGACGGGAAGAAATCGTCCGGTATAGCACGCGATGGGTATGCGAGGTCAAAGTTGATGAATTGGCCACTGCTATGTAGTGGCCAGGATCAGAACGCCAAAAAAGCGAGCAGCAAAGAGCGCACGGATTCTTTTTAGTTTTCGTGCCAGAGCACCAGCCCGCTTCGGAAAGCGGACACAGGTCCGTAACCTTTATGACGATGGACTTGACGACGGACGGGAGGAACGGAGGGCTTCCGGTGTACGAGTTCAATAAGGTCAGGTTAAAGC
Source organism: Mycena belliarum (assembly GCA_029282135.1). Classification (NCBI taxonomy): domain Eukaryota; kingdom Fungi; phylum Basidiomycota; class Agaricomycetes; order Agaricales; family Mycenaceae; genus Mycena; species Mycena belliarum. The sequence continues at coordinate 44,182 of JARJCN010000082.1, forward strand.
ATTTGCCGCATGCCGGGCCTGAGATGGGTAGGTATTACGACAGTAGGTCCCGTCCATCACTCACCAAACGCGTTGCTTGAACCATATGCCATTTGGGACATGGCGGCTTAAAACCAATATTTCAGAGGTCAGAAAATTGGATAGATGCAGAGGAAAGCACCAGTGGGGTATTTCTGTGTGGCATATCGTTCAATCCTTGCACTTTCAGTAGAAACGCTAGTCTTACAGTACTGTCGCCGTTGCATCCACAGGCCGCGACGAATCCGTCGGGAATTGTGTAGTGTGTCATCGTAGCTGTTCCATCGGCAGGATAGTCAATCCAGGGCGAGTCGGCAAGTACTTGGAACGCAAAGCACAGGAGCAGGTAGAGGGAGAGCATCAAGCCATCGTGGGCATTGCAAAACATAAACTTGAAGCAGCCTGACAAAGACGGAGGATCAGGAAATCTACCGGGGGTAACCGGGCCGGGACCGCCGGGCACTATTATTGCTTGGCCGAAGCTATGAAACTCACCTACCCCGCGTCCCACGAGCCCGACGCCCTTTCCGACCAGCTCTTGGCCCTCAAGATCGCCCGCCACTCCGCCTGCACCTCGTGTGATACATGCGTCAACCTCCGTCCAGATCCTTCGTGGGAAATCGTCCTCGATGACCTCAGCGCCGAGCCATCGCTCGTCGAGCTTGACCAGTACGGTTCAGACGACGAGGACGGGCACCCCACTTATCTCAAGTCGTGTCTATGTGGCCATGACATGTATGACCACGGCGCCAATCAGCCACAGCTTGGACGCGATGAATTTCTGCGCAAAGGACGAGTTGCTATCCGGCTCGACGAGCTCCTACAGGTTTGAATCTTCCCCTGCCATCTTGTGGTATCTACGATTAAAAAACCATTAGGTGAACTACTTTCTACTCTGTGGGACCGCTGTCTTAGTGGATTTCGCAGGATATAAATAAACTGCTTGACTTTGATTATGTCGATGAAGACATCTTGTCCTTGCGCAAGCAATTGAAGATCCCCCATTCGTCACTAAATCTTGTCAACATCAACAGCTCCCCTGGTAAGAGTGTCTTACGCACCCAGCGTCAGCGGACGCGTCGCTTGACATATCTCAGAACACCGCTCGTCCAGTCCTCCCTCCTCGGCGTCTTCTGTCTTGAGCGACCCCTTTTCCCCGCCAACAAAGAAACGCCGATTGTCTTCTTCGTCGCTGAGCGCCGAGTCTGATGAGGAGGAAGACCGGCCCCTCGCTTCCCGCACGGGCTTAAAGACAGGTGGTGCTCGAGCTGAAAAGTCTGCACGTGCACCGGCCTCCAAGTCACAAAGGAGTGGCAAGAAAGGTCCTGGACTAAAGTCCAAAGGTCAAACCGCACCGGCCTCCTTACCTCCGCCGACCGGCCAAGAGCAGGAAGAAATGAATGGCATTGCATCCCCTCACCCTCAACTGAGGATCAAGGAGGAGGATAAAATGGACGAGGAGCAGCTAACACGCCTCACCACCGGTGTCACTCTCGATTCAGGCCCCGATTCGGCTGTAGTAATTATTCTGCCTCTTCTGTTCGTTCATTCACTCACTAAAAGCATTCAAGCCACCAGTCAAGACGGAAAAGGCTGCCGTAGGCGAACTGCGTAAAGGGATAATCAAGATAACGGCAGTCGAGAATGACAAGCAGCCGAGATCATTGGTCATTCTTACTGGCCTTAAGACCCTTTTCCAAAAGCAACTACCCAAGATGCCGCGAGAGTACATCGCGCGACTAGTATACGACGGAAACTCCAAGTGCTTGGCGATCATCAAGCGTGGCCTCAAAGTGGTGGGTGGCATCTGCTATCGCCCGTTCCCCCACCGCGGATTTGCCGAGATTGTCTTCTTTGCCACGGCGTCTGTCGATCAAGTCAAAGTGAGTGGCATGCTTGTTAATTGAACTACCCTGATTTCGCGGTGAAGGGATACGGTGCTATGCTGATGGACCACTACAAAGCACACATACGCCAAACATATCCAGACATGATGCACTTCCTCACTTACGCAGATAATTACGCTGTGGGCTACTTTGAAAAGCAGGGTTTTTCCAAAGAAATAACTCTTGATCGCTCTGTCTGGGCCGGATATATCAAGGACTACGAGGGCGGAACGATAATGCAATGCACGATGTTGCGCAAGGTCGACTATCTCCACAAGCCCGAGCTCATCGCCATACAACAGGAGGCCGTCATGTCGAAGATCAGGGAGATGTCGCGGTCCCATATCATATACCCTGGACTGGCACAATTTCAGAATGCTCAAGGAGATGTTACCGTGGATTACAGGGATGTGCCCGGTTTGAGTCAGTATCTCAGTCCCTTCTTCGGCTGCCTAGTAAGCTGACGCCGTCGATATAGAAGAGAGTGGATGGACACCGACGATGAATTCAAGGTAATCCCCCGCCTTCGTAAAAGCAGCCTTTTCTGACAATCCGCAGCCCTGTTCGAATCATCTCACGGAGTTCTGACCAATATTTTATGGAAAAAACTATGAAGGAGCTGAAGGAGCACACCGCGGCATGGGCTTTTCAAAATCCCGTCAACGCAGAGGAAGTAATCGACTATTACGATGTCATTAAAGAGCCGATGGGTGCGTGTGCATCAGCAGGGCTTTCATTTCATGTCTACTCATCTGCGTGTAAGATTTCAAAACGATGGGCGAAAAGCTGGAGGCCAACCAATACCCGACGGTTGAGGCTTTTCTCGCCGATGCACAGCTGGTCTTCGACAACAGCAGACGATACAATCCGGAAGGAACACCATATGTGAAAAACGCCAACAAGATGGAGAAGTTCTTGAAAGACAGAGTCGCCGATAGACTGAAACGAGAGGTCTAGACGCACGAAGCGTCGTCTTTTACTGAGAATAGGGTTGGTCTGGAAACATAGCAAAGTGGCATAATCTTGATGCCAACACGCCCGCCAAGTATCAAGTACGATTTGATGCAGATAATGTTACATATACAGAAGTACATTGATGGACCGTAAACCTCAACGTTGGCCGTCTGTGAAGCAACATCAATGGTCGTTCGCAGAAAGAATGTACTAAACTCACAAGCCTTAGACTCGTACTTGCCCAGACCGACAATGATGTTCTGAGGCTCCTGCGCCTTCCCGGAGATGTAGTTCTCTAAGATGCTCTTGGTTCCAGCAGCATAACGAGCCTGTGCATCGAGAGTCGTTCCCGAGTAGTGGGGTACCATGCCATTTCCGCCGCCGAGAGGGTTTTTCGCCGTGCGCCAAACGTGGTCTTTCGGCGCTGGCTGGACATTCCAGACATCGCCTGCAGAAGATCAGCCGTCTGCTTGTAGTATCTCACAGTTCACCACAGTTCACGCACCGGCGTAGCCAGAGAGTTGGCCACTGGCGAGGGCACGAGCGACCGCATCCTTGTCGCAAATTGCACCGCGAGCCGTGTTTACTAGCCATGCGCCCTTCTTGAAGTGCTTCAAGAGTTCGTCGTTGACCAGACCTTTGGTGCCCTCGTGAAGGGGGCAGTTTACGGTGACAACATCACACTAGTATCGACGATGATCAGTCCCGCAAATGAGGCTGCCTGTGCGGAATCTCACTTGTGCGACCATTTCCTGAAATTACATGATCAGACCGGAGGCAGGAGTTATGCATACACGACGAACTTTGAGATCCTCAACCCGGATCGCACCAACAGCCTTAGCAGCGGCTATGGAGCGTCAGCGCGTCAATGAAGGTGGGCACGAAGCAGTACTACCTTCAGGAAGCGGCGCATAATCGTAGTACATAAGGGATTTGCAGTCGAAGCTTGAATTGTGGACTGAGCGTGGGATATATGAAGTAATTCGGCTAGATACGCACGGAAGCAATCTCTGTAGAACCCGGTAGCCGATGCGACCAGCACCGATGGTCCCAACGACCTTGCCTTCGAGATCAAACGCATTGCGCGCAATATCAGACACTTGCCAGTCCCCGCGTTCAATCATCTCGTGAGCCGGCACGAAGTTGCGCACTAGCCTTTAAGAATATGGGTTTAACGCGCTCGGACCCAAATGGCCGCAGAATAGCAACACGTACAGCAGGATGGACATGACGACATGCTCCGCCACAGATACAACATTGGAGCCAGAAACTTCCAAAACTTGGATCTTGTGGTCGACTGCTGCGTTCAAGTCGATGTGGTCAGAGCCAACTCCAGCCGTGATGCAAAGCTTGAGATTTTTGGCCTATACCCAAATAAGTCTTCGTCTGTAGCGCATCTCACACGCGTACCTTCTCAACCAAGTCCTTGGTGAGATAACCGGGGTGGAAAGGACTGCATCACAGTCAATACTCCAGTCTTCAGCACCTTTTCCTAGCACTCACGTTGTGATCAAGACTTCGGCCTTTCGGGAGAGAATGAGTTTGAATCTTCAATAATGGAAGTTGCGTTGCATACATCGACGATGTGCTTCTGGAAAAAGCTGTCGGGTCCCTCCTTGTCGCTGGAGACCTAAAGTGTGAATGAAGTGACTGTTGTGGGACACAACTTGGTGTTCAACGCACTTGACAGTATCAGGACACGGTGAGACTGGTTATAGAGGGAGGCGCTGCTCACCGAAAAGCTCGTGCCCTTGAGACTTCAACCACTCTTCAATGCCGAGCTAAATTTTATCGACTCAGAACAGTAGAGCCAGAATCCAAGGAGGCGAACCCTGTTCTCCGTGGTCCCAAGAAGACGAGGCTCTTCGACAGCCGCCTGTTTACCGTCATAGAGAATGGCCAGGACCTGGAAGATATCAGCCTTAGACACGCAAGATTTGTCCGCAGAAAGCGACCTTCATGTTTGATAATGGGTGGGTAGTTGAAGGCTTTGTTGGGTAATTGGAGAGGGGAGGGGGCGATGAGAAGCCATTGTGAGTCCGGGTCTTTTATACGGGCACCCAGGAACTTAGTCCATGGGTCATATGATGAAGTTTGGAGAGTCGGCGCCGTTCTTGCGGGCTTTGCGGTATCATCCACGTGGTCCTTTGGGCGGCTACTAGCTGACGAATTTACTCACCGCAACCAGCCGATTCATTCCGAAAATGTACGTTGTCCCGTTCGCGATCTTACGGTCACGTCCGAGGCAGCCTGGGAAAAAAAACAACGTCGCCCCAAAATGGAAAATGGCGGAGAGTCGCGGGTCCGGATTTGGAAGCTGCCGGATGCGGTTTGAGGAGTCTAGGCACCCGATTGGCTGACCCCGCATTCCGGGAAATATAGGGTGCGGGGTAATTGTAAATGTGGATAATCCCACGGCTCTCGGCCCAATTGGATCCCATCCGATTCACGTACTCCAACATGGAGAAACATTTGCCCAGGCTAGGCTGGGTACACGGAACAGCGCGACACCATCTGACGTTAAGGAATTGTCATTAGAAGCCCACAGCATCGGCTGTATCTAGATTAGACTCCCCTGGAACGAAGTCTCAGGTTAGAAGAGGCTGGGGCAGAGATCATGCGTACCCTCTATTCATATTATTACGGTACGCGCCCCAAACGCTCGTCGTCAGCTGTCCTAGGAACCATCTCGTATTCGGCGTCCATTTCGTCCCCGCTAAACTCGTCTAAGAGAGAATCGCGCCGGGAGCCATGCCGCGTCTTTTTGATCACCTCCCACTCGACTCGCACATATACCCACATCCACCTGCGCAAAACTTCGGCCATCTCAAGCCAGAAGATCGTGACGCTTCCGTCTGTTTTGGAGTGCAGATGACTGGAAAGTTTAATTGACCAAGTCAATCGGAGAATCAGATTCAAAAACACCACCAGCGGGTATACTGGAAGAGGAAACAGCAGGACAGAACGTAGTCCAGGATAAGGTTGTCGTTGATGATTTGTGGCTGTTGTTGTTACAGCATCTTCCGAGGTTGAGGTGGAGGTCCGGGAGAGTTGTGGGAGGTCAGACTGGCGATGGGGCAAAAGGAGCCGACGGGGAGGAGGAGGTCTATCTCCTGAGGCATTATCGAGTTTGAGCAAGGAAAGGCCCCAATCATTTGTTACGTCCCACCAAAAAGAATACAACGAGTTTACAGCCGCAGCCAGTAACCTGTAACTCGATGGTTAACGTGCCCCATAAAAAGGAACAAGAAAAGAGCCGGACCATAATCTGAAGAGGCGGTGCTCCCCATGCCATGCTTCTTTCGCGATGTCGTTCCCCTTCTCTCTCACAAGCTCAGAAACGACGATCCGTTGAGCCGCGGACAGATAGATAACGGGAAAAGACGTCGCGTATTTCAGAGCATTGAAAAGCGGTCGCCGGCTTTCATTTGTGGGCAACGAATATTCGATAACGCATTGTTTCAGCCGCACCAGGTAGGGAAGACTATGCCAGTTTCAGAAGCAGGGTGAGAAGTCACACAATAGACACACCTCATTATAGTAGGCAGGACCCATCTCAGCCACTCTCCGTCAGCCGGGGTGCTAAAGAGAGTATTGCCGGGTAAAAGCATACACGCAGATAGCCACACGTCTCCAAGAACCTTCGCGAAGGAGGTGAATATATCGGCAAAGACAACGTCCGCAAAGTATATCGGCCCGTCCATTGAGGTAAACAGGCATCTTCGGATGGCGCTGGGAAAATTAGGAGCGCACTTAACCCAGAGCAATGCGGGAGGGCTCACTGTAGGAACTTGTCGCGCTCACGCTTGTAGAACGTGTCGACCGGGAGAAACAGCACCAGTAAGACTACGAGCGCGGAGATCGCGGGTATGTACCCAAACGCGTCCACGAGCCGCATGTTCCCGTACGTGAGGTAGCGGAAGGTCGCCCAGGAGCAAAAACACCAGATGGAGTAGACTGCCCACAGTCGGTACACAGCGGTGTAGATTACGGAGGGGTGCGACGGAGGCTTTGCGCCGCCCGAGAGGTGCGGCGGGAGATGCGAGTGGGCACCGCTCGCGTCCACGCGGAGGTCCATCGCGGCAACGACATCAACACCGAGGACGTCGAGGCCATGGAGATTGCTCGCCCAGCCGAGGATGCCCAGGCCGGTGAGGACGAGCACCCGGAAGGGCAAGGGAAAGGACAGAACAATGGGGATTTCTGTATAGTCTGACATGGCGAAGGGATCACGCTGCCCGGTGCGTTGAGATATATCCTCTTCACCGAGTGCGTGGGGGAATGTTATGGGTGTATGAGGAGAGTCGACTGTCGTGGCATTCGTTGACCGCTGTGGGGCCAAACAAGAGAACACCGCGCTTTGCGTCCCGCCATCATGGCGGACAAAACCAGTCAGGCGCAAGACACCGACTTTCGCAAGAAATGGGACAAGGAGGAATACGCAGAGCGCGCCAAGAAGCGCGATCTTGAGGAGAAGGAGCGCATGCAGGACAATGAGGAGCGCATGAAGCAAGGTCCGTCCTAACTTCTTCCACCAATGTAGAGATTTTTACTTCGCGCAGGGAAGCGACCGCGGAAGGGCCCTCGAAAGGATGACCTCCCCAAGCCCACTGAGCTCATGAAGCAGCGCGACGCGCCATTGGAACTGGAGAAGAACCTCAACAAGACCATGGTCGTGCAGAATCCCGGCGGAAAGGGACCGGGCGAGCCAGGCTTCCACTGCGTAACGTGCAATCGGACATACAAGGACAGCGTTGGGTATCTGGACCACATTAACAGCAGAGCCCGTGCGTTACACGATCCGCTGGGTGCGATGGTGTACTTATGACCCTAGATCTACGCGCTCTGGGACAGACTACAAAACTGGAGCGCTCAACTCTGGAACAGGTGCGCGCGCGGATTGCATTTTTGCGCGAGAAAACCAAGGAAGCGACGTCGGCCAAAGCCTACGACTTCGATCAACGACTGGCGCAGCTGAAAGCGCGGGAAGTTGCTATTCGAGAAGAGAAAAAGGCCGCGAAACAAGCGGAAAAGGAGAAGATTCGTCTTGCTATGGTTCAAGATGCAGCGGGCGGAGATGACGAGATGGCACGGATGATGGGGTTTGGCGGGTTCGGCAGCACGAAGAAATGAGATTCCGTGCGAGGGACTGTATACTATATTGCACCACTGTATTACCAGAAGCAAGTACCCACATCCATATTAAGTCGGCGAGAGGCGAACATTTTGAATGAAAGCAAATTTCATTAGCACTGTTTGTACAAGAGAAATCCAACCAGATAGCAGAATGAGTCAGTGATGTGTTAGCCCGAAGTTATTCAACGCTCTTGCAAGTTATTGAGGAGGCGCAGAATGCTAAGGACTGAAAGGAAAGATGAGCAGACATGTTGGACAGATAACAAGAGCCTTACACAGATTGATAAAACTGGGAAGTAAAAGGAAGTGAGAACGTTCCTCGAAGCGAGCTGGCAGCCGTGCTTACTCAAGATAGAGGCTGATAGCGCCCATAATGAACTCATCAGGCGAGAGCTTCGCGTTGATGATGTATGTATCGTATACAATGTAACCGCTGAAGATGAGACATCCCCCAATCGCGTAGATGAGGTCCATGGTCTTGCCGAAGGGGATGAACAGCTGCACGAAGCCGGTCATGCCTGCCCAGGGTAAGATATGGGAATCCAAAAGCGTTCAGCAACGCACATAGAGCGATCAAGGCACCAAATAGGAAAGGGCCTGAGATGCACAAGGATCAGGTGGACACCGCCGAACAGTAGGCTAGAGCGTACCCATTCCCTCGAAATCGTACTGAAGCGAGTTCAGCAGCCGAGCATGACAAGAGGCTGGGTGAGTGCAAGTACCTTGGATTGGAAGGTGAACACCGTCAAGCCGATGAACACGCCTAGGGTGATGAGCCTGCAGATATTAGTGGACGGCCGATACATCGATGCGACTACTCACAATGCCTGGAGGACTATAACGTTGTCATAGAAGGCAACAACCACCCCGAGGGTGAATGCTTCCATGAGCGTGAATGTCGACAGCAGCACAAAGTTCCATGGGTGGGAGTGGCGCTTCCAGTACAGAAGACCAAGATTGACAAGGGTCCCGAAGAGCGGCACATAGAACGCCCAGATGCTGAGAAACTATTCATCTCGCATGCAAGGATGATCTCGGGTAAAACGCACTGGTTCTGGACCCAAGAGACGGCCGAGGCGGACTGAGACAGGAACCCTCCAACGATGACTGTGGCGAACTTCAGATGGTGAGCCACAAAGGGTAGGTCATACGAGTGATAGAGCCTACTATTTGGCACACTGGAGTTCTGTGTTAGCACAGGCGGTATGTTCTGACTCGGGGAGCTCACGGAGAATGGTGTAGACCTTGCGCACGAACGCGTTCCTTATCTCAGGAGCACTCTCGGACACAGTGGTGCCATACTGGGGAGCCCGTAAGCCAGTGGTCGAGGAGACAGCTCCACGGACGCACCTTGAAGTCGTCAGGGACATCACTGGCGGCGGGCTGATCGAAGATTCCGCCACCGCTGTGGCTAGAGCTCCCGAGCAGAGGTTCCTGCGCTTCGTCGTGAATGGGCTTTGGCGACGAGCCCGAGGCGCCGTAGGCAGGAGGGGCAACATGATACTGGCTCATAGTGGTACAAGACAAGATTACTGCGGCACACAAACACCGCCACGGCTTCTCGCTCCTTCGACGGACTTCCTGCTTCCGGCCACTTTCCGCTAACCTTCATGCCACAACGCTATGCGCAACCCACTCGCCCAAGCACTCGCGATTCCTGCCAACTTGCGCCTGTAAACGGGCTGAAATTACGGTCATGTTACATATTTGCGGCATGCCGTCGCCGCGACTGTAGTCTGTGCTGCGTTTAATGCGCCTCCGTAGGGTAAACTGTGTGTTTCCTACTCAGTGTTCATGTTGTTGATGGAGATAATGACGGAGAACGTTTGAGGACTCGGAACGTACGCGGTTGGAGTAACGAGATTATTTGGTTCCGCACAGCATCAGTCGCCCTCCATGCATCCTCTTTGCTCACCGTCATGAATTTTCCAAGGCAGACCGAACCCGTCTCTTCCTCTGCCCCCCCGTCCTCCTCCCCCATTTCTGCGGCCCTCGCCCCATCTCAGAGCAGCGACTCGCAGGTACTCGAGTGTTTCTTGTTGCTATAGCCCCGATTGACTTGCTTTGCCAGGGAAGACAAGTTTCCGATTCGGACTCGGCAAGCTTGCCACCGAACTCCGATGCTGGCTCCGCGAGCTCTACGTTCGTCTCGATGCCCAATTCTCGTATCAGCTTCCTCTCAACTTGTGAATTTCCAGCGCCTCCGCCTCCACCTCTGCGGTTCCTTCACCCGCCTCCAGCTCTTCTGCCTCGGCAAAGAGTGACCCTCCTGCGTCCAGTGCTAGCTCCCGGTCTGCTTCCATCTCCGATGCACCGTCGTCGAGTTCGGCATCTGCGCGTCCGAGTTCAAGCTCTGCTCCCCCGTCTTCCTCTGCCACCTTTTCTGCCAACCCCAGTTCTATCACACCTACAGCGAGCTCTCTTAGCGAGTCTGCTGCTCCTTCAACGTCATTCACGACCATCGTCACGTCTATTGATGGCCACGGAACTACGGCTCGTACAACCTCCATTAATGCTTTTAGCCCCCTGTTTACACGTGCCCCACAGATAACTTCCGCCCTGAGTCCAACGTCCCTATCAACCGCCACGGCTTCCGCCACCACCGCCCGACGCACAGCAATAATAGCCGGCGCCACTGCCGCTGGCGTAGGCCTCGTACTACTCCTCCTAGGTGCGATCTTCATCTACAAACGGCACAAGAGTCGGAAGCTCGAGTTCTCCGAGGCGATAGGACGCGTTAGGCGCGAGGCGCATGGCGCAGGTGGCGTTGGGTTGTTGGACGAGGAGGGCTTTGACGACGAGGACGGCGTGCCAATGCACCGCTACCGGGATAACGCCGGCGGCGGCTCCCGATCCATGAACATGAGCGAAGCGAGCCTCGGCAAGCCGCAATCGCCCGCCCCCTCGCTCTTCCGTAATCGAGCGCCAGAGACGGGCTCACTATTCCGCGAAGAGGGCGTGTGGCCGCCTCCGCAGGGAACAAGCTTTGTTGACCCACTCGTGGGTGTCGGCTCGGGCGATGGCCTCGCCCGAATCGTCGACGATGTCATGGGTCCCGCCAACCCTGCCCTCTCACACGCCAAAAGTAACTCGAACTCTTCGCCCGCATACACGCCACGGCCGTCTGCGGACTCGAACCTCCGCCCTCCCATCCCGACCATGTCGAGTGCGACGACGTCGCTCTACGCTGACCCGTTCCGGGATATCTCGCACACGTCGCAGCCATCGGATCCGTCGCTATACTTCGACCGCCGCGGCGCCTCATCCTCTATGTCATCCGACTCGCACACCACACACGGCTCGCGCCCGACGACCCCGCAGTCGCTCCTTGGGCTGCCCGCTGGGGCCGCGCCGGCCCCGAAAAAGCCGAGTCCGCTGGCGGCCGCCGCTAACCAGAACAGCTCCGCTACATGGCTCAACCGATCCCCGAGGAAACACAACCGACTGTCCGGGTCTCAGACCAGTGCAGAGGGATGAACATCACTCACGATCTACTATCTCAAACGGAACACTGCTACCAGTGCTTGCTTGTGTCACGAATCGTTAACGACCCATGGACAACTGATATAATTACCCATCGCTTATTTGGAGGATGTACAGCGTACAATAGTATTATTGCAACTTGAAATTCCCAGGAATTCACCGCTGCTATTCAAGACGTAGTATACATGCAACATTACTTTTAACGAATCTAAGGTTTAACGAGATACAACACAAACTTCACCTCTGCAACGTCCTGCTCTTCCTCGATGAGCAGGTCTGACCCTGCCTTCCGTCCTCGCACGTCAGCCGGCACGTTACCAACCGTTTTCCGAATCATCTCGGAGTACCCTTCAATCGCCGCGAGTATGTCCGTGCCGGAGCCCTCCTTGAAACTGTAAAAGATATCGACGTCGTCCGTCGCCTGGAGGCCCGCCTTCTTTCTTAGCTTCTGCACACGGTTCGTTAGCTCCCGCGCGAGCCACTCGCCCATGAGCTCGGGGTGCACTTGGATATCTAGCCGCACAACGACGTCGTTGTCCGTGTTTGTGGCGAACAGCCCTTGCGACGCCTCAGGAATGTCGAGGTAACGCTGGACGGTGAGATCGCCGGTCACGAGCTCGATGCCGTCGACGCTCATCTTCCCGGTTTCGAGGAAGGCCTTGACGGCGTCGCTCGAAACGTTGGGCAGCGCGTTCTTCACCCGCCCGATGTCTTTCCGCAACTTGCGCCCAAGAACTGTCCAGTCGGCTACAACACGATACCGCACGCCAGAGGCAGACTCGTCCGTGCTGAACGTGACGTCCCGCACATTGAGTTCAGACTCGATGTACTTCTGCAATGGCTGAACATCCCGGATATACTGCTCATCGGCATTGAAGACCAATAATTCTTTCAAGGGGGTCTAGCCACCCATGGTTAGAGCATGAGGAGTACATAAGTGATAGGAAAGGGCAAACCTTGAGAGAAAGATTGTTTTTCTCGCGGATGTTTCTCGACAGTTCGATGACAGTTTGCATTCGCAGAACTTGACGTTCAATATCCTCATCGAAATACTCCTCCTTTACGCTGGGGAAGCTCAGGAAGTGGATTGACCTGACGTCCCCGGAGTTGGGATCTTCGGGCATGAAGGTTTTCAGCGTCTGATACAGGTTCTCCGTCATGAATGGAGTGTACGACGACTTGACGAATAAATGAGCACGTGCAATGGTTGAATGGGGGGAACGAACCATAGTTCGACATAGCGTGAACAGCGCCTCAAACAGGGTATTCAGAGCAACACGGGTATCCTCTTTTCCTTCCTCGCCCTTGAGACGCTTGCGATTGAACCGGATATACCAATTCGTGAGTTCGTCGACGAGGTCCAACAACCGTGGGATGATGGTGTAGAGCCGGTACGCAGCCATTTCCTCCCGCACCAACTTGATTAGGGATTGACACCGCGCAAGCACCCAACGGTCCATGACGTTGTTTGGGACGGGGGCGTGAGCATTGTACCGGAAGTCCGTTCCGTGCGCCTTTTTGAACAGAGCAGCGTGCCCCAAGAAGAATCGGAAGGAGTTTAGCCACGGCAAAAGAACGCGGGAAATGACCTCGCGGACACCCTCTTCGCGGAACCGGAGGTTGTCCCCGCGGACGATGGGCGAGTTGACCAAAAACATCCTGTACTACGAGGTCGGTTCCGGATCGCGGCGAACACAGGATACTAACCTGGTTGCGTCGGCACCCATTTTGTCGAGGACAACGGTAGGGTCAGGGTAGTTCCGTAAGCTTTTACTCATTTTCTTGCCGTCGCTGGGTTGGAGAACATCAGTAACCGAACCAGAGAACAGGGAGGAAGAAACATACGCAGCGAGAACGAGACCTGTGACAATGAGGTTTTTCCACGGGGCCTTGCCAAACAATTGCGTGGACAGCACAAGCAAAGTGTAGAACCAACCACGCGTCTGATCCATCCCCTCACATACGAAATTTGCGGGGAAGGACTTCTCGAACAGTTCCTTGTTCTCGAAGGGATAGTGAAGCTGCGCGTATGGCATGCTAAGAGTGCCGCACAATGTAAGTATGATGAACGGTGTGATAAACGCGAGACAAAACCTTCCAGACTCGAACCAGCAGTCAAAGACTTCCTCTACACGTTTAAGAACGCCTGATCCGCTGGAAGAGGGGATAGTAATGTGATCGATGCTCTCCCTGTGCAGGTCGCTGATGCCCTTCACACCTGATAGACGTTCCAGCTCCTCTACAGAGCCTATGCAGATGATCTGAACTCTTGCTAAGTGACAGAACTCGAGAAGATTCTGAGACGCGTACCTCCTTCATGTCTTCAGAGGCCCACAGTGGCAGTGGGGTCCCCCAATACCTATTGCGAGAGATGTTCCAGTCGCGGGCGTTTGCGAGCCAGTTCCCAAATCGATTGTCTCCCACACTTTGCGGCACCCTAGAAATGATCGTTCAGGGATGTAAAAAAATGCAGCAGTGTCCCTTACCAGCGTGTCTCCTTGTTGTTGGCAACGAGCTGGTCGGTGAGAGGGGCGACGCGAACGAACCATCCAGGGACCGCACGATAGATCAAAGGAGTTTTAGATCTAAGACTCACAGGTCAAAACAGCATGATTGAAGAGGGAGGATGCTCAGAACCTCCAGCAATATGGATACGCGTGCATGAGCGTGGATTGTACAATAAGCCGACCCTTGGCCTTGAGGACTTTTTGTATCGGGCTATCCGCCGCCTGATTGAAGATGAATGGATGTCCAGGAGGGATGCATAAGCATACCTTGACGTTGAGGCCCTCGAAATCAGGGACCTCCTTGGTGAAGCGGCCTGCATCATCAATGGGACATGGTGGCATCTCATCTGGACGGAGAATTCCACTAGCGATCGCGATGCGGTAATCATCTTCGCCAAAAGCAGGGGCCTGGTGGACGATCCCGGTACCGTCGGTGTCTGTAACATAGGTGTCGACGACCACTCGGAAAGCCTTGTCCTCGAACTAGAGAGTTTCAGACTCTTGCAGCGAAAAAGGCGAGGCGATTCAAGCACCGACCTGATCAGTAAAGTATTCAAATAGTGGAAGATATCGCCACCCCTTCATATCTGCGCCCAGGAACTGCCCCAGTTTCTTAAATTTGGCCTTTTTGGGATCCTTGTACAGTGTGCGGAGGAGGCCCTCATGTATGATGAAATTTTGGTCCTTTTCCTGGTCGTGAATCTTTATGTAGGTAAAGTCCGGGTGAACACATAAGGCAAGATTGGAGGGGAGCGTCCACGGTGTCGTTGTCCAAGCCAGAAACGATGTACGTGGATCGTCCACAAGCGGGAACGCCACGGTCACTACTCATCCATTAGGTCCCTCCAAAAAATGACGGTTCAATCCGCACCTGCGGGATCGCTGACATCTCTAAAATCCAAGTTGGCCTCAAAGTTGGACACGGGGGTGGTGCATCCCATCGAGTAGGGAAGCACCCGCAGGCCCCGGTACACTTGGCCTTTCTTGAAGAGCTCGCTGAACGCCCACCACACCGACTCCATGTACGGGAGGTTGAGCGTCTTGTAGTCATCGTCAAAGTCGATCCAGCGTCCCATGCGCACGACCGTCTTGCGCCACTGGGATGAATAGCGCATAACGATGCTCCGACACTCGGCGTTGTATTTATCGATGCCAATCTTCATCACATCCGCTTTACCTGTAATTCCCAGCTTCTTGTCGATCTCGTGCTCGACGGGCAGACCGTGAGTGTCCCATCCAAAGCGCCGCGCGACGTGGTACCCGCTAACGTGCGCGTGCCGGGTGACGATGTCCTGAAGGACGCATCGGATCGTTAATTGCCGCCGATGTCGGGTTTTGGGGGCGCACCTTGACAGTTCCGGCGAGCAGATGGCCGTAATGGGGCAGGCCCGTCGCAAAGGGAGGTCCATCGTAAAAGGAGAACTCTGGCCGGCCTTCAGAGAGCTTCAAGCTTGTTTGAAACGCGTCGATTTCCTCCCAGAACGCAAGCACTTTTTCCTCTTCTCTTGGAAAGTCGAAGGGGGCAGAGACTGAGCGCGGGGGATCCTAGTATGAGTAGTTGCAGAGAAAATATCGCGATACTCACTGTCGTGTGGGGGAAACGACATCGTAGAGTCAGAAGATGGCAAGTAGATGGTCAAATCAGTTATTTAAGGCATCTCTTACCGAGTCACACCGCGTCAGGTTTCTCACGTCACTATTCGGGAGTACGACTGACTCATTACAAAACGAAATGCATTCATCTGTTGGCGTTCTTGGTCGTGTATAAAAAAACGAAACGATGGGATGGCTATGCTAAAGTATCGATTGGGTTGTGGTGTGGAACAAGGCGGTAGCTGCAGTACATTGTACATTGGGATACATCAGAGCGGCAGAGATAGCGTAATAACAAAGGGAGTGCAGACGAGACGACGGTCCAGCCATTCGACCCGAGATGCGGACGCATAGGAAATCCAATCGACTCTAATCTATGCTGATCGGCGGTGCACCTACCTGTACTAAGGTTCCCGTGTAAGATGAAATTGCGTCGTGAGCAGGATTAGGACACTGGTCGGCTGGTGCGTGGGGAGAAGCCGGGCAGGTACTTGATTAGGAGGCGGCGGGTATCGTGTTTATGCTACAGGGAAGGAGGAGGGTATGTGGGTCGTCGGCCGTCGTGAATTCGTGATGCAGGAATGCAGGAATGCGGAAAACGCCATCAGACCGAGACCGGTTCATTTGTCATTGACATCGATTGTTTACGCAGCTGGGACTGCATTTCCCGACGGCCCAGGGCGCCGGCGACCCAAGCGACCATGTTGACCTCGCGCTGCACATCTGCAACGAGGAAAGGATGGTCCTTGGAAGGATCAGCCCATGTAAGTCAGACCATACGGAGTCACTTACAAGAAGCTCCGCATAGGTAGCCCTGCGCGTCGGATCCTTGATCAGGCAGCAACGGACCCAATCTCGTGCCTCTTCGCTGAAATGGACTTCGAAAGGATCGCTGTCGGTCTTCTCCTTGACCTCGGGAAGTTGTGGAGGTTCCCCGTGTACTATGGCCTGGAGCTGCGCGAATACGTTGCTGTAGGTCTCAGGAGGATATGGGTATCGGCCCAGCGCTACTTCGATGATCGATAGACCGAGAGACCAGATGTCGGAAGACACGGTATACGTGTTGAACGCCTCCTGGACATCGGTGCCCGTTGTCGTGCCTTGTATACGTTCCGGCTAGAATCCTGGTCAGATACAAGGCCGAAGACGAGGGGCGAAAATTTTACTGCAAAGTAAGTTTGACAGCCGATATTGGTTTTGGCTATCGAGTTGTCGAGTTGACCCGATACGCCGAAATCGCAAAGTTTGATCTGACCCTTGCGATTAACCAAGACATTCGTGGGTTTGACATCTAGAAGATCCGCATGAAAATCCAATCAATATATTGGGTAGAGTTCAGACCTCGATGCATGATCTGCAGATTGTCCTTGAGGAATTTGAGGCCCCGTACCATGTTTGCGGCAACACGTCCCAGTACGTCCTCTGGGGTGCCTTCACCGAGCTCGCCCTCCCAGCCGCCACCCTGCGCGGTGGTCTTGATACCGAGAACCTTGTCCAAGCTGCCGGCATCCATGTATTCCATGCAGTAGTAGACGCAGGATTCAATGGTGAAGGCGCCGTAAAACTCCACGATTTCCGGTGCGACCGCGCGATGAAGGATATCTAATTCCATGATGATCCCGTTGAGCTTGGCGGGGGACAGCTCGAGTTGTATTTCCTGATCAAACAAGGTAAAAAAAACCGGGCATGGTGGGAGAGATGGCGCGAGACCTTCATGGCCATGTAAACATTGGTTGGGCGGTGGAGAACCTTCTTGACGGTGCCGTAGTTGCCCTTGCCGAGTTCCTCGTCGAGCTGTAGCTGGCCCATGTTAATCTGGAACGATGCGCCATTTGAAAAATCGACGCCGTCGGCGTGCAGGACTGCCTTGCCGCTAAAATTGAGGGCGCCAGACAGATCTCTGGGCGATGGTGAGCAGCAGCAGATGAGGGCGAGTGCGGCAGCCTACACGATTTTTGAGAAATTTGAAAAAGCAGGGGTGGTGTCAGGCCGCAGCGAGGGGCGTCCTGCACCGAGACCAGCCGCCGAGGCGCCGCCAGACGACTCGATGTCGCTCAGGGTGAAGTTGGGTTTGCGACGGCCCATCATGCCGCCGCCTCTTGGACGAACGACTGGAGCCGGATAAGAATTGGCAGGGCGAAGATTGGGGATCTCGGCGGGACTGAGGGTCGTGCGCTGGAGGGCTGCGGTGGTAGAATCGAGGGTGGGCGGATTGCCGCGCTTTGCCTTTGCAAACTAGCGGGCGATGAGGGCGGGCATGGGGAGGACCGGGGTGCTTACTGCGGCCATCTTCTCCTGCATGCCGGGGGGGATGGGGGTTGCATTCTGGCGGGTCTGGAGCAGGCTGGTGAGCGGCTTGGCCTTGGGACGTGCGACGACGGGAGACTGCGAGTCGGCCATTGGAGCGGGCAGGAGGGCGAGGGCACACGTGACACCAGCGTACTATCATCATTGCCAGTGGGCATTGCCAGTAAAATATACCCTCCGCCTCGCCATGGTCAACCTGAGTTGGGGAAAAGACCGCTTCACCTTTGAGCTCCCTGCCCCCACCACCCCGCTCGGCGCAATCCGCCAAGCTGTCGCTCAGTACACCCATCTCCCCCTCCATGCCTTCAAGCTCATCCACAAGGGCGCCGTCATGAAGGACGACAATGCCCCCAGTCAGTGACCCGCTCTCCCGCTGCACTCCATTCATCTCCCCCAAGTATCTGCGTACCACCTGCGTCCCTCGTCCACGATCGCCGTCGTCGAGAGCGGCCCGCCCCCGGCGCACGCGCAGAAGCCCGCCGCCCCCGTGCGCTCGGAGCAGGCTGTCATCTCCACGATCCAGGCCGAACTAGCAAACGTGCGCGCCGAGCTCTCCCCCGCCGTAGACCACCTGCTCGCCTCTGCAGCAGATCCAAAACCAAAAGAGCACAGCCGTCTTTCGGAGCTCCTGCTTCAGTCGCTTCTCCGGCTGGATGCTATCACCACCGACGGCGAGTGGGAGACCGCGAGAAAAGAGCGCAAAGCCGCCGTGAAGGAGGTGCGTGTGCGTTGGGTCTTATCCACAGGACATTGTCTTTGAGCTGGGTTGGGTCACAGGTTCAGGCTCTGCTCGACTCTTTGGATGGATCGTCTTAGAGCCAACATAGAGCTAAGACGCTAACCGATGTTCTGAATCTTTGGGCTGGTAGCATCTGTCGCGGTGGCGTGACCCCGACCGGCGACTGCAACGTTGAACTGAGTCAGACTAAGGCTAAGCGCTAAGACTTACTTGCATCAAAGGCATGCGTGAGTTGCAACTCAAGAAATATCGCCATGTAATTAGTTCAGCCTGGAATCGAGTTTTCCAGCGCTCAGCGCTCTGGATATAATAGATCTGCCAAAAAGCGCAGCCAACATTGTACATCATGTCAGATCACACCCAATGACCCGACTCCCATATGCTCCCATCCCAAGCCACCTTGCTCCCCATGTCCTCGACGAGGCAGCACACAACTGGGCCGTCTGGGAGAAGACCGTCCGAGCGTGCCTCATTCTCGCCGGCCTGGATGCCCACTTGTCGGGTGCCATCCCCTGCCCGGACCCCACGGCCGACCCCGCAGCCGCCGCACACTGGCACGAAAACGACCGCGCAGTCGTCTCGTTTCTCGCACTCAAAGCGAGCCGGGACGAGCAGCTGTACATCGCGAGCCACGCGCAAGGCGGCGCACAGGCGGTGTGGGACGCCTTGCTAGCCCGCCACTTTGACGCCGCCGCACAAATCCGTCTCTTGTGCGAGGCGTTCAGCGTGCGGTACGGCACCGAGCCGCCGGCCGCGACTAGCGCCCGCATTGACGCCCTGGCCACGCGTGCCTTTGCATTAGGACCTATCCGGAAGAACACGCTTGTGTCGGCCCTGACGGTCCATGCCGTGCAAGGCGATGCACAGGGTGCGGTGCCCGGTGCACGTACAGAGCCTGCGCTCGACGCAGAGCGGACAGTGTTGGCCACGCTCACCGCTGAGCTGACGACACTCCGGCGCGACCTCTTGCCAGCCGTCGAGGCCTTTGCTCAAGCGTCCTCAACGGAAGAAGCGCAATGGACGCGCCTGCTGGAACGTCTATTTCAGGCTCTCGGCCGGGTTGACGCCCTTACTATTGCGCCCGGGTGGGGTCAAGCTATCGCGGACAGGCGCGAGGTCCTCGATGAAATCCACCGTTTACAATGCATGCTCGAGAGCTACAACCGCCGCGAGGATCCACTAGCTCAGCCTGCCAGCGACACTGAGCAGCACGCGATGGTGAGCATCGCCACCGAGATGGTGCACGTCGAGAACGACTTCGCGCCTGCTGTGGCGCGGCACCTTGAGCGGGGACCCGACGAGAGGCAGCGCAGTGGCCTCATCGAGCTCCTGGAACAGTCTCTCGTGCGCCTAGACGGCATAACTCTGAAACCAGAGTGGGAAGAGGTCAGAACCCGGAGAAAATGCGCTGTGGATGAGGTTCAGCGGCTTTTAAACACTCTCGACCGGTCGTCGCAGAGCGCCACTCCCAACCCAAGCTCTGCCGTTGTGGGAGCAGAACAGAACGTGATCGCACGTATTGCCGCTGAACTGGACAACGTGCGCAGCCTCCTCGCGCCCGCCGTCGGCACTTTCCCACGACCCCCCTCCCTCCAAACTGACGAGCAAGAGCGGAGGCACCTCTTGCGACAGCTCTCCGAGACGCTCGAGCGGTTAGACGCCATTAGTATTGAGACGAACTGGGAGCAGGCGAGGAAGGAGAGGTGGGGTGTGGTTAAGGCAGTGAAGGAGCTCCTAGGTACACTCCAAGATCTGCCCACTTGCGCCGAGGAACAGGCTGCATTGCACGCATTCGCCTCCGAACGGTCCAATACGCAAGCCTTGCTCACCCCTGCTGTCACTGATTTCCTGGAAAGCCCAAGCGACAGAGAGCAACTGCGCCTTTCGGAACTACTGCTCCAGGCTCTCGAGCGTCTGGACGCTGTCGGTTTGGAGTCGGCGTGGACCCAGGCGAGGACGGCAAGGCGAAAGGCCGTCAAGGAGGTGCAGGCTTTGCAGATCAGCATCGAGCCGCCGCCTCCGTCCACCGCATCGTCCACAGGAGAAAACCTTGCGCTCTCCGCTATAGCGTCCGAGATGTCAAAAATTCAGAACGAGCTCTCCCCTGCCATCACGACGTTTGCGCGCACTTTCCAGCTCTCCGATCGTGGACCTCGGGAGAAAGAGCGTCTGCGGCTTTCCGAACTTTCTCTGCGATTTCTGGAACGTCTGGATGCTATTTCTGTCGAGTCGGGCTGGGACGATGCGCGGCGACAGAGGAAGAGTGCCGTGAAGGAAGTGCAGGCGCTGCAGACCAGGTTGGATGCTCTCTGAGAATGTATCATATATCGGATCCCCACTTGTAGCACATATCGACTGTAATTTAATGTACCAACGCTCAAGGCGCATTTACTGGATTCCAGCTGATCGCACCATCTTTTCCACGGTCCAACCCGTCGAGATTCGACATGTCCTCTGCGTCGAGTTCGAAATCGTACAGCTGCGCATTTGAGTGGATGCGGCTCGGGGTAGCGCTCTTGGGAAGGGGCACGAAACTGGCGCCACGACGTGAATAAATGTGAAAGGTAGGTGCGCGGCTTACCCTTTCTGGAGGGACCAGCGCAGCAGAACTTGGGCAGGTTCCCGGTTGTGCTGGGAAACGTGAGCCGGGGTTGCTGACCATCGGCTGAACGCACCTTTGCAGCGATCTTTGTGATCACGTCGTTGTCCATTTTACCTCGGATGATCGGACAATATGCCTGTACCACGATGGAATGGTCGTTGCAGTATTTCACTATCGGCTTTTGCTGGCAGAGGGGGTGCAACTGTAGGCGCAGTGATTAAACACACCGACGACCACAACTTGCAGAAATTGACCTCAATCTGGTTGACGGCGGGCATTTCGAATTTCGCAGCTTTTAGCTCCTCGAGATGGTGGACGCCGCTGCCGTGAGAGTTGCCCTTGGTTTGCATATTGAGCGGATTGAGGCACTTACTAGTTCGATACGCCGACGGAGCGTATTTTCCCTGCGGCTTTGGCTTCCAAGAGCGCCTTGTAGGTCGCTAAGCGACGCTCGGTTCCGGAGTGGGGATCGTGGATTAGCTAACGGGGCATTATTATAAGCGGGAAATGGGGCATTGACGGCAGACAAATAAATCAATGTAGTCTGCAGTGAAATTAGACTACCCACCGATCTCTCGTGAGTCGTGATTGCAACTCACCAAGACCAAACTTGGCAAGGGACGTATCCACGCCTTTTAACGTTGTCTCATACCCGTGGGTGTTGGAGATGCATTTCGTCGCTTTATTGATCAGGGTACGGACCGTGGTTGTGGGTTGGAGCATACGAACTGATAAACAGGTCCTCTCGGTTCAAACCACTTTCCTTGACAGCTAAGCCGACAGCAGCCTCGTTTTTGTACACCTGCGCCGAGTCGACATGTCTATACCCGGCTTTGAATGCCTCTAGAACACTCGGTTTGGCGTCATAGTTTTGGTAGACACCGAATCCCAGCAGCGGCATATGAAACCCTTCAAGTTTGAGACGAGGGTTCAGCACCGAAAGGCATGGATGCGGTTCGCCGGAACTCACCCGAGGTCAGGCGCACCGTCGAGCTGAGCGATAAGGCCATGATCTCCGGTTGTAAACTGGAAGAGGGTACAGTCAAGCTGCTTAGTGACGAGTGATGCCGTCATTCTACTCGCACGCGCCACTCACCGCTCTCTACCCAAGAAGGAAATTCCCGTCGTGGATATCTTTGGTTATCCTCACTGGAAACGGACACAGATTCATGCGATTCAGAGAAGTCACTCTGAATTATTGACTTTCAGAACCACGGTAGAATCTGCAACAATCGAGACAACGCCGAATAGAAATATACGATCGCAGCCCTTTGAAATGCTTCCACCCGCCAAGAGTATCCCATCGTGAACCGCAAATGTATTGTTCGTTACAGGCCAGCTGTACGTTTCGTTATTGTACTGTTTCTCACAGGCACCAAGCTCCAAATAACATTCCCATCACGACGGCCAATAAACCCCGCGCGAGTTGTGCTGGATATCCAACCGGCCGGAGGGCGATTCCGCTGTTCGATTTTCTGATGCCGAGGGAGTCAGCAGATGGTAGTTATCGAAGATTCGGAAAGCTTACGAAGGAAGCGGAGCTAGAGATATTGTCGGGGTTGAGACACGGGCACCGGAACCGGAGGTTGATGTAAGACTAGCGGATGCCGTCCCACTCATAGAGTTGGACGTGGAGGATGCCATCGACGAAGCAGAATTGGACGCAGACAGGGAAGCATTGGCGCTTGCAGAGGAAGTTGCGACCGCATCGTTAACATCAATTGTGTAAGTGGCACCATTCCACACGGTTGCAACTCCGCTTTGCGCGAGAGTGATGGCGGGGCCGCCAGCTGAGCTGATCACGGTGAAGAAACCGGAAGCACTAGCAGGGGCCGCTGCAGATGGATGAACATCGTTATACAACCGATGATAGGACGACTTTACAGGAGACCGCAGGACTGAATGGGGGAAGAGTCTGGACTAAGGTGGGCTCTGGGACTAAGGTGGGGGCTGAGGGGATGTCCACATTAAAATTGAAGGCGTATCCTGCAAGGAAATAACATACTTTCGGTAGGCATGTTATCGACAACAGACGCGACGATCGATTGGACTGCCGGAGATGAGTTAGAGACGATTCTCAGCCAGTGAACCTTGACTCGCTATCAATCGGAGCCCCTCGAGTACTCTCCATGCTGAGCAGGGCCACCAGAGCGAAGACGGGGAGTTTCGTGAACGTGAACATGTCGTGAAGTGGGTAAAGAATATGGAGCTTGATGTGAGAGATTGAGTACAGTAGCGGTAGGATGGGGGCTAGCCAGAGCAAGGAAATGACAGCGCTCTCGACGGCCTCTTATACGTTGCAACATGGAAACCGAGAGGCGGCCATCGCCCAGTTTCCAAGCGGGAAAGAGGCCCCTCCGTGATGCATCTGAGGGAGACTCGCGAGTCCGTTGAGTTGAGACTCTGAACATGTTTGCGGTTGGTTTGCGGCAAGTTTGCGGTCCGAGTCAAGTTATCATCCAAGCAGCTTTCGCGGCCGGCCCGGAATAGCCGAGCAATGTTATTCAACTATGTCGCAGATCCCAATTCGAATCTAGTCAGTGCACACCAGAGCCGCGCCTGCCCTCGCTAACTCTCGTTTAGCTATGCTGCATTTGCCGGTATGCATCTTGAAGTGTTCGGTCGCCGAGATTGACTCCCACTAGGATGCCCTTCGTGCAGCCGGTGTCCACGCGCACCTGCTCGCACACATTCTGCAGTGACTGCATTATCCAAGCCATCAGCCACGCTCGCCAATGCCCCGTAGATCGTTCGCCCCTCTCCGTGGACGACCTGCTGCCCGCAAACTCTATCATCCGCTCAGTCAGTTACCAACAGTGCCAATGCTCGCTCAGCTCTGATGACCAGGCCGCAGCTTGTTGACGAACTGATTGTTGAATGTGTACATCGTACCTCTGGATGCACTCATACATGCCAGCGACAGCAGCTCCATTCGCATCTCAAGGATACCTGCCCATATAGTCGTGTGGATTGTCCGAAAGGAGAATGCGGCGAAAGGCTTGCCAGAAAAGATGCTGCAGCGCACCAATGCGTCCATAAATTTGTGCTTTGTGATTCCTGTGGCGTAAATATACAGCTCGACCAGCTAGAGGTAAGTCTTTCCTTCTCCCTTACGCTGCCGATCTCGAGGCTCAACGAAATATCCCAGAATCATACTTCGGAATGCGCAGACACTGTTGTAACGTGTGACTCATGTGCTCTGGAGCTTCATCGGTTTGACTGGGTATCACACAAAAATGCCTGCCCCGCTGCTATCATTAGCTGTCCCCAAGCCCCAAATGGCTGCGGGTGGACTGGTCCGCGCGAGGGTCTAGCGTCCTCACACATCCCATTCTGCCCGTTTGAAGCGATCAAGGGCTTCTTCGCACTTAACACCACTAAATTCGAGCGCATAGCCGAAGAGAACCTCGTCCTGCGCCACAAAGTCGACACGCTCGAAAGCACCGTGCACACCATGAAGCGTGAGCTCCAGTCCGTCAAGACCGCCCTGGGCCCGTGGTACAGGCCCGACGGCGCCTATGCATATAGCAGGCCCTCGGCGGATCTACCTCCGGATCTGCAGCCTGCGAGCGCCTCCAGCTCCATGACGCGCAGGTACAGCCAGGCCGGCGACGCTCCACCCACGCGCCCAATGGCGACACCGTTCGATCATGCGCCGCGGCAGGATGTGTATGCGGCGTACTTTCCATCGGAAGCGCCCGAAGAACCCTACCCCCCTGCCGCTTTCGACCTAGCGGCGCGGCGGCGCACGCTTCCCGCGGGCTGGGAGCCCCACTTTGGGAACCTAAGCCCAAACGCGCCCGCGCCCGCACCCGCGCATGCGCACGGACGCCCAGCGGCGCAGCTTGCGGTCGCGCCGCTCAACCTGTCGACGACGCTGGAGGGCGCGCTCGCGGGCATGCGCGAGTCGGTCGTCGCGCTCGGGGGCGCGGTCGACTCGCTCGGGCGGCGCAATGACATCGCGCTTACGAACGAGGCGCTCCGGCTGAACGAAGAGGTCATGTCCCTGCGCGCTAATGTGCACGGCCTCCGGATGCAGGCACGTCTGTTTCACTCTGCAACCATCTTATGTTTCGCGTCCGAGGCTGATAACCATCTATGTATCTGCAGGTCCACAGCATAATGATGGACAGGAACGCGTTAGCAACGGGACGGAGCAGCGATGTCAACATGCTCGGGGGCGATGGTGCCTGGCCCTCGCTGCCGCGATTCTACTACCCGCAAATGTCGTCGCCCCCAGGCCAGTCCATAACCAAACTGTAGATGAAGCAATGATTGTGTTGTGCAACATTACATTGAAGTTGTATTGTATAAAATGTACTGTACTATAATTTGATGTAGTGAGTGAATGAGTCGCTCGGCTGGTGAAGGAATAAACAAAGCACGAAGGAAAGATTACAAGCCGTTAGCATAGCACGGAGCAGGGGCGCGGAAACAGAGCAGAAGGAGTGTGTGCTGATGTATGAACAAGGACCGGTGGGTGGTATTGTAATAGTCGGCGTGTGAGAATGAGGGGCGAATTATATGTGACAAGAAATCCACCAGGTATGCGGGGGGCAGCGACTAGGCAGCTGTAGGATATAACGGTCGGCCGATCAAGAGGACGCAAGGAGAGTCGTGGCGGTTCATGAATACGAATACCGCGTACCGTCGCCCACGGGATGCGGTTCGTAGTACGGTTCAGATGTGCCAAAGTTCATTTGGAACTGGCCGATCCCAGCGGTGCCTTGGGCCTCCCCGGCGTCGTACGCGGCGTCAGAATACCCCTCGTTTTGCGGCGTATACGGCATCCCGTAGTCGTAGTTGAACTCGTCCGAGGTAGCGGGCGCAGAGTGGGGATAGTTGTTGTGCGACGACTCGAAAAAGAAAGTGGACGCATTCGCGGTGGCAGCGCTGCCCATGTCGAGGGCGGGCCCCGCGGAGCGTGGTGGATAAGTCAAGTCTTGATGCTTGTTGTGGAGAGCGTAGTTTAACTCGCTCGAACTCGACACGGGCACAGCCTGGCCGGTCCCGCCAGATAGTTGCGGGCTTGCCCCGGGGGACGCAGTAGAAGACGGCGAGGGATATTCAACCGCGCCGTCCCGCTCAGGCGAGTGGGCCGAATAGTTGCCTATGAGACCCTCTGCGAGACTCGCCCGCCGGGGCCCATTAGCCTCGACCTCCAGACCGGACATGAGGTTGAGAAAGCCCGTCGGGCACGATTCGCGACGCAGATTGCGGCTAAAGTCCGAGGGCTCGCCCGCGCTGCCAACATCCGAGAAGTAGGCGCTAGTGGCGCTCGACTCGCTGGCAATGGAACCGAAGCGCGACATCTGGTAGGACGAGGCGTCGTCAGTGTCTGCGTCGTCGCGGGAAAATGAGAAGCCGCTGAAATCGACGGGCGAGTTGCGGTTGCTGTCGGGCGACGCGTTGGCGACGCCGAACGAGAAGCCGGGGTTAGGGAGGGGACCTGCGGGGATGGGGGCAGAGATGTTGCGGGAGACGGGGTAATGACGGTGGTCGGGGAGGGAGACACGAACGGCGTGGTACGGCGAGAGCGGTGAAGGGGATGGGGACGGGGGGATGCGGTATCCGCGGGCGTCCATGGAGGCGGGGCGGGTGTGCTGCTGGATGGGGACAGTCGAGCGGTGGGGAATGGGGGGCCGGGGCATGCGGTGCTGCTGGCGGGCGTGGGAGAGACGCTGGGTCGCGAGGAGGGCGCCGTTCTTGGGCCGCGCATACAGGTTGCGGACGAGGGTGGTGTCGACGGAGCGGCGGCGGGCAAGCGGGTCGAGCGGGTCGACAAGCGGCGATGCGTAGCCGAATGCGTTGACGGGCAGCGAGCCACGGCGGCTGGCGAGCATGTGCAGCGCAGGCAGGTCAAAGACGGGATCGTCGGGGGTCGCGATGACGGGAGAGCCCTGCCACGAGGAGTGGGGGGAGTCTGTCACGACATGCAGCCGCGGGGGGTCTGTCGCGGTCGGGCTGGGCGACGAGCTGGAGGAGAGGTCGGGGAGCGGGTCGACGGGCGACTCGGGGGCGTCTGCGTCCTCTGACGAGCGCGGGGACGGCGAGTCGACGTCGTTTGCAAGCGCGGGCCTGAGGGCGCCCTTTGCGGCCTTGGTCTTTTCCTTTGCACGGCGGTTCTGGAACCAGACCTGGGGACGGTTGGACTCGCGACGGGCGCGCGGAAAAGAGACGGACCTGGACGCCGCGGGCGGTCATGGCGAGCTGGGCCGCGAGCTCGGTGCGGAGGGCGGCATTGGGCTTTGTGTCGCGCTTGAAGACGGCCTCGAGGACCTTGAGCTGGGCGCTGGTGGTGCGCTTGCGGTGCTTGACCTCGTTGGGGGTGTAGGGATAGAAGGCGCGGTAGTCGGCGGGGTCGACGGCGGGGGGCATGGCGGGGAGACGGGACCAGGGGACAGAAAGAGGGTGGGGGCGACGGGGAAGCATTGTATTTATCGCAGCAGCAGTCAGTCACGCAAACATAGTCCTTTGCATCTGTTGTAACGACAATCTTTGATAGATACCCTACCACTACTCCCGCCCCAGAATCTCACACAGAAACCCGCTCGGCGCTGCGTCCAGCGGCGCCGCCGTCCCCATCCGCGCCCGAGCTCGCGCCACCACCGCGTGCCCGCGCACACCCTCCACCCGCACCCGCAGCGCCGGGTCCGTGCGCATCATCTGCTGGATCAGCTCGAACAGCTCCGGCATGTCGTCCAGCGCGATCTGCGAGTAGTCCTCCCGCCGCAGCCGCAGCCACTCCTCGCCCCTGCACGCAGTCAGCGTCCGATTTCCGCGAACATACATGGCGCACTCACTGGTCCGGGACCACAATGTTTGATGCCGTCTCCAACATTGTCATGCCAAAGCTGCACGTTGACGTGAGAAGGCGAAGGGGAAAACACCCGGTAAAACCGGACAGCACCCACCTGAACACATCAGCCGCCTTCCCGTACCGCCCTTGCAGCACCTCTGGCGCCAAGTACACCTTATCTCCTTCCCGCTCAAATCCGACAGATTCCGCTTCCAGCTGCTGATGTCTTGTCGCCGGGCGCGGCCACATCGACGCCATCCCAAAGTCGCCAATCTTGAACCGCCCCTCCTGCGTCACAAATATGTTCGACGGCTTGAGGTCCAGGTGGATCACCCCCGCGTCGTGGATAAATTGCAGGCCCTGCAAACCGTCAGCTCCCGCGCCAGCCCGCCCAGCCCGTGCGACGTACGTTGCTCAGATCCACGATGATCTTCCAGATCCGCGCCTCGTCCAGCCGCGGAAACACCCGTCCATACTCCCACAGAAAGTGCGCAAAGTTGCCCAATTCGCACAGCTCCGTCTGGATATAGAGCACGTCGTCTTCCTCCCAGCTGTCCACGAACGTCAACACATTGGGTTGGACGCCACCACATGTGAGATGCTGCAGAATTTCCACCTCTTCTCGTAATCGCAGTCTGTACAAGATCCAATCAGCGCTTTGCACATCCGGAATGACTGCCCCGAGACTTACCGGTGTCGCACGCCCTCGAACCGCTTCGACTTTTTCACCGCATACAGCACCGACTCGCGCGACCGTGACCGTACCTTGATCACCTTGCCAAACTCGCCGCTCCCAAGCTCGTCAATCTCTTCGAATGTGTGCTCAAAATAGCCCGCACGCTCGACCGCCTGATCCGAGAGGCGCCGCAGTGTCTCTGGCCGCGGCGTAGAGGGATGGTGGGGGTGCTGTTGTCGCGCATCGGTCACGTATCTCGCTCCGGTTGGTGACCCCAACGTCGACGCTGAGGATGAGCTGGAAGCAGACCGCCCCGGCGACAGATTCAGCGCGTTATTTGAGGGCGAGAACTGAAGGGGCAGGTGCGCCTTGGGCAGATGCCAGTCTGAAAACAGCGATGTCAGCAGTCTAATATGCATGTAAAATTAGATTAAATGCCGCACCGCGTCCCTTTGGTCGCGTAGGCGTTCCCGCCAGCGATGCCGTGTCGCTCCCGCTCGAAAAGGCTCCACTGCTGCTCCGACGTGTGAGCCAGCGCGCACGGCCCGCGACGCCGCCCTTGCCTGGTCGCCCGAGGCCGAGCCCGACGTACTTGTCCCGACGTCCACTCGGGCTCTCGTCTTCGCCTTCCGAATCGGTGGTGGGATCGAGCGGCGCTTTACCATGCCTGCGGCGCAGTGCGGGGAACACCGCAGGGAGACTCTTGCGTGGCGCCTTGCCCTGCTTGGGCTCCCAGCTGAAGCCGGGCAGGCCGACTTTGTGCGCGACGGCGCTCTGCCACGGACGGTCGCCCGCGAGATAGCTCGTCTTGACGCGCTTGACGGGCGTTCCCGGCGCTTTCTTGACTTGCTGTGCGCTGGGCCCTGTGCTCTTGGACGCAGTGGCAAGAGTGCGCTGAATGAACGCGTCGACGTTGAGGCCGCCCTCGAACGCGCTGATCTCACCCACGACGACGCTCGGCCAGCCGGAGCCAGCCTCGGGCTCGAGGCCTGGCGTGCACAGCCCTTCGTCCGAAAAGATCGAGCTGACGCTGGTCGACGCGCCTGGCATGAGGTGGTCGCCGTCTTCGTCGTCCTCGCTGAGCGCAACACCTGAATCACGCGAATTGAACTTTTTTGCGATACCTGCGCCGGCTTTTTTTGTGCGCGGGGAGGGCGTGCCAGAGTCGACATTGAAAGAGAACGACGAATCGGGATGGGAGGCGCCGCCAAAGAACATATCCTGCTCGTCGTCGTCGTCGGGCTCAGAGGGGATTAGAGGGGGAGAGGAGCGGGGAGATGGTGTCATCGGACGGGTTTGCATTGTGTTCCAGGACTGGGTGCTGCAGCCAGGACCGGCGTAGCTGTGGCGGCCGTTGGGGCGCGAATTACTGGGCTGGAGGGTCGCAGACGTAGCCGAGGTGAGGCGCGTGCGCGGGGGGTTGATAGGTGGACCAAAGAACAGGGTGGCAGCGCTTTCTATGCGTTCAAGCGGGGCACGTGAGGGGTATGCGCCTGCGATGCGACGGCGGGGAAGGGGGGAGCCTGCGTCAGAAGAAGATGCACTGGAGGGCGAGCGGGCACGCGGCATGCGCGCGGAGGGGAACACCACCTACAACAATATTAGAAAGGCCAGCATGATTGACGCGTGTATATGACTCACCGGGGACGGAGACCCTTCACGCAGCTCCTGCGACACTGGGCGGGACCGAGCACGGCGTTTGGTGATGTGGCCACCGGGCGAGCTTGCCTCGACGACCTCTTCTGGGCGTGTGAGCGGCGGGGGCCCGTCGTCAAACTCGTCCTGGAGATCGGAGATGCGCAGCCGCGTGAGCGTGGCAGTGTGACTACGGAGGTGGGCGTCCGCCTCTGCGGCGGACTGGGGCGTGCGGGTAGTGAACTGTGGTGCCGGGAGGGGGGCGAGACGGTGGAAGCTGACCCGCGGGGCGCTGGGGGATCCAAGCGGGGCCAAACGGAGGGGAGTAGTAGTGTGCTGTGACGACTTGCGCTTTGTTCCTGCGGCGGAGTTGGTGTTGAGGGAGAGCGGGGTGCGACTGGAGACTCTTTTCGCTGGTGTGAGAAGGGGTTTTGTGGGGGAGGCAAGAAAGACGGCAGCGTCTGTGTTTTCTGGGGTGATTGGGCGGGGGTTGTAGCGGGAGCGAGGCTCTGACTGCCTGCGGAGAGGCGAGGGCGTGAGCATGGGGGAGTCGTAGGTTGTTCGTGGAGGGGTGTGCATGGAGAGCATCGCGCATAGATTGTGGTGGTGGAGGTCAAGGATGGAATAAACAAGCTCACGTGCTCGCGTACCACCCCAAAATACAGACAAATACCAGGCAGTAATATGGGCTCGCGGACCCGGGCGAACGCGTTCCAGGCCTGTTTACCCACTAACCCACCATCATGAGAGTCATTCTCGGGTTTGAGAGGGCTCCGGATGCGTGTCCAGTTTCCGACGGGTGTTCCGGGCTATGCGTTCCCGAAGAGGCAGTCGGGACAGCCATCTTCTCTCTCTCCCTTCACCACCATGGACATCAGCTCCATCCTCCAGGGCGGCTACCAGCACCCCCTCAGTCGTCAATGGCAGAGCAGGCGCCAGCTCACAAAGGCGATGCTCATGTACCCCATATTCATCACCGACGACCCAGACGCCAGCCAGCTCATCCCGACTCTCCCTGGGCAGCGTCGATGGGGCGTCAACAAGCTCGAGGAGTTCCTCGCGCCCCTCGTTAAAAAGGGCCTCCAGAGTGTGATTCTCTTCGGTGTCCCCATGTCCTGCGTCAAGGTCCGCTGCATACGTGTCCTCTTTTCTCCCAAAGAAACTCACCCACGCGCCTCGCAGGACTACCGCGGGACCCCCGCAGACGACGAATCTGGGCCCGTCATCCTCGCCATCCGGAAAATCCGTGCTCTCTTCCCCGAGCTCTATGTCGCCTGCGACGTCTGCCTCTGCGAGTACACCGACCACGGGCACTGCGGCCTGCTCCACCCCGACAATACCATCAACACCGCACCCTCCGTAGAGCGCATCGCGGAGGTCGCTCTCAACTACGCACGTGCCGGCGCCCATTGCGTTGCGCCGAGCGACATGATGGATGGCCGCATCAAGAGCATCAAACGCGCTCTCATCGACGCGGGCTTTGGCAACAAGTGCACCCTCATGGCTTACTCTGCCAAGTTCGCCTCATCGCTCTATGGCCCATTCCGCGACGCCGCCGGCAGCGCCCCGTCCTTCGGCAACCGCAAGTGCTACCAGCTCCCTCCGGCCGGCCGCGGCCTTGCCCGCCGTGCTATTGTGCGTCCTGTCGGATCTTTTGCGCTGAAGCATGGCTGCTGAGTGATCCCTTGCAGCAACGCGACGCCGCCGAGGGCGCGGACATCATCATGGTCAAGCCCGCGATGCCGTACCTCGACATCATCGCCGACGCCGCCCAACTTGCGCCGGACCACCCCCTCGCGTGCTATCAAGTCAGTGGCGAGTTTGCTATGGTCCATGCTGGCGCTGCCGCAGGCGTATACCCCCTTCGCGACATGGCATTCGAGTCTGTCGAGGGCATGCTTCGAGCCGGTGCGTTCGCCGCGGCTCCTCTCCTCATTGCTTTCTGATCGGTCCACTCCCAGGCGCGACCCTCATCCTCACATATTTCACCCCCGACTTTTTGGACTGGCTGGACTGAGCAGTGTACGCGAACTGAAAAAAAAGGGGACCTGTGTGTGTAATTTAAGTGCGTACGTAACCTAACCTAGATGTGAATGCGACTGTGTTCTCCCTTCCGGCTGGCTGTAGGTTCTCTGAGCTCTGTGGAGAATTGGAACGCGGCTTGTTCTAGACTTGACGCCGATATAGTTCCTCGCAAGCTTCCCACAGTACACTCTAGCCGCGTTAATTTTACCGCACATCTGCCTCAATCTTGCGTTAATTTTGCCGCGCATCTGGCACCTGAGCGCGAACGAACCCTGATAATGGCTTGGCACGGATCCTCCGCACACTCTGTTTAATCCACTCGGAACGCAACGCTCCACCCGCCCTTCCGAAAATCATCCCGCGCTTCAACCTCGGTACAAGGCGCGCATGTATAAATAAGTCTCCCCGCCGCTAGCGGCAGCCCAGTGAACCATGAAGCTCACGACCGCGACAGTTGCCCTGCTCGCCCCTGTCCTCGCGCGCGCGCACTGTATGCATCCACCGTCTACTGTTGTACAACCGACTCATCGCGCTACATAGTCACGCTCCAGTACGTCTGGGCGAACGGCGTGGACGAAGGATACAACAACTACGTGCGCATCCCGCCGAACAACAGCCCCGTCACGGACGTCACCTCGACGGACCTGACCTGCAATGTTAACGGACTGAGCGGCGCGGGTGTCGAGACGCTCAGCGTTGCCGCAGGGGCGAACCTCACGTCTGTAAACCGTGGCGTCCTGCCATTGTGCTGATTTCTTGTCCTCCAGGCTGGAATGGCACCAGCATGCCCAGCGCGTGGGTGAGGACGCCATCTCCGGCGGCCACAAGGGTGCGAAACGGTTTCTATTCCCTTTCAACTTGGCACTCATCTACAGTAGGCCCCGTGTTGGTATACATTGCAAAGGCGCCGAGCACTGCAGCGACATTCGACGGACAAGGCGCCGTCTGGACAAAGATTTACCAGTCCGGGCTGCTCAGCAGCGGGACCTGGGCGACGGACGTCGTTAACTCCAACTCCGGTACGGTGGCGGATTTCGGCGCTCAACAAACTAAACTCATTGGGCGCAAGGCAAACACAGCGTTGTTCTCCCCGCGTCGCTCCCAGCCGGCGAGTATCTCGTGCGCGCGGAAATCGTAAAACCTTTCCTGCTTTCTATGTAGATCCTATGGGCTTACGAGGCCTAGATCGCTCTCCACGTTGCTTCGACATACCCCGGCGCGCAGTTCTACATTGGGTGCGCGCAAGTGAAGATCACGAGCGGAGGCAGCGCGTCGCCGCCCAAAGTCGCGCTCCCTGGCGCGTACCACGGCAGCGACCCCGGTATCACGGTGAGTATTCCCGGTGCTTTTTTAGTTTCAGGAGACGGTACTCAGTGTAGCAGGTCAATATCTACAACAACCTGCAGAGCTACACGATCCCCGGGCCTGCGGTGTGGACGGGGTGAGGATGGGGAGGGTATACATCACGTGTAGTCCTAGTCGTAGCACATGTCATTGTCAGACTCATATGCGCGTCTCATATTATTATCGTTAGCTGCTCTGCACCACCATGTCCACGACGCGCCTGGCCTTCGTCGCGCTCTCGAGTGTCGTGCTGCTGGGTACAATGTACTCGGTCGTCTACAACACATACCTCGACACGTCTAATCCCCTCCTCACCCATCTTCCACACCCGCTCAGCAAGTCCCATCGCTGGGCAAGCAAGAGCAACCCTCTCAACGTCTACTTCATCAAGCAGGCGTGGGCATGGACGTCCGCTGCGTTCGTCTCCGCGTGGCTGACTGGTCCGCCCTCGACCCGCACCGCCCCTCGTCTCGCCCGCTGGCTCTCTGCAACCGCTGCCTGGCTTCTCTTCACCGCGTGGTTCTTCGGCCCCGCCCTCATCGAGCGCATCGTCCTCGCGTCCGGCGGCGAGTGCGTCCTCTCCCTCCCCGACGGTGGCGCCCTGTCGCTCCCCGCAGAATACTGTCATGCACACGCCGCGGTGTCTCCCGCGACGCATCCTGCTCTGTTTGCCTCCCCAGCTGCCTCGTCCTTCGCCCTCCCGACCGAGTGGCGCGCCATCCCGCGGCTTCGGAGAGGCCACGACGTGTCGGGCCACATCTTCCTCCTCACCCTCTCCGTCCTCCTTCTCGCGCAGCAGCTTGGCCCCTCGTTCCGCCTCACGCGCTGGTCGACACCCCACACGCTTGCAATCTGGGCTAACTCGGCCCTCATATGCATCTGGCTGTTTGCCACTGGCACCACGAGTATTTACTTCCACTCACCCGGAGAAAAGATCAGTGGTTACAGTACGTGTTCTATTTTCAGCGCCATCTGCGGGAAAATGACTGTTATGCAGTTCTTGGACTCGCCTGCTTCGCGATCGCACAAGTCCCCGGTTTCCTCATGGCGATGCCCAGAGAAAAACCGCATTCGAGCTAGCGATAGCGGATGTATATGATGATACATTAATAATCGTGTTCAGTAATGGACGTCAACTCCAGTGTCCGACGAACTCCGTCTATAGATTAGAGCATCCAAAAGGCACACAAGAGCCATACAAAAAAGGTGGGCCAAAAAACGCTCAGTCCATCGACTACAGTGCTCCATGCGACGCCCCGCCGTCGAAGGAGCATGTCCGCGTCCGCCAGCTGCTCTGCCAGCTCGCGAAATGAGCTCCAGGTCGGCACAGACACGGTCATGCGCCGCCGCCGCCCACGCAACACGAATGTCCACGACCACGACCAGCCGTGCGCCGACGTCGATTTCGCATTGGTACCCGGCGCGGGCAGGAAGTACGCCGACTGTGCGGCGTTGTCATGGGCAGGCCAGTCCTCACCGCCATCGGCGTGCCCATTGCGCTGCACAGCGTATTGCGTCGGATACAGCGTGTCCTCCTCCTCCTCCTCTTGGGCATGATGGTAGAACACGGGCGGAGCGAGCAGGGGCGATGCGAGCGGCGTTGCGGGCCGCGAGGCGGCGCGCATGGTAGGTCCAGCCGCTGCGTTGGGGGTCCGCAGCGATGGCGGAAGGGCGCTGCGCGGGCTGACAGGTACGGGCGGCGTGTACGGTGACCACACGTCAAACCCAGGATGAAGGGGCGAGTTGGCGCTTTTTCTAGGGCTGCGAGGCGAGAGCGAGATGGGGGGCAGCGCAATGTTCCGAAGCCGCCGCGATCGGTGGGTGTTGAAGATGAAAAGGAAAACGAGAGTAAGCGCGGCGAGGGGGAGGTAAAGTGTAGAGTGGATCCTGGAGACGTCGGGGAGCAAGCAAGGAGTGTCGATGAGCGATTTGCCTGTTGGGGTCGGGTCAACTAGAGAGAGAAGTTGGAGTCCGGGCCGCCGGATGTGATTGGACATGGAAAAGGACTTGACTGTCACTTCACGAATAGGCACGGCAGTTTCATCAGCTTCACGGTCGCGCACCTCGACTGCTGAGTGATTATACTCGCAATAATCCCGATTGTCCCCACTTTCCAACGGTCAACACGATGGAGAATGCACAACGGAGATCTTCATACCTAAAAACGACCGAAGGTCGGATAGTCTGTAGAAGAAATGATGTAGTCTGCTTTCCGAGCGTATTTTGGTAACCGTGTCCAACACCTCTTCGGATTGATCCCTTCTCTCGCAGTGGGCCGCAGGCGGCAGTATCCGGTCGCGCGAGAGGAATGTGGGAGAGGAGGATGACGGGCTGGCCAGCTGGAGAAGTTGAGCACATGCAGCACATCTATAACATAGAGATGCTTTTACCAGTGGATGCTGACTTGACGAACTCAACTGAGCCACCCCGAAGAGGAGTCCACCTTTCGAATCCTATCCCCAGCGTAGAGCGCTGATAGTCTTCGTCAACCAAACTCGGCGCATCTAGACAGAGGAAAAGATGGTCCCGAATAACGACCTGGCGATTGAAAGGGCCAACGATGTTTGAGTAATAGAGCCGAACATTTTTTGGTGAAGAGTGCGAAACACCCATGCTATGCGCCAGTAAATGCTTCATGCTAGTCCGCGGCGACTTGTCACGCACCCGACATCGTTGTTACCCGGCAGGTAATATTGCGGGAAAGCTGGATCGGGTTGGAATATCGCCTGGAATTTCCGCCAATACGCCTTGTACTCGGCCTCCGATCTGACATATTTTCCGCTGGAAAGCATGTCGCCGAGGAAGAACACCGCGTGGGGGTTCAGCCTGCGCGTTACGTGCCAGCTCCTCTTCAGATTCAACTCGTAAAGGAACTGTCCCAGGGCCTTGGTCCAAGAGCTCTCCGTCGCAGCAGGATGTCTGACTTGCGGGTCCGAAATCAGAAGGACGTGCGTCGGTTTCCCGCGACGCCAATCTGCCTGGGTATCCGAGTTCAGAGGACAAGACAAAGGCGCATGAGGATACTTACGGTCTCCGGCCACTTGCACGAAGAGAGAGACCAGAAGTAGATTCCCTTCGCCAGAGTCCATGAGAGCGAGAATTAAGGGGAGGGATTGGATTTACTAGCTCTCCCCATACCAAAACAACAATCCAGGCCAAGCGGATGCCATTAATGACGACAGTCCGGGAGGAAAGCACAGCGCGAGAGGAGTGCTGGGTCGTTGCCTTGAACTTTCGACGTTCGCTCACGCCCATTCCAGTGGGGGTTTGCCAGCTCGGATGATTGAAGCTTCCGCCTGGCCGATTCCGAGGCCGATGGACGTGGTGTTATGCTGATTCCTCCGAAATCAACATCCATAAAAGGATAGACCGTCTTTCCTTAGCTGCTTAGCATCTCACATCGACCTCGGGCCTCAAAAGCCTTCCAACCCCCACCATGTTGTTCGCGTTCTTGATAATCAGCATCGGGCGGTCTGACCCAGAGCGAATGAGCGGAACTCCTGGTCCGCGGCTGGCAAGCAATCTCACCAATCTTTGGCGACCTCCGGGCTCTAGGCTCTGCTAGGCTCTGGCGGCCAACGGGTGGCCTTAGAAGAAGAACGTTCCTGTATCTGACATTGAAATGTCAGACACCTAACTACGAGCCCACCTGCAGCGCTTGTACAGCCGGAATGTGCGGGGATTTGTTTAGGTCCGCCATTGCACACTTTACGGGGCGTCTAGAACTCGGCTGGTTGTATATCCTTTTGTGGGCTCCATCTGTTGCAACCACTCCAAATGAATCAACCGGAATTCACGACCTAGTCAAGTTTTCAGTGATATACGCTTGAAGCTCTTCGGCTACTGAACACTGCTTTGGGCAGGCTCTCTGCCCTGTTTTCTGGAGTTAACCTGCTCCTGGACCTCCATCGTCTTGACATACAAACATTCTTCATCGAGTCCGACCTCAGCCCTCCTTTGCCTTTGCTTGAATCGACAGAATCAACAGAGTTCGCCTGTTTTACGATCTGACCACGTCTCGTACTAAGAAACTCTATAACTCGATAACGAATTTGTTAGGTATACAGTATGGAAGTTATGGCCCGAAATCAGTATATGTACATATAAAGTCCGACGGAATGCTCATTCCCAATCGCTGTCAGCATCATCCGACTCCCCCGTCTTCCTGTCCTCCGGTTTACTCTTATCAGCAGCGTCCGATGACACGACATCGTAGCTCTCCTCACTGCTCTCTCGAGGGCTCGTATTTGATGGGGTCGGAGCTTCCGAGGGTGGAGCAGACAGAGGGGCAGACGCTACTTGGGATTCCTTCTCGAGCGCTGCAGATGTGATTGTGGACTTCGGAGCAGCAGTAGTTGCCGTCGATTCGTCTTCATCTTCCCAGCTAAAGTCTTCTTCGCTCTCTGTTGAACCTGAATAAACGATGCATGAGCTCTGTGCACCGGTCATGATATAAGAGATGGTCTGATTACGCACGCTGTAGTAAAGCCTTGCGTTTTTCTTCCTCTTGCTCGATTTGGTAAACGCGGAAAAAGTACCGCTGCCAGAATATGTCTCGCGTCATTTCTGTGGGTACTACGAGTGAAAGCTTAAGACGGAGCAGGAGGGCAACATGAGCCACAAACCAAGTACATCTTGGTTCGCCTTCAAAGCCTGACCATCCGCAGATTCGTCCAAAGCAGTGGCAATCTTAGCTGTCCACTCATCCCCGCTTGTTCCGTCCTTGACTGCGGTAGCAAGCCATTGAATGTAGAGCTCCTTTACACCCGCGTCCGCTTCTGGGTCATGTTTGATTATTTCAGGGTCCTGTTTGAGGCGCTTCAACAACGATTCGGCACGCGTCGCCACTGCAAGCTGGGTGCTGGTGGACGGCCTGCCCGCCTTGTCCTTTCCTTTGGTGTTTGTATCGGACGAATCGAAAGGCAGCATCCACATGTCTGCGCCGTCCCATATCATATTACCCGATCCGCCGCTCGACTGTGCTTCCTCGGGAGGAATGACCTTGACAGCATCTCGCAAGACCTCGCCGGCCTCTTTCATTGCTTCTCGGAGCAAGACTTCGCTCTTGTGGACATATTCTTCGGCCTGTACTCGGGTGACCCCTTGAACGCGTTGGAATTCAGCCATGAGCGACGTTCGCATTTGCGCTAGATCAATGTTCTCCGACGCATGCTTCAAAGTTTCCGGTAGATGACTTTGAACGGTAGACACAATGTTTGGCGGGAGTGCAGACTGGAGGCGCGCAAACAGGTTCTGCGTACCGGTCGAAGAAGTAGAGGCAGAGGCTTCGGGGGAAGAGGTTCGGGGTGTAGCAACGTCCTCGCTAGACTCGGCAGTGGGGTCCGTAGCGTCCGCAGCGTCAGCCAGCGGCTTCGGGGCATCGGTAGTCAACTTGCTCAGCTCCTGCTGAGCCTGCGAAACAACACCACCCAGGTCCTTCCGAGCAGTTTCGAGCACGGTTTGGCTCTGATACGGTTGGTTTACGACAAGGTAGGAGATGAAATCACACTTGCCTGCTTCCTGAAATCACCCCAAAATCGACCCAACTGGCCGATGACCTGGGAGACCTCTTCATTGAGGGATTGTTCAGGCTGTTGGGGCGGCGTGCCCGACGTTATATCATACGGATCGAGGAAATTCATGGGAAGTGTAGTGGTGGCTGTGCCGCGGCGCGCCTACTAATAATGGTCGGCTAGGAACCACATACATAGATCAAAAAAGCCCGATACATACTCAAACTAAGTATCACAGAGTATGTATCCTACTGCCTTCACAAACAGTCCAAGTTTCATTGTTATCAGGATGTTACACATATTTACAGGGAGCTTGCGGTGCGCGAAATGACGAGGGAGGAGAGCGTGTAGGTGGTGAAGTGTGCCAATATCGCCCGTTTCAAGCAGCAGCGGCCACCGCAATGCGGGGATGCGGGGTGGTAATGGGAAATACACTCGTTGGGGAGGGCACCGATGTCTCCGACGAGATGGCGTATTTATGAGCTCGACACTCGGTCATAAAATCTGTGAACATCTGGGAACGCTGAGTAATTGCCTCCGAACGGTGGCATAGAAGCTTTACCTCGATCGTGTCAAGCGGTCCGCCTGCGCTTTCAGGATGGAATTGGACACCCCATACTTTCTTCCCAGAATCAGCGGTGGATTTGATGCCCTCAACGGACGAGTCATTGCAGTTGATGAAAAACGGCTCCCACCCTTGCGGGAATGGGTCTTGAAGTCTCAGAGCATACTGGTGGTTCTGACTGGCATTGAAGTCAATACATGCTGGAAAAGGCGCAAGGTTCGGAATACCTTGTGACGTAGACCCTGCCTGCCTTAATGGATCCCGCCGACGCCAACGCCAGGACGGGCTGATTGTGACCGCGATTTCCGAACGTCATTCTGTACGCATCGAAGCCCGCAGCCATACCGATGATCTGGTGACCCATGCAGATACCGAAAATCGGCTTGTCCCACTCGGCCAACGTCGTTCGGAGGTTCAGCGCAGCATCCAGGCAATGTCCCGGATCTCCTGGACCGTTGGTCAAGAACAAGCCATCGTATTGATCCCGGACCGCGTTGAAATCGTAGTTCCAGGGCAGGACCGTAACAGCAGCGTCTCGGCGGACCAACGAACGCAAAATATTGGCTTTGGCTCCGAAGTCGAGTACGGCAATTTTGATGGAGCCGCTGGGGTTGAGCTCGTACGGTTCCTTTGTTGAAATCTGATCGACCAAATTTTCGGTGGAAGGGTCCCAAAATTCGCCAGCGGCAGGAACCGGCTGAGAAACATCCTGGCCAACAGCTATACGTCCCAGGGTCGTGCCTTGATCGCGGAGTAGACGCGTTATGGCTCGCGTGTCGACGCCGGTGACCCCAGGTACGTCGTGACGTTGACACCACGACGCGATCGATTCAACGGCAGTATGGTGAGAGAACTTTTCGGCGACATCGCCCACAATGATGGCCGCGCATTGAATGCGGTTCGACTCGAGAAGAACCCCGACGTCTTGCGAATCGAACGGCGCAGTATTTGAAGGGACACCGTAATTGCCAATGAGAGGCGAGGTGAACACAAGGATCTGGCCGCGATAGGAAGGGTCGGTCATAGATTCAGTATCTGGAAGAGGGGATGAATGAGGGAAACAGGGATCCCATGGTGACACATACACGATGTGATTGAAGTTGAAAAGACGGTTTCCCCAAACATGCTTCTGGGAGCGCCGAAGGACCGCCCATGGAAAGAATGACCCGTTTTCAGATGGAGGACAGCGGGGACAGCAACTGGCGGTCCAGCATGGGTGGCCAATCCTTTAGAAAAACGGGGAAGGGTGCGGACAACCCAACGAGTAAACATGGTCGCAAATTATTTGAGCAGAGAGAAAACTTGATCACTGATGTAGCTGAAAAAGGTTAACTGAGGTTCAAAAGTCCATGCGTCGAAGACGCACTCGTCCCTTGTGTTCTGAGTGAACATGTACAGCAGGAGTCAGGAAATTTTGCGGTGTGACGAAGTGACGGTCACACTTTCATAGCAATTCTAGGCTACTGATTGGCTACTCAAGATTACTGTACATACATCCTTCCATCCGGCTGCTATACTTGTGCCATCCCTGCACGCCGTGATTTTGGAATATGAGAAGGCGCATCTCCGGCGGACGAGTCGCTGTCCGTCGAATCGTCGTCTCTAGGTACCGTACCATACAATTCTTCTCGTTTATCTTTGGCTCGAGGAAAGGTCGAAGGAAGGAATTCAGCAGGCCGCAAAGGTGGCGTTGAGAATAACGATGGTTGACTGGCGATGTCGGTCAGTCGACGATACGTCCCTGGTCGCGACTGGGACGACTTCATTGACATTGCGACCTCCTCCTCCTCTTCCTCATCCCCAGAGTTTTGGGGTGAACCAGGACGAAAGTCATCCGGAACGCTGTCCCACTGGGAGTACGGGAACGGAAGTTGGCTCTCTGCAGGCAAGAATAGAGGGGCGTTTTCTCCATCCTGATGATTGGGTGGCTCCGGACTGCTTGAACGCAGTTCATCGCGCATGGAGCCAGCGTCCTGGTATTCTTCATCCAGAGGCGAAGCCGACTTGAGGACGGTCCACTCGTCTTGTGACATGGGTGTGCGAGATGTATGAGGCGAGCTGTAAGTGGGCCGCTCTATTTGCGCTTCTGCGACAGTCATGTGGTCTGACGGGGGCGGGGTGCTGTCCTTTGCGTTGGTTGCACCCTTTTTGCCCGCCGCCTTGGTTTCCGCTTTCTCTTTCCGTATTCTTGCTCGTTCCTCCTTGGCAACCAGCTTGGCAGCTGCTTCTTGAGCCCTTTGTTCTGCGGTTTTATTTGGCGCACGACGCCGTTTGGTAAGTTGAGGTGAAGGCGGCAAAGGCGGTGGGATCGATGAGATTCTGGTGGAACTTCGTGTTTTAGACTTTTGAGAGACTCCGTCATCAACCTGACCCTCAGTCACAATATCGTTCTGCACAGGGTGCAAGGAAGTCGCCCGGGTCTGCGGAGTCAAGGCGAAGGGAGGATCCAACTGGGACAGCCTTACTGGGATCTTCCCATTGCGATCCTTCATACGTTGCACCATCCTGGGGGTCGACGGAGTGCCTACGGATGTCGATTTATTTTGTTGGACGGGAGTAGGCGGGAAATCTTCAGCGGGTTGAATAGGATCATACGCTGCTGTGATCTCTGGGGTGTGAAACCTTAAGACGTTTGAATTGGGTTTTTTGTCACGTCTGGGTGACCCTATAGGGGACGGAATGGTTGCCCCTGTAGGTTCGAGCGAATCATCCGGTTTTTTGCTAGAAACTAGGCTCTCCTGGTGGAACATGGCATTGTCAGAAGCCATGGCAGTTTCAACAGCCATGTCACCAGCGGAATCGATAGCTGAAGATGGTCGCGCGTGTATCGCCATGAGCGGCTCCGTCGCAGAACGTGTGGAAGATCGCCTAGAGTCTGATGGGACCGACTTAATTATGACGGGAAGCTGTTCGCGACCAGCAATGGTCTGCGAGTCGCCATCCTCCTCCTCCTCCTCCTCCTCCTCCTCCTCCTCCTCCTCGGGTTCTTCGTCAGAAGACTCTACAGCGACCGATTTTCGAGAACGGCGCCGAAAATCAAGATCCACCCCGTCATCATTCTCTAGCACTACACTTTCTGCATCGTCGTCCTGCTCATCGAAGGCAATGTCATCGACCGTGAGACGCGACGGTCCACCAGGACCGCGGATAATGGCATCCAGTTCGGCGTCTACATGTGAGTCGGGAGGTCGGAGAGCTGCCAGCCGAGTAGTTGACGAGCCGGATTCAGAGTCATCGCTAGACCTGCTGCTACTGCTGTTGGCTTTTCTCATCGCCACAGACTTTACTTGCTGTCCTGGATCACCGTGCGATGTACTAGAGCCTCCCTTCTCTCCATCA
Organism: Mycena belliarum; assembly: GCA_029282135.1. Classification (NCBI taxonomy): domain Eukaryota; kingdom Fungi; phylum Basidiomycota; class Agaricomycetes; order Agaricales; family Mycenaceae; genus Mycena; species Mycena belliarum. Next base: position 87,303 of record JARJCN010000082.1, read on the forward strand.
GAACGAGCGATTGGAGAACGCGAATTCACATTTTGTGTGTCTTTGTTTTTACTGCTCCTTTGATTTTTGTCGGCCAAGGTGCGAAGCTCCCGGATGAGTTGTGAATGATCGGCCGTGTTATCCCGCTGTAGCTCAGCAATCCGTTTCCTGATGGAACTGGAACCGGCAAGGACTATAGGGCATCGATATCGAAGATGAAATGGAGAGGTTTGGCATACGGGACAGGGCGTGGCGATGGCCGTCGTGGACGATTGCTTCTGGGCTTTGGGGTTGGCTGGTTTCTTGGTAGTCTTGTCTATGCGTACATGCACTTGCTTCTCGGTAATAAGATCGTGATCAAGGCCCATTGGCCCAACAGAGAGCTTCTCCTGCATCAAAGTCTTCAAATATGCAGCTGGGTCTCCCCCTACTTGCTCCGAATCAAGTGGGACTGAGCTTTCTGGGCAGGAAAAACGTCAAATGGGGAAGGCGGAGTGTGTCATTAATTACCGACGTCGACGGCGCCTTGTTCAACGACTTTTGTGTTTTTGCGCTTGGGCTTTTTCGCTAGAAGAAAGTTACCCTTCCGTCATAAAGTTGTCTGCACAAGAGCGCACATTTTTCAATCAGTGAGGATTCTACGTTGGACTTGCCCTTCTGGCGTTGCCCTGGTACTGATACCACACTTAGCGGGAGATAACGCCACGATACGAGGCGCACCTGACTCGGTCTCGGTCAATGTCTCTCCAGATGGTGCTGAAATCCCTTTCATAGACTGATCCTCGAGAGCGTTTTGCTTCTGAGCTGGGTCATCTGCGTCGGGCGCGTCCTCAGCCCGGGTATCCTTTTTCGATTTCTTCGTAGCCTTCTTGGGTATTGACGACTTCTGTGGAAGGCTGCCACGCCTTTGTTCCGGAGGCTTCTGAGAGACCTCCCTGCGCCGATCCTCAGTGCCTACCTGCGGGGCTACGTCGCTGGGATTTCGAGTGTCCACAGAAGCGACCGATTTTAGCGCATGCTCGTTTGCGGCGGTCTGCTTGGGTTTTTTTCTGGAACGGTCTGCGCTAGGAGGAGGATGGGGTACGTGACTATCATTCTTTGTGTCCTGCGATACGCCCGCTTGGGTCGTAGCACCGTCCGCATCTGGTGCGATGGCATTCTTCTTACGTTTCTTCTTCCGCTCCTGCCCTTCACTGGGCCCTGTCGAAGCGACTGTTGCACTAGCAGATACGGACTGGCCCTCGGTTAACGGTGCAGTCACTTTCAGATTTTTCTGGCTTGTGGCAGAAGAGATACTTGTTGTTCGGTCTGGTATTTCCGAAGCCATTTTTCTCTTTTTCCGTGGAGGGGCACTTCGACGGGCGCCGTTATCCAATTCAGCGGGGTCCACGTTTTGTAAGGCCTCAGAAGGTTCGCTGGCGGTCGGCGTAGGCTAGTCTGGACTGAGTTTGGTAATGTTAGATAGCAAACGAACTCACATCATGGGATGGAGACAACACTTTGACAACTACATGAACGGAGGATTCCGCAGAGCGAGCATGAACCATAAATGCGTTGAAATCATCCTCTACAACCTTTGCATTAGGGAGTCGAAGAAAGAATGCCCGGAATCTGACCATTCTCAAGTGCGATATCAGTATCATAGAAGAGGAGGAAATCTGAAATGGAGGAGAGTTTGAGGCGTTTTCGGACGATTTCCTTGATTTCCTCTAGAGATGTCTCTGCGCAGCGTCAAGCAGGCTCGATAGAGTCGCGCCTGGATCGTTACCTGTGAACAATTTGGCAAAGCGGCTGTAGTTTGGCGCGGAATAAACAAGAATAGGGGGAGGAGGTGGGCTGGGGATCCTGGAATCGCGTTTTCTTTTGACACCCTTGTCCATCTCCTCTCAATGCGACGCGTCGAAGTGTGTGGTAAGTAGTCAAGAAAGGTGGGTGGCAAGCCGCGCCAAACATCTTTGTGCCAACAATTCATCTAATGGCCGGCCACCATCGTACGCTCACCAGCGCTGTATACAGCTTTCCTCTAACCCTGCTCCAGCCTCAGGCTTCCACCCGCATCTTCCGGGCAGAGGGTACTCGCTTCTGGCCAAGGGCATTGGTGCAACAATGTGGTTCTTCATTTTCTATCGGTTAAGGTGTGTTCGCCCGTGCTAATGCTTGCTCAACTTCATCGAATCGTGTGTTCAGACAGGACGGCGGGAAACTCATGGTGCGTTCAGTGGACTTGATTATCTGCATCTCAACTAACCGTTTGCCAGGGCCACCATCCTTTCATGGACCACGGCCATGATGGCCACGCGTCGGATGCGGGGCATCACTAATAATAAAGGTCTGCGATACGACTCTGAGGACCGAGCGATGCGTCGTTCATGTTCGAATCGTCGAAGCCCGAATGGTGGAATGATAAATGTAATCAGCAGCCTTCCATACATACGGATTCCCTGCAGTTTCCGTAGAGGATGAACTCCCGACCACATAACATACACATTCGTGAACTTGTCATAGAACGTTTTGTTTTCCGAGCAAATTGTCGATATACACCTCTTTCTCCGTACCACGACTGGTATGCGGTAACTTGCACCATTAGTCTGCTCTCTTCTGACGATGACTGGCATGATCTCGTTACCGAGGACTCGGTTGGCTGTAAAAGGGCTGCAGCTGTTCTGGACGCTGCTGGCAGTGTGGTACGAGAACGCCGACCGCCAGTCAGGGCCCGCTGAACAGATGCTTCAGGTATGAACATGTAGTCTTCATCTACCATGTTGGTAGATGCGTCTGGCCCGACTCTGACATTGCGCCAACTGTGACTTTGCACTTCTAATAGTCGAGTTATTGCTCACTAAAATCCTAGAAAGCATCTGCGCGGCCAACCCATGTCCTTCTAGTTGCGGACCCCCAAATTTTGGATCACCGGTCATATCCTGGGCGAGCCCCGTCCCTGACGTATATATCTCAACTTTTGGTCGACCTGAATCTTCGGAAAAGTTGGAGAGCCGCCTTACGGACGCGACCCGATGTCGTCGTGTTCCTGGGAGGTGAATTACCGAGCCTTTTCATCCCCTGGGCCTTTTTTGATTCCGCATTCTGGCAGACATGATGGACGGAGGAAGATTTTCCATGTCAGACGCCGAGTTGGTTTTCTTGCGTGCTCCATTATGTTCAGGATGCTCACACGTTTGTCCAGATACGAGGAATATTTCCAACGGTTTCAAAGTATTTTCCCCTTGGACCAGGGCATTCCCCGGTATTTTATTCCAGGAAACCATGATACTGGGTTCGTGGCTGGTCATTATTGCATGCGCGTTCATAATACTACCTAGACTTGGAATCTCAGATCACTTTTCCAAAAAGGCTGGCGCTCGTTATGAGTCTCACTTTGGACCCTTGAACAGTCATGTCACCATCTCAAACCACACCATCATTTTTTTGGATGCCACAAGCCTCGTCGAAGAGGATCTTCAGCGTCTCGGTCAGGGAAACACATACCGCGATTGGCCACCGGTTCCTGGAGGGTCGGTTGAATTTGTTCAGCAATTCTCAAAATGTTCGTGGACCCGAAGTACCTATTTTACGGGCTTCTGATCCTGGGATATCGGGCAGCTGGCAACCAAGACCCTATCATGCTCTTTACGCATATACCTTTATCGAGACCTGATGGGGCTAGCTGTGGACCTAGCCGTGAGCGGGGAACCATTCGTCGAGGGGCGGGTTTCGGTTACCAGAATACCCTCGGAAAAGCTACCTCAGAATTTCTGCTTTCCGTACTGCGCCCATCCGTTGTCTTCAGGTCCGCTTCTTTTTTTTGTTTATTTTATTCTATCGTTATCTGACTTTGGATTGTTTCAAGCGGGGATGATCATGACTATTGTGAATACACGCACTCTTTGGACAACGCCGGAATGTCGATACGTGCTCGTGAAGTGACCGTCAAAAGTATGTCAATGGCAATGGGTATCCGTCGACCTGGCTTCCAGCTCCTATCACTTGTACCGCCGCACTCATCGCAGGGAAGGTTTTCCCATGCAGACTCGCTCTGCCTGCTCCCGGATCAACTAGGAATATATCTGGCGACATATATCCCTTTTTTGGTTCTCTCGTTGTTCATCATTTTTTCGGCCAACATCCACCGGATCTGCTCCCGCCGGAAAGGTCAAAGACGAACTGCCTTGTCATTGGCCACTTCTCCTTCATCTACCCCTCTATCTGGCGTTCTCCGGTCACGACGACCCATCGATTCGGACGAGTGGCTGCAATACCCTTCCGAAACCGACGCGGATATCCTCCCCCGCCCCACCTCCTCACTATCCACGAAAGCACCACGGCCCATGTATTCCCAGACTTTCGTGCTTTTTGGCCGTCGGCGTCGTATAACGATTGGCACGGAGTCTCTTGCCTCCCTCTTCCGCTCTGTCTTTAGTTGCTGCGGCAACCAGGACGTGCCCAAGTCCCGCGGCTTCGCAGCGGGTGTTCTGTACGATGTCCGGGATGTCGCTGTCTTCCCGCTCGCAATATTCGGAGCATTTTCCTGGTGGATGTTTAGATGATGTGTTGTCGTTATCTTATCTAGCATATGTCAAGCCATGTGATCGTGTGCATGTATTCTAGCCCGAAATAGCCTCGCCGTCGGTGTTGACTCCGATGTTGAGACAACGCCTCTCTTGACTCTCATGCATGTCCGTCACCCTCCCAGGCTACTCCCCGACTCCGTCCTATGCCTCCCTTCCCCTGCCTAACGAGGATACTGTCGAATATACCCCCCGTGCAGGCCGTTCAATAGTAATCTCAGGGAACCTCACGAAACAGTGGCGAGATGTTACCGTCATCTTCAAGAATCAGGACGAGTCCTCTGGCTCTCCGACCTACGGCAGGAACTCTAGCGTTTATGGAGAAATTGGCCTGGAGCACTCCGAGAAAATTCTCAAGATTTCCCTCAAGGTAATGCTGATGCTCACTCTGGCCGCCTAGTACTCGTATGACTCACTATTTCGCGTGTTTGCCAAAGTTGGAGGGACACGTTCATCGCTCCTCGTCGGACTGTGGGTCCATTGTCCAGAAAGTTGTCGAGGAACATCGCGTTTTATGGGACCACGCGAAGTCTGGTCGATGTCCTAGCGTTGTCGGCTTCGCAGTTGCTTTCCCGACGACCTTCAAGGATCAGGACCGAGTATATCGCCTCCCTCCGACATACGATGTGCGGGCTTTTAGGTCTAGGGCCTTGTGCCTTTCGTGTTGACGTGATTGCAGGCAGTTTGCCTAGGTAGTCCACTTATGGTCATCAAATGCGGGTACAACCTTTGCATTACTATAACCAAGACAAGAAAGAGTCGCATAGCTTTCTGGAAAACAGTGTCGAAAACGTACGCACGAGTCCGTTTAAGATTGTTCCGCGGTCTAGCTGACCAAGGAAATTTTGGCCAGATACCCAACCCATATCATTTTCCGGCCCCGTAAGTTGCAGACATGAGTTGAGCACACATTATATTATGAGTTCGTAGGGACACGTCCGGCCCGTCCTATTCTTGAGGACCCCACCTTCATTTCCACCTTTAAAATCGCGCCTTCAGAGTGGCACCAGATGGTTGTCCCAATACCTGTTCGACGGCGTGCAACCGTCGAGCCCATTGCTTGTCATGTATGTTTGCGCGGCCCAGCCAGAGGGACCAGCTAATCCGCCTTGCGGTAGTTCGTCATACCCTCGGTGCAAACCTTTTGCTTATCCGAAGATATACCGTTCCACGTCCAGCTTTGTGGGCCTTTGGATTCGCTGCGACAATTCTACGGCGCAGTCCCTCCGTCCGAGCAGCCGGAACCGACGAAAAAGCCGCGGAGACGGGCGCATGCAGCGGTTATTCGGGTGTATCTCGCTCGCCAGATTTACGTGGAAGTTAATGGACGGCATTCCTGGCGGACTCTTACGACGGGGGAGGGGAAACTGCGGCCAATCCCGCCGGTCGCGTCCTGCACACATCTCGAGGATCTGCCAGAGGTCGCGGTCGACTGGGAGGGCGAGGTCCGCTGCAAAAGTGACGTGACATCCGGCAGCTTCAATATCCGCAACCTCGTGGTGAAGGTCGGCAAGGTCTGCCCGTGTTGACGCGCACTGACTGACGCACGCAGGACTTCATTATCTGTGCCGTTACGCCTGCCAATGCCCGAACTTCGGCGCTGCTGCCGGTCCAGCATGCGCATCCCATTCGCCTTGTCACGGACGGCTGGACGGAGCAGGACGTCGGCCATCCACAGGATCGGTGATACGAGGCCTGAGCACTGTCAATGGTATTCGCTGTACATAGTTATTCATGGCACAAGGGACCAGGGTCGCATATGTCACTAGTCTGTGTGATGTGCCATATCCAGCAAAGCGAGAGAGTAAGTCGGGGATAGAGTTCGGTTGGGGATGGGTTAAGAAGTCGGTGCAAGGGAGCAACGTTTGAAGGCCGCATGAGCGTTCGTCCAAATCGGGCGGCCTACTTATTTACCGCTACCACAGTCACGCCAGGCTTCAAGTCCTCTTCCTCTCTTCTTTCTGCACGGTCACCACCGTGGATCGAGGCGATTACTGAGGAGCCAGACGAGCTTGCCGCCGCTCCCAAACGCCATCGCATCCGCACACCGCTTGCCCGCACCCACTCTGCACCGCAGCTCATCTCAACCAACACCACCCAGCCTTTCCACAATTTCAGGTGGGGAGCTCGTCGTGGTCGTGGCTCGTCCGTTTGCTCACCGATCGCGATCGCAGCATGGCCAACGCAAATTTGATGCCGCGGGCCGACTCGTTCAACGCGAGGGTTAGAGGCACCAGCCATATCGATTTCCGCACCGCGACCACCGGCGTAGCGGCAAAGACCATGCGTAACGAGATTAGCCATCTTGTCGCGACCGTCGGTGACCAGCAAACCAAGAAGGTCCGCTCTCGCCCTTGCTCATCATTTTAGCTCCAATGACATATCATACGACAGGCGTTCGACACCGAGATGCAGGCGTTTTTCTATCTCTTCACCCGTTACCTCTCAGAGCGCGCCAAGAGCCAGGACCTGTACGTCGCACCTCGCTGTGTATATATCTCTTGCAAACGATGTTCCGCTTAGCGACTGGGACCGCATCAAGTCGCCCGCAGAGGAACAAATCGTTCCCTATGCTAAACTGCCCAAGCCCTCGGACCCCAAGAATCTCAACAAGCTTGCCGTCCTCAAGGTGAATGGTGGGCTCGGTACTTCTATGGGTTAGTTAACCAAGCTCGTCATTGAATCTATATGCTGACCTCTTTGGAATAGGCATGACTGGTGCCAAGAGTGCTCTTGAGGTCAAGGACGACATGACCTTCCTGGATCTCACCGTCCGCCAAATTGAGCATCTCAACACCACCAGCCGCGTCGATGTCCCGTTGATCCTTATGACCTCCTTCAACACCCACGAAGATACTCTCCGCATCATCAAGAAGTATGCCAACCAGCAACTTCGCATCACGACCTTCAACCAGTCGAGGTATCCCCGAATCTATAAAGAGACACTCCTGCCCTGCCCCAAACGCGCCGATGACGACAAGAAGAACTGGTACCCCCCGGGCCACGGTGACTTGTACAATGCTCTTCTGCACTCGGGTGTGCTCGACCAGCTGCTGTCAGAGGGCAAGGAATACCTCTTCGTTTCCAACTCCGACAACTTGGGAGCAGTGTAAGTGTCGTTGGCTTGGTCGTACCTTGCTCGGGCTTACGGGATACTGTCAAGTGTCGACGAGAGCATTCTGCAGCATATGATTGACACTCAGGCCGAGTTCTTGATGGAGGTCACGGACAAGACGAAGGCCGACATCAAGGTGAGGTGTTTGGCATCTCCACTGTAGTATAGGTGCTCATTGAGTAACAGGGAGGAACTCTCATTGACTACGAGGGCTCTATGCGGCTGCTCGAAATCGCCCAGGTTCCTTCAGAGCATGTCGAGGACTTCAAGTCCGTCCGCAAATTCAAGATCTTCAACACGAACAATCTGTGGATTAACCTTAAAGGTGCGGATTGTTGGTTGGAGACTTTGGTGCATCTCCTTACAAAATCAACAGCATTGAAGCGGATTATGGAAGAGGAGGGTATGGAGCTGGAGATTATCATCAACCCTAAGGTGACAGACGACGGGCAGGCAGTGGTTCAGGTAAAGAAAAGCCATTCTTTTCCGAGACAAGTTTTTCTTACATGCAAGGATTGCGTAGCTGGAAACCGCCGCTGGAGCAGCCATCAAGCATTTCAAGAATGCTCACGGGATTAACGTTCCTCGCAAGCGCTTCCTGCCAGTCAAGAGTTGCTCGGATTTGCTTCTGATCAAGAGCGACATATACTCGCTCGAGCACGGCCAATTGGTGATCAACGAGAACAGAATGTTCGAGACGACCCCTGTCATCAAGCTCGGTGATCACTTCAAGAAGGTATGTCCTAGCATCCCGTTGTTGATTTATACCTCTTTACGACCTCGTGATAGATTCAACAATTCCAAAAGCGTTTCAAGAAGATCCCCAAGATCATTGAGCTGGACCACTTGACGGTGACCGGCGACGTCTACTTTGGGCGCAATGTCACCCTGCGCGGCACTGTCATCGGTCTGCGCTCCATCTAGATTGGTTTCTGTTCGCCCCTGACGTTCACTCCAGTTGTGGCAAACGAGGGTCAACGGATTGACATTCCTGACGGCTGCATCTTAGAGAACAGTGAGTCCCGCCTCGAGTAGGCGCGAACACCGTTTGTTGACTGTGGTGCAGGGCTCTTGTCTGGAAACTTGAACATGATTGTGCGCTCTGCTTTTTGTTCCCCTTTCTCTATTGTTCTGACGATCTGATTAACAGGAATTGTGAACACGGATATACCCCTCGAGAATCCCAACAGTAGTTGCATGGACTTATAAACACGTAGAGGACCGAGTAATTATTATTTCGCTTTGCAGCTTTTGTTAATTAGACACGACGTGAAGCCAGCGAGTTGCTGAATTGGGGATCAATAAACATTAATCGAATCTTGAGCTGGTTGCTTGCGTGGCATGATGTAAGTTTAGAGACGACAGATCGCAGGGTGTGCCCCAAACCCTGTTGCTTTACCAGTGTACCTATACCAGTGCCCCTATCTATCCCTTGTCCCTCACGGCAGTGATAGTCTAATATCGTAGCCGATGAATTAACGGAGGTATGTATGTATTAGTCTATATATCTCCTGGTGGTAGATGTGCCCAGAAAATCAAAGTTCCTGTGAAGAGAACTGAATCGCTAGAAGACACGCGCTCGCGGCTTCACTCACAGTCATATTCAAGTTGCCAGATATCAATCCTGCATGCAAACGATCGGTGAGAGTCCAGTGAAGCGTTGGTAGTAGGAACTCACGATTTTCCAAGACGCAACCATCGGGTATATCGATTCGCTGGCCCTCGTTTGCAACCACTGAGATGGACACAAGGTCAAAGCATCCCTCGGAACACGATGTCACGCAGGACGCTCACCTATCACAGTCCCGCGAAGAGTGACGTCGCGCCCGAAGTAGACATCACCCGTAACCGTTAGATGGTCTAGATCTATGACCGTCGGGATCTTCTTGAAACGTTTCTGGAATTGTTGGATCTGTGGAAGATGAGCAACTGAGATACGCAACGATTATCGGGAGCACGACCTTCTTGAAATGGTCGCCGAGCTTGATAACCGGCGTTATCGCGAACATCCTGTCCGGGCTGAGCACCAATTGACCGTGCTCGAGGCTGTAGATGTCGCTTTTGATGAGCAGGAGGTCTGAGCAACTTTTAACTGGGAGGAACCGGGAACGCGGGACGTTGATCGCATGCGCATTCTCAAAATGCTTTATGGCGGCTCCCGCTGCTGTTTCGAGCTGGATGACAGCCTCGCCTCTGTCGGTGACCTTGGGATTGACGATGATATCCAGCTCCATTCCACCCTTGTCCATAACGCGTTTTAGAGCTACGTGGTATGTAAGCGAACGGCACTGGACGCAGGATTGACAAAATGTACCTCGCAGGTCAATCCACAGGTTATTTGTGTTGAAGATCTTGAATTTACGGACTGATAACGTAGACATTGTACTAGCCTATATGAGGAATAGAAGCGACGCGTACCAGACTTGAAGTCTTCCGTATGGTCGGAGGGAACTTGAGCAATCTCTAGCAGGCGCATCGATCCGCCATAGTCAATCAAGGTACCGCCCTGTCAAAGCCACTGTCAGCTTGCTCAAACAGATATTTGCATAATTACCTTGACGTCCGCCTTGGTCTTGTTCGTAACTTCCATGAGAAATTCTGCCTGCGTATCGATCATATGCTGGAGAATCTTTTCATCGACACTATGGTAAGCGGCAATGAGTAACTATTCATTGAGGCTGAGATGCAAGGCTTTTACACGGCACCCAAGTTATCGGAGTTGGAGACGAAGAGATACTCTTTGCCTTCGGCCAACAGCTGGTCGAGCACCCCTGAATGCGTAAGTGCCGTGTATAGATCTCCGTGGCCCGGAGGATACCACGCTGACTTGTTGTCGTCGTCTGCGGTCTTAGGACACAGCAGCAGGGTCTCTTTGTAGATGCGGGGGTATCGAGACTGATTGAACGTCGTGATACGCAGCTTCTTGTTCGCGTACTTTCGTATGATACGCAATGTGTCCTCGTGGGTGTTGAAAGAGGTCATGAGAATCAAGGGAACGTCGATGTTGTGTGTAGTGTTTAAATGCTCGATCTGTTTGACCGTCAGGTCTAGGAAGGTTTGGTCGTCTTTGACCTCCAGGGCACTCTTCGCTCCCGTCATTCCTTTCTCCGCCGTTGAGTAATAAGCGTCGTTATGTGTCCAAGCTCACCCATAGATGTTCCAAGGCCTCCGTTCACCTTGAGCACAGCGAGTTTCTTCAGAGACTCAGGGTCAGCTATAATGGTATCAAGCTGATCGAGTGCAACGATCTGGCCCGCTGCTGGAGATTTGATTCTCTCCCAATCTCTGTGAAGACAGGCTCCATTTGTGAATGTAGGCACTAAGAAAGTGGCTCACAATTCTTCGCTGTGTGCCTTTTCAGCCAGATACCTTGTGAAAAGGCTGAAGAATGACTGCATTTCCAAGTCGAATGCCTAGACAAAAAGTGAGTAGTACGTGGGTAGATAAGAATCTGTACTTTTTTCGTGACAGCCTCGGAGACAGTGAGAACGAGGCTGTTCAGCTCATTGCGCATGGACTTCGTGGCGGCACCTGGCGCAGAGGATTTGGGGTGCTTGCGGCGGGGAAAGCGACGGTACTTGAAGAGGGGCATCGCAGGAACGACAAGAGAACAAGAGAGAGAAGACGGTCTTATAAACCCATGGCAAACACGCCTGAAGTGCGAGGCTGCTGCGGCATGTTCGTTCACATCTGAGCATGTCCGTCATGCGCATTTGAGTCTCTGATTAGGCGCCGACAGACTGGATTACGTGGCTGGGGTTGTATTGATGTTTATCCTTTTCTGGACGATGGAGGAGCGTTGTTGATGGCTGCTGAGATCCAGGGCTGATGGTGAAAGCACAGCCAAACTGTCGGAGCTTGAATTGGACAGAACTGACCAGTTGCCAAATCGAAACTTCCTCAAGCACCTCAAGCCTGCCCCGCCGCCGTCATGGGTCAGCTCTTGCTCCCCGTCGTCCCGTTGTGTGCTGACCCTCTCTAGGTATCTCCCGTTCTTCCCGGCACAAGCGCTCTGAAACCGGTGCCCAGCGCGCCCACTACCGCAAAAAAAGAAAGTTCGAGCTCGGTCGTCAGCCCGCTAACACCAAGCTTGGTGCAAAGCGCATCCACACCGTCCGTGTCCGTGGTGGAAACCTCAAATTCCGCGCTCTCCGTCTTGAGGGCGGCAACTTTGCCTGGGGCTCCGAGCATGTTACGCGGAAGACCAGGATCATCGGCGTTGTCAGTCCCGTCCTCCGTCTCTGTTGCGGCTCGCCTCATCTCCTATGACTTAGGTTTACAATGCTTCCAACAACGAGCTCGTCCGGACGAACACCCTGGTGAAGAGCGCCATTATCCAGATCGACGCTACTCCCTTCCGCCAGTGGTATGAGGCACACGTACGTCCGTCCGCATGGCATAACTCCCAGTCGAGCTCACTCTTTCCCCCCAGTACGCTCAGCCTGTCACCAAGAAGGGCAAAGCCCAGGCCCCGGCTGCCGATGCCGCCGCCGAGCCTGTCAAGCTGTCGAATCACGCGCAGCGCAACCTGGAAGAGAAGAAAAAGGGTATGCCTCGAGCCGTTCTTTCCTATTGCACTCTCATATTCACGTCATCCTTACAGAGGCCAAGGTTGACCCTCTGCTGGAAACCCAGTTCGCTGCTGGCCGTCTCTATGCCTCCATATCCAGCCGACCTGGACAGTCAGGCCGCGCTGACGGGTATATTCTGGAGGGCAAGGAGCTTGAGGTGTGTCATCGTTCTTGCACTATGAACGCGTCAATTACTAAGCAAGTCTGCAGTTCTACCTCCGGAAACTTCGCACTGGCAAGCAGAAGCATGCTCATGCATAGGCTTCATCTGGTTTCCTAGGTCTTGTTACCCTCGGAGTACTTGTTGCGGCTGTGGCAATGGCAAAATTAGGATACTTCACTTGCGCTGTATGATGATGTCCATGACCGTCTTTCCAATTCATGCAACTATGCGTCGTAATTATGAGGATCTTCGTTCGAACAACATCTTGATGTTCTGCTGCTGAATCGGTTGACCCTCATGAATCGATAAGATCGTAGTTTGACCTTGAATTTATATCAGAAAATTATTGATTTGTCGCGTCGCGGGGACGCGACGCATTTGGCACGTGAACACCGCTCTTTCTCTCCCGAATTCTAGTCCATGGTCAATTTCGTTTCAACACTTGCAGGCATGAATCTGATCATCTTCTAGCTCATCTTTTCGGTTTTCAAAACTCTTACGGACCAACAGGTCACCGTTGAGCTGAAAAATGACCTTTCAATTACGGGCGTTTTGAAATCCGTGGACCAGTAAGTAGGTTCATATGGTACCCTCGATCTCGATGTCAATGGTGCTTTGCACAGATTCTTGAACATCCGGCTCGACAATATCAAAGTCCTGGACGAGGCACGGCACCCACACATGGCTCGTACTGGGTTCTGGTTGCAATACTGTTTTGCTGAATGCGGTCATTCTAGATGGCCGTCAAGAACTGCTTCATTCGTGGATCCGTGGTTCGCTATGTGCAGCTCCCGTCCGAGCATGTCGACACGCAGTTATTGGAGGATGCTACACGGAGAGGTGCGCTAAGCTACTCAATTCGCCCCCGACTTACGTGCTCTCTCTGTAGAATCGTTGGCTGCAGTCAAGCGGTGATGTACCATTTGCCCGTCCTATATTTTTCCAGACGTCGTTGGTTGTAAGTAATATCATAGACCGATGTTCAAGCTTGCATGCAAATGCTGCATGATCGTTCGAATACCACCGAACAATCGCAACGCAAAGTTATATGTACAAAGAAGTCGGACCGTTCCTTTCTCATTCATCTCCCATTTGTCGCCACACCTTGACGTGGCCATCGGCGCTTGCTGTGATCATCTCCCCCTTCTCGATTGGATGGTGTTCAGTCCACGTAATGACTTTGTGGTGCACTTTCGGTGGAGGGTTTGGTTGGAGTGGTTTCGCCTTTGTCGCGTCAGGTATGCGACAAAAGGAGAATTGTAGAGCGTACATCGAGCAAGTCCCACGCCCAGACCACACCTTTCTCGTCTCCACATATGACAGTCGCTTCGCCGTGTCCAAAACAAGCACGGCAGCGATATTCGGTGTTTGTATGTGCAGTAAAGTCATTGAGCAACTTGCCGGTGCTCATGTCGATAAGGCGAATGTGCGAGTCAAGTGTGGTAACCAGCAGGGTCTGACTGTCTTGCGTTGGGACCACAGCGGTTATAGGGTCTGAAAATAGTCAGATTGAGTCGTAGACGCGTAGCATGAAAACCAACGGCCAATAAAATCGGATCTTAGCTCCCCTTTTCGGAGATCGTAGGTACGAACATGGCCGTCTAATGAGCCAGTCGTGATATATGTCGAGCCAATATACAAAGTTTGCACTGCGTCGCGTGCTTCTTCGAGGACTTGAATCGCTTGCCGAGATTGTGCTCTGTTTCAATTAGCCAATGAGGAACCAATAATCTCAAGCTCTCACCTGAGATCCCATAGCCGAACCGTCGAGTCAAAAGATCCTACGTCAAGTATGGAAATCTTTGCTTCTCATGGCAGCCGGTAGCATACCACTAGCAAGGACAGTCGCGTCCTCGTTGAATTCCACAACGTGTATCTTGCCCATGTGTCCTGGGAGTCTGCGGGTGGTAACAGCAGTCGCGACGTCCCAGACGAACACGGAGCGATCGCCTCCACAAGACGCAAACTGTGCATTGTCGTGAGACCTGTGCCGCCACCATTATTGCGCGAACCAGTACAACGATATCGGTGGTACGGACACTGTGACGGAGAGCACTTCGTAGCCGTGAGCGGCAAAGGTCTTGATTTCAGTACCAAGGTTTGCATTCCACAGTTTGACCGTCCGATCCTGGCCGCCTGTGAGAATGTATTTGCCTGCCCCCTTAGCAAAGCGAGCAACATTGACAGGGCCCTTGTGGGCAGAGAGAGTAGTATGAAGGTGTCGCGGAAGAGCTTCAGGACCCCGAGACGGCGCCATAGACATGGATGCGTTAAATAATCAAGAATGTTCGGAATCGGCTAAGCGTTCTGTTCCTCGCAATCATGTCGCGTAGGATATCGCACTCTCCTTTACCACCCTCTAAGCGCCTGCATTCTCTCTCTGGTTCAGCACCCATTCGCAGTCTAAATATCGATACTGTTCTCTACGAGGAGCTGATATTTCTCATATTTGCGCATCTGTCCTGGGTAGATCTATGTGCTGCCCAGGCGGTCAACAGTCGATGGGCCCGACTATCGCTGGACACACGACTTTGGAGGGACCAGTACCTCCAGATATTTGGTCGCTCCAGGCTGCGGGGAGCCAAAGGCTTCATCGGACGGACAGATGGACGGGAAATCAAGCGTCTACCGGAGAGAGCCAGGACAGATTCAGATATCAAAGACTGGCGCTGGATGTTCAGGGTCAGCTGGAACTGGAAGAAAGGTCGGCCCTGGTCCGATACCTCATGGTATCTAATTTAGTTGTTCCAGGTCGCTGTACGACTGAACAAATTGAGGGAGTTCTGAAAGCCCCAAGTTCGGGCTCAACGCCAACGTCCAAACCGGCTCATGTCCTGTTGGCGGGATCTATGACTATCATTGCTTCCTCTGAAGCAAGCCTTTGCCCTGAGGTTCATTGTCATGTGCAGAGCGCATCCACTCTCAAGCAAACCCTTCTCTGCGGCTCTCCAAGACATAGGCAGCTGTTTCACATTACGGCTCTTGCCCTGGACCAGTCGCCGCCATCCTCTGGGGATTTACAGCTTGCTGTCTTCTTATCGACTGGGGAATTTCTAATTTTCGCCATCCAACAGTTACGTCCGTCCTCTTCGACCCGCAAATTCACCTACGTTCCTACCCGTACCACAACGCGAACGGCCCCTATAATTCAGGCAGTATATCATCACCCGCTGCTCATCAGTCTCTCTGCGACATTTGCCCTCTCGATCTATGATCTATCGTCCGATACAATCTCCCATACGCAGACCCTTACTGCGTACACCACTTCCCCCCCGTCCTCACTTGTGTTGTCTGTTCAAGCACCCGGGAATCGGTACAAGTTGGTTCTGACGTACGCTGTTCCGATTTTCCCTGTGCATTTCTCAATAGGCAATGAACTCTCCCACTTTGTTTGAGTTCCTATTAACAGTGGATCTATGCAGGGGTAACGGAGCTGATAATATCTGGATATCGTGCTTCTTCTCCGCCGCTGTCGTCGAGTTTGACTTCGGGTAGTCCCATGTCGGTCATTTCAACGCGGACCGCGCGTGCGCTGGACGTTCCGGCTGGCTGGATCGATCAACAAAAGCTCCGGTCAATGAAGGAGCAGTGGAGCCGGAAACTCTTGCGAATTCAGGACACTCAATCAGACGGAAAATGGGTATGCCCAACACTACCACGAGCAACTACTTTCTCACCTGAACAGGTTGTGCTTGCTCCCGGCGAGGCGCCTGTACCCGGAGCTCGAGACGACCCTGGCTCATCTCCCTATCAGATGACAGGCGACTCGCCAGCAAGTCTTCAACTTTACCGCCTTTACCTGCCTCCAGTAACTTCGATCTCCTCCCCGGCGCCCAAACTCACTTTCGTACGTTACCTTCACCACACGGCGGGTGCTGTGTCCTCTATGGCTCTCGCTGATGGCCGATGCGTCACCCTCGGGAAAAACGGAGGCATTTGGGTGTGGGATCTGGAATCCGGGACGGGAGCCGAAGTCGCCCCTCCGACCCGTTCTGGAAATTCCGAATTGGACAGCGTGGAGAAGGCCACTGTCGTCTTCGACGACCGAAGAATCATTTCTGCGCGGGCAGGTACATTGTTAGTCCGGCGCTTTGACATTTAGAGACTGTATTTCCATGTGAGCGGCGCCACTGTGTCCTACTACTGTGGTTCCTGACTTGAGTTCGCGGCATACATAGGTGTTGTATCTATGTATAATTCTATCTTTCGGCTGCCGATCACCTCACGGAGAACGCGGTGTTAGATCCGTTCCATTTTACCTTTTTGCAACCTTAGTCTTGCCGCGTATCATCCACCACGATCTCTCGTTTACGCGTCGGCCCTTGTCGCGGCATGTCCCGCTTCACCAATTTGTGGGTGCCCTCCAGGGAGCAGGCTTCCACTCCGCGGCAGTTGCCGCCAATCGAACGAACCACGTTCCACGAATGTCCCTTGACGTACAACAACTCTTGATCTTTGCACTGAAGTCTGGGCTCATGGCAGGTCTTTTTAACTCCTGGAACAACCCAAGCTGTGTTACCTTCATGCCGTCCCAGCGTCTGTGAGCTAATTCTGAACGGCCACTTCCCCGCGCCGCGGCCTTACGCTCTGCATACAGCAAGGCTTGACAGTCTCTCTGCGGATTTCGCCGGATGATAGCGGGCTCAATACTGTCCCAAACGTATTTATACGCTGCTCGTTCGCCAGTGCTTTCTCCAGTCCGCCGTCCCTCTCAACTACTAACATGAACGCACCTGTGGCTGTTGTTCGCGAGATCCAGGCTCCCATTCACGCAAGGAAGTATGGCAATAGGTTTCACAGGTCGACGTATTCTCAATTACATATGTGCGCAGGAGTTCCATAAGAGAGACACGGGCGCTCGACCCCATGCCCATCGTGCAAGTTAACTTGGCCCCAGGACTAAACCTCGATTTCCGGTAAACAGCAATTCAATCCTGCTCTGCGCTCACGAAAGCTGATACCTGCTATTTTGACAGTAGCCTGCGCTGCTACGTCGAGCTGTTCCGCGTGCCGGATGAACCTACTCAGTCCAACACGGAATTCACTTACTACGCGGAGCATGGCTCGGCCCTCGGACGCGACAACTTCCCCGTCTTTGCCCTGTACCGCACCCGGCACCCCCAGCAATCCAACATGGGCACGGTCTTACACCGTATCGGAAACCACCTGTTCTACGAACAATCCCACGAGACGCACCTTCTCAAGGGTATCGCGATCGCGGAACCAGTTACAGGGGTTCACAACGTCCAATTCGTGTTTCCCGTGCGCTTTTCCTCAGCTCGGGTTCGTGGCGAGGCTGAAGCGCGTTGCAGGGCCTGGGCGTGCTGCAGTCGGGCAAATATGTGCTGCGGTACAATGTTCATGACATCGTCACAGGCAGACACCTTGCAAGTTGTTTTGGCGCGCCGTTCCAGGTCATGTCCGCTAGCAACTTTCCTGGAATGGGGAGCACTACACCATTGACGAACGTGAGCGCCCATTTTTCTCCCCGTGTTGTGCCATCAACTGACTCACTGCGAAGAGCCTGGCGCCCCTCCACATTCCCGGTGTCCGTCGCAGAAATTAAGAAAATCACATTCGGGCAGGTCTTCACCTGAAGTAACTACATACTGTACTATATATCTGTATCGACGCTCAATCTGCATCTGTCTGACTTGGAGGCAAAAATCGGCGGCCACTTGCCAAATCCGGCGTTATGTCGCAGCGTGATTGTGTTCTAATCAGGCAAGCGAGGCTTCGACATTGAACAAAACTGTGGCTTGACCTGGTAACGCACAATATTAATGCCGTGCAGCAAATGACACGGGGTTGAATGATATGGAGCAAGCCAAGACTACGCGACTAGATGCTATTGCGGATGACTTGATCGGGATGAAGCTGCGGGTCGCTGGCCAGTGAGGCGCCGTTTGTTCGTTCCAGTGGCACCTCTGATAGACGCAGAATGCTTGCGTACGACGCGTACACGGGCCTGGCGGTGTTGCGCGACGGCGCAGTCGCGGTGGTCGTGGATGTTGCGCTGTGTGTGGGCACTGGCACATGGGAGTCCGAGTGGGTGAGCGAGCGGTTGTGCGTCGTGACGGTGGTGGGGTACCTCGAGCGCGCGGTGGCAGGTGTATTGTGCACACAGCGGACCGGGTGCTCATCCGTTTGTTTATTGCAGGATGGAATGCGCGTCCCGCGGCTGCCGCGACACGTCCTGGCACCGAAGATGAAGGAGGGGGTGGTCCTGCGGGGGCTGCTGGTGGCGGCGACGGAGGACCTGAGGATGTCGTTGTGGAACGAGGCGGTGGAGGACAATGGGGGGAGGGAATAAAGAGGTGTGGCGGCGAGTGCTAGGCGAGACGCGACGCTTTGTGTTACCGTGATGTGAAGTGCGCTTTGAGGACTACTAGCTTCTTGTATAAGACCCACCCCCACCACGGGCCCTTCCACCCACCTCCCTCTCGCTATGCCCGCAGTGCCCCCCTACCCCGCCGCCGTCCCCGCCGTCCTCGACGGCTACAGCCGCTTCCCCGTCTCCGACGCGCGATCCGAAGCCCTCCCCACAGCCCCCCCGAAGCCCAACCCACCCCTTCCGCAGCGCACCCCCCCGACCCCATCCCACATCTCTGCCGACCACCCCGACGTGCGCGTGTACTTGTCCCACATCGCCTTCGCGTTCAAGTGCGGCTTCCAGCACTACCGCACCCCCACCCCCACCGTGTTTGCCCTCGCCGCCCTCGCCGTCTTCCACTGGCCCACGGACCCCGCACACGCGTTCTTCTGGGCGCCCCAGCAGCGGGCCGTCACCGCCGCCGCCGTTCAGCGTGTTCTCGGTGCGCCACGCACGCCTGCCCGTGCTTCTACCACGCTAACCTCCCCCCTAGAGTCCGGGGCGTCCCTCACGATCCCGTTTGCGTGGACGAGCGCAGAGTGGGCGCTCGCGACGCTGGCGGAGCGCGAGGCGCGCTCGCAGGCCGCGCGGCTGAAGCGCAAGGCGCCCGCGGGCGGCGCTAAGGCGGCGGAGAGCGCGCCGACCCTGAAGGCTCCGCGGGTCACACGGTCGACCGCACGGAAGGCGGCCAGCGCGAGCTCATCAGAATCCCCGCCGGCGGCCCCATGCACTGCGACTGCACCCGTGGTCGCACCCGTGGCCGAGAAGAAGAAGCTTCGCCGGACGCCGGGCGACGAGTCGCCGCAGCGCACGAGTGCGCGCCAGCAGCAGCGGCGGGCGGAGCAGGCTGTCATGCCGCCCGCGGTCGTGGCGTCGGTGCGGCCGGGACACGTGCGCGCGCGGTCGTCGAGCGAGACGCTGGTGGCGGCGTCGTCGTCGCGCGGGGCGTCGGTGTTGTCCGCGGACACGGTGGTGGTGGACGTCGTCGCCGATGCCGGCAAGGGGACCGCGGCGGCGGGCGCGGTGACACGGAGCCGGACGAAGAAGGCACCTGCGCGGGCGACGGCGCCGTACCCCACCACGAAGCCCGAGCGGCAGGCGGGCGCAGTGGCAGGACGCAAGGTGCCCACTGGGAAGCGGAAGACGGGCAAGAGCCGCAAGTGAACGGTGTACTATATTTCCAGTCTCTTTTCTTGGATGTGTATCAATTACAAGTTAGGTTGTACTATTCGGTGTGTAGCAGATGTACATGGAATCGATGATACGGGGACTCGACGCGACTTGCTACGTGAACGCTGCGGTGCATTGGGGACCTGACTGGGTTAATACAAGAGGTATGTAGTCGCCTGGAATTCACCGCGACTGCGGGACATGTCGCGCGTTTGGGTGAGTTCTCCGTGGTCATGTGACCGTTGCGTCGGCTGTCCGTTTCGCTGGTCCGGACCCGGGCGTCCGAGTCAGCGCCGAGGTCGACGGGAGGCAGCGGGAGTGAGACGGACACGGGCGCGGACAGGGTGGCGCGGAGGACCGGGGCCGGGGGGTACAGCAGCAGTACTAGGTGCCTACAGGCTGGCACCGCAAGGAACTGGATCAGTGGTACATCCTCGGCCTGATGTCTCGATTTGGATCGGCGGAATGCCCCCGCCATTGTCACCCACCTCTCCACCCACCACCATGTCCCGCAGGTAAGCAGACACTCTCCCCGCCGCCGCCGTCGCTGTCGGCTGAGTCCTCCTCGCCGTCGTTCTCCTCCCTCCTCGTCGCTGCCCCCATCGTGCTCACCCCATCTCCAGACAGTGGAATCGCGACGCCCTGCGAAAACAGCTCGAGGTACCCCGTCTGTCATCCTCCAACCCACCCCTGCTGACCCCCGCCAGCTCATCGGCGAGCTCACCACCCCGCTGCCCCCGTCGCTCCCCCTCTCGCCCCCCAGCTCCCGCTCCGCGTCCCCCGCCCCGCCCCCCAAGCGCAAGGCCGCGTCCCAGGCCACCGAGCCCAACAAGCGCCCCCGCACAGACCCCCAGATCGACAGGCAGCCCCCCACAGAAGAGGGCGAGCTCCCAGACGAATCCCCGGCCAATCCCCCCGCCACCGCCACCGCTCCCGCACCACCTCCCCCCATCGCAAGCGCCGTCCCCGTCCGCCGTCCAAAGTCCGGCAAGGTCTCCTTCCGCCAGTGCGAGACCCTCCACAACAAGTACCACAGCGCCGGCCGCATGCTCAAGTATTCCGGCGACGCCCGCTTCTGGTCCACCTACCCGCCGTCACACAAGGAGTACCGCGCCCTCGCAGACCCCCCGCCACCGAATTCGTCCTACTACAAGTACGGCGGCCTCATTGCCCGCCTCGAGCTCGTTGACGCTCTCGTCTGCTTCACCTACTCCATTTGGAACCGCGATTACTGTCGCCGTGCCTGCAGCCGAGAAACCTGGAGCACCATCGAGGCCTTTCTCGTCTGGTGCAAGCAAAAGTGGATGGCCGAGGAGGGTATCAACGATGCTGAAAAGGCGTTCCTGGGTTTGATGTAAGCCTTTCTTGCCCGCCCATGTGGCCTTCCTTTCACACGTCCTCCCAGCTGGATGATCGAAGGCTTCATCCACAGCCGCAAGCTCGTCTATGGCACCGCCAAGAACACCCCAGTTGAACGGGACCTCGAGAGGCTCATGGCTTCCAGCCGCTCCGCTATCGCTGCCGCCGCCACCGATGCTATTGCCGCCCATCCCTCTGGGGCCGTAATGGGCCCCCTGGCTCCCAAATCCAGCACTACGCCCGTGATGCTTCCGTCGCCAGCCAGCCTCGCACCCAGCGCTAACTCCACCCCTACTAACCGTGACGGAAGCACCCCCAGCTCGACCGCCGGCTCTGCCTCGTCCGCCACCGCCCCGCATCCCCCTCCCCAAGGGCTCGCCCCGTCCTCCCTGCCCTCGTCCCTCTTGCCTCCAGAATACAAACACGTTCCAATAGCGGCCCACGTCGCGAGCGCCATGGAGACCACCGTCGTGCCCATCGCCCCGCGGCTGCTCAACGAGCTCAAGAACGAGTCGCTCGGCATCGCCAACGCCGCCTACTGCATGAACAACTCGCAGGCGCTGCTCAACCTCCCCATCATGGCGCGCTTCTTCCCCACCACGTTCGCCCGCATGGTCATGTCCACCCTGTCGCCGAACGAGGAGCACGAGCCGTACTTTGAGGACGAGGAGGGCGAGCTGTTCTGGCCCGGCCAGAGCAGCACCGGCGAAGGCCTCGGGTGGGTCTGCCTTATGGGCAAGGCCATGATCAACGAGTTCGGCAAGGCGTATTCCTACCGCGGCTTAGACGGTGTCGTGCCCAAGCCCAAGCCCGAGGAGGAGGCCGAGATCGCTTCGCTAGGAGCCGGCGCGCAGCAGCAGCTCTCAGGGTCGACGCCGCTTGGGCACAACTCGCCCCTGCCCATGCCGCGATAGCGCGCTGTCGCGCGTCGCTGCGTCGCTGCACTGGAATTCACCTACAACCGGAAGGACTACACCCCCACCGCGGAATCCGAATACGCATCCATCCACCACTCGCACAAAAATCAGGGCACACTAATAACGGGACAGGCGTTTCAGGTCTTTGTTGCTATGCGCGGCCGCGCGACGGCACGGATACTCTTGAGCCCCATCCGGCGGCGTCCCCAGCTCATTGTATCTCTAGAGGCGAGCCCCAAAATCAGCACAACATCTGTATACCACCACGATCATCATCCTTGCATCTGCTACGGGCGACACCCCCTCCCCCGCGTCTCCCCACCGCCCCTACTTCTACTTGGGTTCATTGGTTTTGCTGACTTTATGTACTGGAACCATTATTTATCACCACGGCGTGCGTACGTACCCGCCCGAACCAAATTATCTGTAATTGTTCCACCTGTACACCGGAAAACAAATGCGCTTCGGCGTTTTTTTTGGCTCCGCCGTGGCTTTCTGAAAGCGGAATAGAATAGATGGAGTGATAGATAGGTTCGGACAGTCGGAAACGCCGAATTAGCTCCTTGAACGCCGGGGCGGGCGTCGATAGAGCGCCCCGGGAGCGAGCCGAGGAGACGCCGAAAAGTGTGCATTCAATCATACGCATAATGAAGTCATGGGATTGCATGGTAGGAATAGGAATCCGCCGCGGGCAGGCTGCTGATCCTGCCACCGACCCCAAAGACGCCGCGGGTTTACCGATTGGACTTGGCCACGCGCTCCAGCTCGTCCTTTTTCTGCGGCGCGGCGTGAGTAACGAGGAACCGGCGGCGAGACACCCGCGGGTGCGGCGTACCTTGATCGCGTACGAGTTGGAGGAGCCCTTTGCGGCGTTGATGAGCTCGTCGGCGAGGCACTCGGCGATCGACTTGACGTTGCGGAATGCGGATTCGCGGGTCTGGGATGGAATTGGGCGGGATGGTGAGTAGGGCGCGGGGGGGGCTGGGGAGAGCACGATACGCACGCCGATGGTCAGCAGCGAGATGGACTGGTTGACGCGGCGGAGGGGGGAGACGTCGACGGCTTGCCGGCGGACAGTTCCCTGCGAGCCGATACGGGTCGAGTCCTCTCGCGGCCCGGTGTTGACGATGGCGTCAACGAGAACCTGTGGACGGCGCGGATTAGCATTGGGCGACTAGACATAGGCTACGAGCAGAACGCGCCTGGATGGGGTTCTGGTCGGTGAGGAGGTGGATGATTTCGAATGCGTGGGCGACAATGCGGACGGCGAGGAGCTTCTTGCCGTTGTTGCGGCCCTTCATCATCAGGCTGCGAGAATGCAGGTAAGCGCGCCGCCTCAGAATCCGGCTGCACGGCGGCTGACCTGTCGACCAATCGCTCGACGATGGGCATCTGCGCCTTTTTGAACTGCTTCTTGGCATAACGGCCGGCGGTGTGAGGCACGTAGACAGCATTGCGCGTCTGGATGTAGTCGGTCAGGGAGATGTCCTTGACCTCGACGCTGCGAGCCGCGAAAACGCCGGGTCAGCGTCGACCGCGCAAGTCAGAACCGCACAGAACTGACTCTTGAGTGTCCCACTTCCCGAAAAGCTTGATCTCGGAACCCAGCTTGGAGATGTCCTATATTCTCATGCTCAGGCTCGCGCGTCATATACACCGCGAATGCTGAGTCGAACCTTGGGGAGCGTCGTCGCCATTTTGCTTTGTTTTTTGTAGGATGAGACGGGACGGCGGAGAGGACGGAGTTCCTTACCTTGAGGGCGGCTGAACGTCGTTAGCTGAGGGAAGAGACAGGGACGAGGGTGCTCACACTTTTAATTCGTGGAGGGAGCGGGTGTTGATGTGTGTTGACTAAAGCGCTCTGAAACTGCACATAACTGTGATGTGACTGATGCAACTTAAAGATTACAAGTTTACTGATAAGTCTACGATAGAGACGTTCAGTTTGTAAATTTGGATAATGCTACAAAATGCGGGGACACAGTACTGAGATGCGATTGGATGCGTTAAAATGAGATGCGATGCGTGTGAGGGTCAAATACAGAATATGTTTCTGGCGAGGCTCGGTCGTTGAGAGAAACCATTGGCGTCATGCGCGGGTATGGAGGCCGGGGCAGCATCGCAAACTCCGCCGAGTTCTCAGCGCGTTTGCGAAGTTCCCGCTCTCCCTCGGCCCTGTCCTCGGCCCTCCTCCGCGTCTCCACCTCTCTCTTCATCTCGTCCAGGGCCAGGGTTTCCATGCGCCGAGCGTTGTCGCGCTCCTTTACGACCTCGTCTAGCTCACGCTGCAGCCTACGGCGGACGGCCCGTTCCGTCTCGACGATGTCTTCCAGCTTTCGCTTCGTCGAGCGCATGTCGGAGATGACGTTTGTGTTGTGCGTGTGGCGGTCGCGCAGGGACTGAATTTCGCGCTCCAGCATTCTCTCAGTGGGACTTGGTGGAGGATGCGACCGTGGGGCGGAAGGGGCGCTGGCATCGATGCGGGAGCGGAGAGACGCAGGCGCGCGCGGGGGACTAGCCCGCTTGGAATCGTCTGTTCCGCGCGGTTCGGGAACGGGGTGCGGCGGGTTTTCCCCGTAGACTTTGCGCATCCATTTCTGAGCATCATCGTAATGTTCTGAAGCTCTCCCTGGATCACCCTTCGACCGCGAAATTTTTCCAAGGTCAAGGTCGCATCCTGAGAGAAGGAGAAACGCGGGCTTTAAATCAGCTTCGGGGAGATTAAATTGCTTCAGTGCTCCAAAGAAGGTTAGCTGGCAGCCAAAAACAAGAACAAGACTGTCCACCTTCGAGCAGAGAAGTCACCACTGCCTTGGCACCTCGAGGATTGCCTATGCGACGATAATATGCGCCGACAATGAGCCAATTGCCGCGCTCGCTCGACGTTGCTTTAAGCAACTCGATTACCGCCACAGGATCACCTGCAAGAGAATGAAGATCTAGCGTGATATTTTCGCCACAAAGGCGTAGTGATATTCGGGCGTCTAAGGGAGGCAATGCCTCGCTCGCCGGCAAGGTTGGGATGGGCAATACGGGCGGCGCGGCCGGAAAAGATGGAGCGAAAGGTGGCAAGGTCACATTTCGGGAGATGTTGCCCTGGTGGGGTGCTTGGGGTCCAGACGAACGTGATATGGGAGTATTAGAGAATTTAAGAGCACGGAAGAAGAGATCAGTCTCAGGGACAGAAGAGCTATGAGGAAGATTGTGTGATGTGCCCAGAGGAGTTCGTTGCCGACCTTCCGAGTCGCTGTAGTTTCCAGATGGGCGGCTTGGGCCGACGGCGGCATTGTATTGAATGCCGCGTACTTCTGCAAAAGCAGAAGGATTGATGACTCGATACTGGTCGACCAAGCGCGGCTGGCTTGCAACATCGTAAACACGGACACCAGCTAGGTCGAGCTTGAGCACAACCGCGCGCTCTGCGCTCGCGGCGTCGGCGAACTCGATGAAACCAGATGCGTGTAGAGCGCGTCTGCGGACGTGGCGGAAGCATTGGAAGCGGGCAGAGAGCGCGGAGAAGAGGAGAGAATGCTGAGTTGACTAGTGTCCAGCTGGTCGGGTGTTTGCTCACATTTCACCGCAACTCCCAAAGATCCGTCGCAGATTAAGAGGTTCCGATGGAGTCGAGTTTGCCACTTTCACGACCCTTTTCAAGGAGTCCATGCAAAAGGGCAGCTGTTGGGTTGGGAGACGACAAGGAAAAGCTTCCTACGTAAAAGCCCCAGTCGAACCAAATAAACACGGAGCATTGAGCAGTCCTTCTCAGGTCTTCCACTGGCAGTTCGTTCTTGATTCGTTCCCCTCAGAGTGCAAGTGCTTGCTTGAAAGATTTTGACTGCCCGCGAGGATGTTGTATAAGGAAAGCAATCAAGCATGGCAGCAACAAATGCGCGACACTGAATATCGCGCTGCTAGGTCCATTTGGCATTGCTGCTGTAGTTTCTGCCAAGTAACCTATACTTGCAACTGGAAGTTTCACATAGCCTGCTCCAGTTCCACATCGGTCTCGCATGACCGCGCTTGATAATTGATCTGCTGCGGGCGCAACACAGCATTTCTCTCCACTCAAAACCACCACCTTCTCACATTGAAGCCTGCACTTGCTTTCCTCCATGTATCGCCTTTTCACGACCGCGCTCGTTGCTGCTTCCAGCGTTTCTGCTCTTTCGTGAGTGTTCTTGGATCTATTCGAGCCAACCCTAAACATAGGGGTAGACTTTCAAGTGGCTGTCAAAGTGCTTTGACCCAGGTGGCTGGAAACGCAGACGCCAATGCTTGCCTTAGCATCTCGTCCCTCATCTCGACGGTTATCCAGTCGAACTCGTCCATCGTAACGCCCGTCGACAACATGCTCAAAGCACTGTGTGCTGCGGCGCCTTGCACCAACGCCACACTTTCTGCTATCGTCACCAATGTTCGTCCCATTGCAATGTAAACGAGCTACACTCATCTGCTTCCATAGATCACGACCGGATGCAGCACAGAGCTTTCTTCCACTGGTAGCTCAGCTCCTTCTGCCTCGACCTTGACCACCTTGGTGCAACAATACTATCCCACCGTCAGGAATATCGTTTGCTTGACCGAGTCAGTTATAAGAATGTGATGCTCATTTTACTTGCTGACCTGAAATCACCACCAGTTCAGGAACGAATTGCATTACCCAGACCCTCACCAACCTACAAGCTATCCTTGGCACCCTCAGCATTAACAACATTGGCGGTGTTCTTTCCAAAGCACTTACCACGACGAGCGTCCCCGCGAATGTCACTTGCACCAACTGCAACAAACAGGCATTCAACGTCCTCAATCAGGCGTTCCCGGGCACATTGACCTCTGAGTCAAGCGCTTTGCAGTCGCAATGCGGCGCCTCCTTCACCGGTACGGATTATGTCTATCTGCGACTCACCGGCACCCTCTGACGCCGATTCGGCAGACGGCAATACTCCCGCGGGGATTGTACAGAGCGCCAAAACAACCACCACTAAACCCAGCTCGGCCCCTGCGACAACCATGGCTCGTGGGGCGCTTGCTGCATTGACCGCTTCTGTTCTCGTCGCCACCTCTTTCTGGGCGTTTGCTTGAGACATGAGTATAGAGGAACACGAATGGACTCGCAATGTGTGGACTAACGACCTCACTATATACGCTAATTTTACTTGAAATGATTGTCGCAATGAGCCTTATGCGCGCGTCGGTTTTGTTGTGATGATCCTGATTGCCCGGGCACCCCAGTCTCGGTGCGCGGTGTTCCCCTTTCCTCCTTCCTCTGCGTACTTCCACCTTCCTTTTGACCCATACCACTTCTTTGTCCTTCGTTATGAAAGCCGGCACTCTCATCTCTTTCGCGGCTGCAGCTGGTCTTGCTTCCGCTCAATCGTGACTCCCTTTCTGATTGGTTCCCGACGTCTACGTCTAACCTACTGGTAGTCTTTCGTCCGGCTGCACCGACTCTCTTAAAGGCATACTCAACGCGCCCGAAGCTGCATGCCTTAATCCCTCTGCTCTGCTTACCTTCATCGTCGGCACTAGCGATCCTATACGGGTAGTGGACAACTGGCTGACAGGCCTTTGCTCTGCTGGCTCATGCAGGTGGGTGACACAATGCCGTGTCCAGCTCCACCCAGCCCGCTGAGCCGTCTTGCAGCAATGCAACCCTTGCAACCGTTGTTACTAACATTACAACTGGATGCGCAAGTGAACTGAGCAGCGCCAGCACCGCCGGGGTGCCCGAGACACTGACCCGGATAGTCCAGGACGTGTACCCTACCGTCCGGTCTGTGGTCTGCCTGAAGGAGTGCGTCGTTTCCCGGTTTGCATCAGTCCACACTAATAATCTGGTCTGCTAGTGATGCTTCGAATAAACTCTGCGTGACCGAGGCCTTGCAGAACATACAAGGCGTCGTGGGGACGCTGTCGGCATCCGACTTCAACCTGGCCACTCTCACTGCCGACTTCCAGAAAGTCATTGCGAGTGCATCCAATTTGGCCTGCACAAAATGCACCAAGGTCGCCTTCAGCATGGCGAAGCCGCTCCTGGCTCAGTTCCAGATGCAAGCTGTTCAGGGATTAGACGCCGTTTGTGGCCCGGGTTTCACCGGTGAGATACCACTACCGACTGCCAACATGTTTCTGACTTTCCTCGAGACGGTTCCCTGGATGGTGTCTCGCAGACAGCAAACACCGGGATATTTACGACCAAGCCAAACAACGCGCTTGCACTGACAAGCAAGATGGCTGGGGTCATGGTGGTTCTGCTGTCCGCGTTCACGTTATTGGGTTGAACGTTGAGATGTTAACGTTGAGACGAACTTCGAAGCGATTTGTTTTAAAGTATCTACTTATACAAAAGAAGGGTGGTCACGTGGGCTATCCGACAGCCAATCAGGTTATCCAGACAAACTGTCAAACGACATATCGGACTTCTTCGGCTTTCGGATTTCAGCTTGACAAGACTTGGACAAAAGTTTATTCGTGTAAACTTGCAACATCTGTTCATTGACTTAAGCTGTCTTTCTTTCAAAGGCATGAATACAGTCCCTCAGGAGCTCGGAGTCATCAGACATTGGTAAGTATATTATTTTTCAAGCTAAGAGTGAGTACTTCAGTATTGTTTGAGTATGCCTCTCTGCATGACAAGCTCTGCACTGACAGCAGCACTGTTCAACAGTGACACTGCCAGCTACCTGGTGCAGCTGTTGTCTCCAGGATCTCGAGCTCTCTGACAAGGGAGGATTTCAATTTGCTAAGCTCACTGGCACCATCTCAGAGCTGTCTTTGCATGGGGGACTTCATTTTTTTCGAAGATCACATTCTCAACATTCTTCAGCATACCATGATTCACTACCCACAATATTTGAAAGCAGTTATCTGACCCACAGGACACCCGAGACTGACACTACTGTACTTATGAGAAAGAACTTGATGAGATTGTCAAGGAAAGCTTGACACGGGGGACACGAGGAACCAACCGAAGGTTGGTGACGAGTGTCCACATCCAAAGACAGATTGGGTTACTTTAAACTTTGGTTGTATGTATCCCAGCACTGCAAGATTGGTGCAGATAACAGAAAACCTTGCAAAAGAAACTGATTTTCAAGGATAGGTTGACATGAGGGACACGAGGAACCAACCAAAGGTTGGTGACGAGTATGCATCCCAGTACGGCAAGACTTCAAGGTGCAGACAACCGAAAATTGATGACCGTAGCGCAGCACGGGTTCATGCTAGTTTACTTGGTATTTACGCGGACAATCACGTTGCCGTATGTACCTTGCTTAGACTCAGCCTTGTGAACTGGATTCGCCATGGACTCAAACCCGAACGTCTCGATGTCTGAATGGGCCAGCAAAATCAAGGATATGCACCGCCAGCCAGACCCGACCGAAGAGGCGGACCAGAAACGTTTGGAGGAGGAGATCGCGGCCTCCAGGCTCGCTCGTCAACGCAGAAGTCGCGGGCTCGGCCCTGGCAGCAGAACGAACAGCTTGGATCTATGTGAGTCTCTCGTACCTAAATTCCCCTGTATTTCACATCAAGTGGCACAGCGAGGAGTAAGGAGTACTCGCCGGCCCTTCAAGGAGAAGACACAACATCCGCAGAAGCACACAAGCCCCTAGCTGACAGGCGCAAGGGTCAGACGGACACTCTCAACAAGCTCATGGGATCCACATCCCTGCCTGCTGTAACGAACCCGCCTGCAGTAACATCCTCCAACTCCAAACCGGAGCCTATGTCGCTCGCGGCATTCATGGGTGGAAGGGCTACTGGCCCTAGACTCAATCGACACGCCCCCCAGCAGGATGCGCTCGATCCTACACAGTTCGTGCAACGGACGCGCAGCGATGCGCCTCATCCTATCTTCGGGCGCGGGGGTATCGCGATGCCGGGCATGGCTTCGCGGTCTTTGCCTCCTCAAGAACCCGAGAAACCCTCGGCGCCGGCTTGGTCTCGTCCAGGGCGTACACCTGAACCAAGAAACAGACGGATCAGTACGCCTTCCCCAGAGAAGCCTGAAAGTCCGCCCATTTCTCCCCAGAGGGCAGGCGTTCGCGAGCGCACTATGAGTACACCCACTGGCACCACCGCACTCAAGAGCAGTCCTGTGCCGTCCCCGCAGACTGCTCATAATCCGTCAGTTCCTCAGCCACAAATGTATGCTGCCCCGAGCAAATCCCCTGTCTCCAGCGCATCTCGAGCATTTGATTCTCGACAACAGGCCTCTCCCTCATCTCCACCACACTCCAAATCTCCCGTCGTTACACCCTCACTGGCGCGGCCCATCCAACCAGATCCGCGCACTTCGCTGCATGGACCCCAGATCTCTGCTTCACAGTCACCCTCTCTTGCTTTCTTACGCCCACCTACTCAGAAGGATCCAACCCCGAGTCTTAGCAGACTGAAAGGGCGCGGGTTTGTCCAAAACATGGTCAAGGCCAGCTCACAGCTCGGTAGTCCTACGCCTTCTCCTACAAGTCAGTCGGAGAAGAATCGGCCCACAGGTGGTCGGAAATCTTCCGTCCTTGACCGATGGCCAGGCTCAGCTGTCTCTCCTCCGCCGTCCCCAAGTTCTCCGTCGATGCGACGATCCCGAACGGTGGAATCACCTCCCCCGATGGCCCCGTCAACTCCGAAGTCCGAGCCTATGTCGAAGTCATTCAGCGATGGTGGAATTCCCAAGCCAAGCGATCCAGCTCCTGTTGTGGGGCGTATATCTGGTGGTCTGGGCTCCGCTAACACTCTAGTTGAGATACAACCGAAAGGTTTCATACAACCAAAAAAAATCGGCGTCGATGAGCACGGGTATAAACGTGGGAGCGACCCTTTACCTCCCCTTTCCAAAGAGTCTGCGCCTTCGGAGCCAGCAAAGCCCTTGATCCACGTGCGTTCCTTTCGGTAGTGAACTGAAGGAATTTGCTTACTGTTTCTTTCTTTTCTGTGGCATATTCTGTACTTCTCTTGTTGATAATCCATGATGGTCGTTCCGATTTCGCAGCCCACAAAGGACAGAGCAAAGAAGCCAAAAAAGAGCAGGGGTCGCGGACAGGAAATTGTCCCTAGTACCTCCCCACCCGCTGCCTCGTATCTCTCGAACACAGGGGCCACATCCTACATCACTCCGCTTTCCAGTGAGAGCAGCATGGTTGACCGCAAGCCGTCTGAAGGGGCATTGCCGCCTTCCACCGTTTCCACACAACACAGTGCCGAACTCGATCTTGGCTCCTCAGCGACAACACACAGTGGTGGCGTCGGTAGCGCACTGTTTGGGCGTAAGGCCCTTCCTGGCATGACACAGTCGCATCCAGCAGCCGTATCATCGTCCCAATCTGCTTCAAAGATGGTCTCTCAATCCGATCATGTCTCTGCCCCCCGACCTCTTCCAGGTTTGGCTACCGGACCATCCCCCAAATTTTCGCAAAGTAACGATACCTCTATTGTGTCAGCCCCGCAATTTAGTATCCCCAGTAGTGGCAACAGGCCAACTGTCATGGAAGTAGCACAAGCTTTAGCTGACCCAGCACCTAACCTGCGTCCCACCTATTCCAGCCCTATCGAACGGGATGACAATCCTTCTGAGTCCAGCAGCTTCTCGACTCCCCGCCCTCGAAACGTGATGCCAACAAGTGCCCAAGCTGAAAAACGGAAGTCGAGTTACGACAGATATTCGGTCATGCTACCTCCTTTGAAGGAAGAAGCCACACCAGATCCAACGCCAGTCTCAACTCTTACACGCTCTCTCGGAAAGTCTTTCGTGCAGCCTGATTTCGACTTGGTGAACTCGAAGCTGAATGAGGGCGGTGGAGCGACCGACAATCCTGTGGAGGTTAAACTCCAAGAGGAACCTGTTTCCGAGATGCTACACTTCAGTATGTCCTATTTCATACCCACACAGCATAACCCGACCATCGTCTCGTAGCCCATGTCGACGAGCCCGTGCCCCAAGTCGATATATCCCCGCTCATTGCCGAATCCCGCCCGCCCGGCCCGAGATCAGACTCACAGACCATCCAGGTCGACGTCCTGCAGATTGCGGGCAGCAGTGCTCTCCCGCTTGGCCTAACGAATATCTTCTATGACACTGAGGTCCTCGCAATCATTTACCGTTACAAATCACAATCGACTGGCCTCATAAATTCTACGGTCTGGTCGTGGCAGGGGAAGAGTGGCAGCCTAGGAAGCAGCGAAGAACAAAAACTGTCGGAGTTGGCAAAACGATATGGAACGTTCATCGTAAGCTTCAGCCTTGAATCAAGGCTGTCCTTCGTTGATCGTCTTTACCTAAGGTGCCCACAAAGCACTTCTCCGAGCCCATGGAAATGGTACAATGCCTCGGCGGTACTCTTGCCATCAGACAGGTTCGTGTATATGCTTTGTGTGTCCCGTGCTTGTGTTGATGATTTTGTAGGGAACCCGGACCCATTGGGCAAACGAGAACACTGCGATGCACATCGTCAGGTCAACACATGATGTGTATGATACCTTGTTTTTTCCGAATTTTCTGCCTCACATCTTAAATCAGAGCCTTCATTGATCAGGTCGATATCGATATCAAGAATGTCTGTAGCGGATTCAGCTATTGTGTCTCGATCCTTGATACTCTTTTCGTTTGGCATGGATGCGGTTCCCCATCGACGGAGCGGGCCGCTGCCTTGGAATACGGCAAGACCTTGACCTCAAGTCCAGAGGACATTGTCGTCCTGATAGAGAACGAGAGTGACGACGACGAGATGTTCTGGATGGTTCTCGGCGACGAGGCTGAGTATGCAAAAGCTTATTACTGGAAGTGGAGGCCTTCTATCAAATCAACACCCAGAATCTGGGGCGTCGAGGCGGCTCGGAAAGATATTGTAGGATATCTTCTTTTGCTTTACATTTTACAACTTGCTCACGGTTGATTCGCAGCTATCACCGGTGCAGTCTTTTCACGCAGAAGAATCGCCACACACCTCGGTTTATATCATGGACTGTGTCTTTGAATTTTTCGTTTTGATCCCTTCTGGTGCACGAGGCAAAAGACGGGACATCAGCTTGGCTCTCTCCATGGCCACGGTCCGTCCACTTCCATTCCCCGTGCGTGTGCACCAACCTTTTCCCTAGGATGCTGCCACCCGTCTTGCGTCTGCGAGGCCGTATACGCCCACTGTGCACGTTCTAATACTACCATCGCAATTGCCGGTCGATCTCAGAGTCCAATTTCGTGGCTTGGAGGACGTTTTCCTCGTCAGTGTAATGGAACATGGCCAAAGCCGCAATGTGCTCATTTTTACGCAGAATGATGCCGATGTCCCTGAACATATGAACATTCTACCTTGGAAAGACGCACTTCTACACGTACACCTTCCGTCCGACCGAATGAATTTGACACTGACATTTTCGCAGTTGAAGACTTCCTCCTGGAATAGATCACAGCTCCGAGATAAGAGTATGCTACCGCTTGGTCTCGACGAATCACATATCTCCTAATGCCAGACGCGATCTGAACTCACGCTAATAGTTGAGTATTCCCTGTATAGTGGGCTGCGATACAGATGCATGTACGGGATGTGATGCATATACTACCCAGGTTTATAGTATGTGATAGGATTGGATAATTTAAGGAACAGCGTGCGGACTTGTTCCGCTCTCAACCATACCATCGATCCCCAAGTCTTGTCTTCGCTGGGGGCCGTTGTGGTATTTTGGACTCAGTGATGTGAAATACCTCCTTGGCGCGCTGTGTATCGTATTAGGAGCTGAGAGAAGTAAGTCATGAATAGACCAACCCGCCACGTAGCTTGATCGAACTCAAAGACCATTTGACGCTTCTTCAGGCCGGAAACATAGTCCTCGTCAGCTGGCTGCTGACAGATATCTGCAAGATTAGGAGCTTGAGTTATTCAAGTTTCTCTGGACACAAAAAAATCGCACATATCATGACTTGGCCATCTTCGTCTATTTCCAGAGCAACCTTGCCGTCTCGGATAAGAAATGAGAGGTAGAAGATATTTTCGACACTCTGCGCAAAGTCGTTTGGGTTTATAACGAATTTGAAGAGGTTTATGCGACCCTCTTCCTCCAAGAGTGTCTCAAGCTGACCGCGCCCATAGCCCATGAGATGCAGGGGATGTAATGCGCAAGCAACTTACAGTAGCCACGTTCTTCGTGGTTTCGTTCTCGGACCGCGCTATGTCCTCTTCCTTCAACTCTTGAGGCTTCCTCTCTTCGGCCTTATCTTTCTCGAGTTTAGCTCTTTTAGTAAAGACTCTCGTCTTCTGCTCGATAGAAAGTGGCCCAAGCCTAGTTGGGATACAGTCCGGCACACTGGACCACGAACTATGGGGCTCGACTTACATAAAGCCCATTGCGGGGACGCGCCGACTTAATGCCATGGCCTTGCGCCCAATCCGATCCCAGTCGAGTCGAGTGCCGTTTGCTTCGGCGTCCTCGGTGTCAGATTCGTCGTCTTCCAGCTTGGCGCCACCCCCGAAGGTGACGAGCTTTGAGACAAACTCGTCGATATCGAATAGGCCGCTCCCCGATTTCATGGCGCGAGCTTTCTGTGCGCCCATGTTTGACGCCATGAGTAGGAACGCAGAGTCTAGGGTGGCTTCTTGGGGCCCCTTGACTGTGCGATGGATAAGACTCTAACAGAACACAGACTTCAAGGGCGATACCTTTATCGAAGAGCGCATCGGCTTTTCTTACTTGATCGGTCAGTTGTTGCGCAGAGTAATCATTCAGGTTGCTCTGCTGCTCTGCGGGTGCGGCGTCACGTCAGAACTTTGAGCAAGGGAATGGCACTAGCCTTCAACAGCTTTCGCGAGAGTGCGGTAGCTCTTTCGAACGTCGCGACGTTCCTCCGGGTCCTGGTCAGGGTCGTATGTCGCGTCTGGAGGCATGGTGGGAGTCGGATAAACGCGTTGTTATGCATCAGCGCGTTTTGCTGACACGACCAAACAGACTCTCCTTCTTCCGCGGCGCGCGACTGTCTCGCTCATTCCTGAACGCGCCAAAATGTCACAGGCGCACGCAGTAGGCTATAGCAAAAGCTCACGCGCCAAGTGCCACGGCCCAGAGTGCAAGGTATCCTCTCACTTTCCTTCTCTCCCCTCATTTCCGCCTCATATTCCCTGGCACTGACTTTAAGCCTGAGGGTGCCCCACTGCCTGTTGGAACCCTGCGCTATGGTCACACCACACTCAACGATTTCGGGGAAACAGTCGAGTGGAGGCATTGGGGATGTGTCTCTCCTGTCATCCTCACGCAACTGGCGGCCCTTACAATGGATCGCGTCGCGGGCTTCAGTGGGCTCTCGTGTGTTAACTGTCGCTCTATAATCGGTCCGCCTTACGATTTACAGCGTCGCTGACCAAAACAAAATACGCACCGCGATCTCCCGTCGACGCGTAGATCCAAGTGACATTCCCAATAAGCAAGTCCCCGCAAGCGTGCAACCCTCTGCGAGTACAGGTCCCAGCCAGAAGAGGCGGAGGGCGGAGTTCGAGGCTATCCAGGCTAGTAGTAGCCAGGGTCCTTCATCGTCTCCTGCTGTACCCTCTCAAACTGCACTGGAAGAGGAAGAAGAGGAAGTCACAGAGGTTGAGCCCCCGGATGAGTTATATCTCGTCTTCAAGTCGTCTGTTGTAGGCGTGCAATATTACAGAGGTAGAATCTTTATTTTCACTTTTTGTTCCATGTTCCTTGCTGACCTGCACCTCAGGTCTCGTGGGGCCTGGCGAAGAGGTACAACTCATTCGCGAGGCTCACAATCCCTACGACCGGTCGGCTACGTTTTTTTTTGCCCATGACCATGCTTATCTGTTCTATAGCAACGCTGTTCAAGTCAAGAACATTGACTCGGCCCAAGTCGGCCACCTGCCCAGAAATGTTGTGGGGAAGCTCGCGCCTCTGCTTGATCAACGACTGGTTACAGTTGAAGGTGGGCTTCTCACGCTTATGTGTTAATGTGGTGTGAACCTTGTGTAGGGATGATGATCCAGGGGAACAGTATGTATATGCTATCCATACAGCCCGTATACCTATGAACATATGCTCAGTGGCCGCGGGGGCACAGGCCATCTACACATTGGATATGTTCAGTGATCATCGTTATACAGTTACCAGTGCTAATTCTATGCCAGAAATCTGAAGATCTACGGCTCTCCAAGTAGGCGACAGGAGCTGGAGGCCAAACTGATTTGGGCCACTCCCGGTCAGAGGGGATTTCAATCCCACAGTGGGGCGTCCCACCATCGGGCTTCTGTTAATATTGCTGGTCCTTCATCGCTTTCTGCATCTCAGGCCGGAACATCTGCTAAACGACGTCCGGACCCGGCTCAATCAGCAGCTCAACTCGAAGCTGTGCGGAAACAGCAGGAAGCATTGCAAAAGGCGACAGACCTCAAGAAAATGCTCAGCTCTCTCGAACAAGTTGACGATGAGACACGCCGCAACTCCTTATTGGACCAACTACTGTCCGCAGATGATATTCTCAAGCTGCCTGTTCATCCAAATCCGCCCGGCGTAGGCAACGGCTTGGTAGTTGATCTCCTCAAGCATCAGGTTCGTGTTCATTCCCCGTCTTCCGATGTTGCATTCCATTTGGTCTCCCTGTCCCCCATAGAGCCAAGCCCTTCAGTGGGCGGTTGAACGAGAAAATCCACGACTGCCAAAGAAAGAGGACGACAAGCCCGTCCAGTTTTGGCAGCTGAAAAAGAACGGTTCTAAGGTGCGTACTTGACAGCCGTTGAAAATATTGACTGACCGAAGCCTGAAGACGTATTATTTCAACCTTGCGACCAAGAGCCCTCAGGAAACACCCCCAACTCTTGGGCGAGGCGCATTGTGCGCAGATGCAATGGTACATCCCCTTTAAGAACCCGAATCTTGACGAACGCTGATGCATGTCCAGGGCCTGGTGCGTTTCCCGAGTTTCCAGGTTGTCCTGCATATAACTATCCACCGTTTCTCAGGGAAAAACACTAACCATGCTTGCATTAATCCTTGCCACAAAGGCTGATATTCCTCAGGATTTCTCGAATAGCACACTTATAGGCAGGATATACATTCATTCGTGTCACACCTGTCTGACTTCGTATCCGCATCAGTCGTACCACTCTCTGTGATTTCAAACTGGAGCAAGCAGATAGACGACCATTGTGCCAGCGGATTCCTCTCCTACTATGTCTACTACGGGGCTAAGCGGGATATAAGTCTCAAAGAACTCAACAAATTTGATGTGATCATCACGACTTACCAGACTGTGGCGGGGGAGTATGAAGACAACGGGGCAGTCCAGAACAAGAAGAAGAAAGTTCCGAAGACACTGTTCGAGATCAAGTGGAAGGTATGACGATCGGTTGCGTAAGAGCTCCCGCCGCTACATAATCACAGCGAGTTGTCTTGGACGAGGCACATACCATACGTAATCCGAGGACGAAGATGTTCAGGGCATGCTGCAATCTATCGAGCCAAAGGCGCTGGGCCCTTGCGGCTACTCCCATTGTACGTGGACGTATTCATTTGACGAGGGCAGTACTCTGAAACATCCCAGATCAATTCACCAAAAGTAAGTGTACTACACTTCACAGTTCAAGCCACTCACTAGTCCGCAGGATCTTGGTTCCATATTGTCATTTCTACAAATTTGTCGTCCTCTGGATCAGGTGGATCTGTTCGCTTTCGTTGACAGTATACAATAATTGAATGTATCTCGCAGGAGGACTTCTTCAAGAGACTTCTTCTGCGGCCCCTGAAAGATGGTGACCCGTCTGGCGCGGCACTCCTGCGTGTAGCTATGGCTTTCCATGAACCGAGGTCAAACTTTCATCGTTTCTAGAACCTGATGAATCACATCTGTATCCGTCGTACGAAGGAGGTATGAGCGTACCTGCTGCTCATGAGCGACTAACTTCCCGCTACGCTTCCAGATGCAGGACGCCGATGGCAACAACTTAGTCCCCCTCCCACCTGTAGAAATGATTGTCGTGCCTGTCGCCTTGTCGGACGAAGCAAGGGTAAGGTGCTTATGGGTCGGCCTGCGTATGCTTATAGGCATCACACTAGGCCATGTACGACGAAGTCGAACAGCTTTCAAAAAACCGGGTTGAATCTTACATGCGGAGCACCAGCACCCTAGTCAGTTCCAAATGCTTCTCGTATCATATTAACCCAGCACAACTTTATCTAGGCCCAGTCGAACGTGTTAAGCATGCTTACGCGCATGAGACAGCTCGTTTTACACACTGGTCTCGTCCCAGCCAGCTATATTGAGGAGCTGCGGTCCAGCGACGGAACGGAGGAGGATGCACATGCGAAAGCTGCTATAGTTGTAACAGCTGCGGATAAGTTGCGATTGCAAGCCAAACTTGCCGAATCCTTAGAAGAATTGGGCGAATGCCCGATTTGTTTTGATGTGATGAAGGATCCTAGGATCACGAGCTGTGCACATATCTTCTGCTTCTCTTGCATCACGGAGATTGTCTCGCGAGATCCGAAATGCCCGTTGGTCGGTTCAATCACCAAGTTGTTTTCGGGTTTCTCACTGCTATGTAGGATCGCCGTACGATCACAATGGCGGACTTGCATAGTCCGGCGCCCCCTTTGGACGCAACGCAGGCTCCATTCCGGGATGCGGCTGAAACCAACACTGCCGGCTGCTCTGGTTCCTCTGCTAAAATTGATCAGCTTATTCAAATGCTCCAACTTTTGCCTTTCGATGAAAAGAGCCTGGTTTTCAGTCAATTTACGAGGTGAGCCCCGCGTAAGTACAAGAGCGTTGACTCCAGACTGACACAATGTTGTTTTACAAAGCTTTCTTGACAAGATTGCAGAGGCCATGGACGAAAGGGGAATTGCGTACGTTCGGTTTGATGGTCGCATGTCCTCCAAGAGGCGACAAGAAACCATCGCCCAGTTTTCCGTTCCTGTCGAAGAAGACGATGTTGCGCCATCGAGAGCAGGCACAAGTCGTCGCAGCCGTGGCAGATCTAGTGGGGGCTCGGTTCAACGCGAATACGACCAAGACTTCGTTGCGGGTCCTGACGATGACTCTGACTTCTTGGATGACGAGGACGACGATAGTATATACGCGAAGAAGAAT
The DNA here is from genome assembly GCA_029282135.1 of Mycena belliarum. NCBI lineage: Eukaryota > Fungi > Basidiomycota > Agaricomycetes > Agaricales > Mycenaceae > Mycena > Mycena belliarum. Next base: position 126,592 of record JARJCN010000082.1, read on the forward strand.
AAGAAAGACAAAGGGAAGAGGAAGGGGAAAGGAAAAGCCACTTACACAGCTGGGCCCTCTGGCGAAAATCCCAAAGTCATGTTAATTTCCTTGAAAGCGGTACGTGACTCACAACTGTCTCTACATCTGCTCACAGCTCGTAGGGTGCCCTTGGTCTCAACTTGACCGTTGCAAATAACGTCTTTTTGTGAGTGAAAGTCTGTATTTTCTCCTTGCTCTTCTCAAGTCTTGATAGGATGGATCCGTGCGTATTCTCGAGTTCTTTTTTTTTTGGCGCTGAACGTCGATTTTCGCTAGTTGGTGGCAGGCAAGATTGTCGAGGTAGCAGCACACGTGTTACGTTCTAATGTAGTTCGCAGGACGGTATTGAAGCCCAAGCTATCGACCGCACCAACAGAATAGGACAGACAAAACCTGTCCACGTATATCAATTGATAGCGGAAAATACTGTGGAGTCCAAGGTCTTGAATCTCTTCTCTTCCTGTGACTTGACATTCATCATCGGTCGAGTCCAGGTCCTTGAAATCCAAAACCGCAAGAAAAAGCTGATTCAGGAGGTGTGTTTTGCTACTGTTCGCGAGCCTATGTGCATCATTCAGATACCGCTTTCAAGGCGTTCTCCGGGATGAAACGCACTGAGACACAGCGGCAGCAGAAGGAGGCGAGACTGCAAGGTGACCCACACCCGCTGTTCCTTCCTATCTATCACTTACGCTGCTCAGATCTTATAGAGCTTTTTGGCTTGAGGCAGCAAGCAGCAAGCCAAAGACCGGCTTGATCTATACATAATAATCCTTGAGATTCGGAGTAATACATACATTAGCTCAGAAATGTCAATGTGCTGGCTCGGAGTTGGCAGCGGTTTTCGTGACATTCTGAATCGGCTGCAAATCAGTTGCTTTATCTATCTTATCCATGGCCATTCTCGACATCGATTGGAAGCAAATTGGATTCTGAAACTTGGGTTCCAACTAGTCTCCCTGAGGCAGACGTAAGAAATCGGCGCAAACCTTCGTGAACTCAGGATACCTGATCAGATCAAGGATATCCTGAGGCACGAAGGTTCAAGGAATTTATCTACTTCTGCCTACGGGAGACTAGTTCCAACGAAAGATCAATAAGGAATGCGCGAGTTCACGTCGAGATCTGGCAGATTGCGATAATGTTTTCTGAAGAGACGGCGGGCCGGACGGGGCTCCGCGTTTCTCGAAGGGCTCTCACCCATGGACGCCTCGAAACCCCTGGAACTCGTCTACAGCAATGTCGATGGGCTGGAACTGACATTGGATGTCTTCGTGCCAGAGAGCGCAACAGAGCTCGCTAAGGCGCCTGTCTTCATCTGGTGGCACGGTTCGCCCCTGCTTATTCCTTGAGTTCTGCAGTCTGAGCTTCTCGTAGGCGGCGGATTGCTTCAGGGGACACGTAAAGGTAGCACCTCCAGCGCGTGCGATGTACTCTACCTCATCATATATCATACCAGGCACCGCTCCGCATCACACCTTGGCTCCAGCGAGACACGGACTGTGCATCGTGTAGGGCTTGACTTGCGACTTGCGCAGTTCACACATACATTACACATAATAGGTCTGCCGACTACCGCCTCGCGCCGCAGACACGTCTGCCCGGCATCCTCGCTGACTGCAAAGCGGCTATGGACTTTGTCCGCTCCGCTGCTTTCGCTCGCGCCACAGGAAACCGCGTCGACGCGTCCAAGATGGTGCTGAGCGGTAGCTCCGCCGGCGGATGGCTTGCTCTCCTCGCGGGGACTGGCATCGGCTACGCAGCCTGCGGGCTTGAGCTGCCTTCCCCTGTGTCTGGAATCGCTGCTCTCTACCCCATCAGCGACTTGTCTGACCCATTTTGGACCACGAAACAGCACCCCGTCTCGTATATGCCGCGTGTCGTGCCGGACGACGAGGTAGCGCCGTTCCTCGACCCGGCTGCGGACAAGGTATTTATCTTCGCACAAGAGTAGAAAGTCGGGTTTACGAAACCCCGGACAAGGTCGCATTTTCAGCTTCGGATAGCAAACGGGCGGTGTTTTACCACTACATGGTCCAGGAGTATGCCAGCGCACATCGAGAGACCATATGTGGAATACTCATCAGTCCCCAGAGGCATTCTAGAGTCTTTGCTTTTGGACGGCACAGGCATCCCAAAATCTGCGTTTGGGGTCGCACCGTCTCTCAAGACTGGTCGGTTCGCTGTTCCACCAACATATGTGATCCACGGGACCATCGACGACAAAGTACCGTGCCGTCAGGCACGCGATGTTGTCGAGGCGCTGAGGGAGCTCAAGGCTGACGTTGAATACGACGAACTGCCAGGAGTGGATCACCTTTTCGACAGGGATCCAGAGTGCGATATGAAGAACATGTACGCGTTTGTAGCCAGGGTTACTGGATCGTAAGCCTAGTTTCGGGGCAAAAAAATGTTCCCAGTAGTGTTGAACGTCGAAATCTACATTCCTGCAAATGCGAGCTGTGGTCAAAGCAAATGATACATCAGATTACAACAACTCTGAATCGGACAAGCCTATGGTCGCGACGTAGCTGCCGTTCCCAATATTGTCCTTGCCCATACTCCATCTTCAGCGATCCGCTCTGCAAACACGTCGCCGAGCAAAGACCGGAGCTCGCTGATAGTACTCGCATCCGCCGGATCTGATGCGTCCAAAGAATCGACCATATCTGCAGGCACTCGCAGTACGCGCAGCGCGTCCTAGATGTGCATCAATAATACATGAAATGGAAAGCGAAGAGTCCCACCATGACAGCAGCGACAAGCGATGCGTCGTCGCTATATTCACTTCCAACGACCCTTGCGCCCCCGCCCTCCACAAGGCCCTTCCGCACGGCCTCCTTGCCAATGCCGACGAGTCCCCGGATTGCCCCGTGTCGAGTGCCGCTGCTTTTCCCCGGTGATATGAGGGCGAGTAGGAGAGTCTTCATGATACGGGGAGCGAGTGAAGGGTAAGTTGTAGAGTGCTCGGTAAGAAGTCGCGACAGAGTCTGAGCGGCGGAGGTGCGGAGAAGCGTGGCGTGTGTTGGCGGGAGCGACGAGTGAAGAAGGGTGGAGAGGATGGGAGGCAACATTTGGTGAAGCTGTCCGTGCGCGGTTGTCAAGTAGCCCGGAGCGCAGACGGGGTGGACTCACGTAGGGCTCCACGAACAGGGTTGTGTTGGCGAGGAGCGCGCCAGTGACGGAGATGAGCACCTCCAGAACTTTGCCGTCCATCTCGCTCATTCCACCGTCCTTGAGACCGCGAACGACGCCATCGCCAACCCATTTGATAAGATAGGGCAGGAGCGCTTGAAGGCCAGCGTCGCTCCGCAAGCTAGCCAGCGCCGCATCGCGCTTCGTGAGGTCCGAGCCAGGCGGCAACAGCGACGAGGTGAGTCGCGTGTAGTAAAGCTGAAGCTCTCTAGAAAGAACTTGCTTGACGAGTTGCTGCTGCTGTTGGAGTTGCTGCTCCTGCTTCTTGGTGGCCGCTAATGGTGGTGCAGACGAGATACCATTTGTCAATGGCGGTTTGACGTCTGGGGCGACCTCCTTCGGGATCGCTGGTGGATTTTCGGGGATGAGGGGTTGAACGCCCTCGACTGCGAGCCAGTGGGCCGTCCAGCTGACGCCTTTCGGTAGTGTGATTTTCTCCTCGCGCAAGACGCGATCGAAGTCAATTTCCTCGTCCTCGACAAAGTAGACGGGACCTGCTGCGGGTGCGGTTGGAAACGGGAGGGCGCGTTTAAAGGTCGGGGGGTTATGGGAAGAGTGCCCGTAGAGGGGTTCGATGTTGAGAACGCGGAGAGCTTGTTCAATGTCGGAGGTGGTCATTATGGTCCTGCGGCCATGTCGCATGAAACGCGCTGCTTCCTAGACGCGTTGTAGAATGCGGGAGTGATTCGGGCGACGACGGAGGGGATACCTCGATAACCTGATGTATTCTGTACTCAACATCGCTTGCGAGCGCAGACGCTACCGCGTCAGAGATGTGCGGAAGGTTGAGAGAATCGGCGACATCCTGAGCAGGAGGTGAAGTCTACTGAGGAGGCAGAGCGTTCGAAGAGGCATACTTTGATGGAATCTGCCTTGTAAACACCCGTTTGTACTGAGGGTCGCGACTTGGACATGGCAAGTCGGCTGAGATCGTCGCCCACTCAAATCAACCCCACCAAACATCGGAAACAGAATCAAATCCATTCAAAATCCTCTGCCACTAATCATTACATTTCATATACAGGGTCTACTGCGCGGTCCTGATAACGTACAGAAAGAACAGGCCACAGATCTCATGAGTTGAACTGGACGATAGGGTCAACTGACAGTCGGGACGATGCAGAGTTAGATCTTACCGCTGTAAGGTATGACTCGGCAACGATACGCGCGCGAGCGTTGAGACTGAGCTTCATCTCACTGATTTCCCGGTCTACTTCCTCCATAAATCTGCAGTCAATCAGCAAGGGCGTGCGCCGATAGATGGGTGCACGCACTGGATAATGAAATCGACAATCTTATGCTTCAGCATGGTCTCGGAATGGGTGTTGGTGATGAGGAAGGAGATATCGTATCCCTAGACATGAATTACGAGGTGTTGGTGAAGGCAGTGGAGCGACGGACCTGCACGGGCTTTCTGCGCAGCACAATGAAGCTCTCCGCTCTCTGCATCATAAAGCGCGTAAATTTGTGGCACAGGATGCGCTCTATTTCATCAGCCTGTTTTATCTTGATGCTGAGACGGATGGAGTTGACGGAAGGCTCGATGAGGACGCGCTCGTTCTCATTCCGGGATATGATGAGCGGATTAAGCAGTACTTCTTTGGATCCCCTGCTTCAAGGTGAATGCAGGCGGTTGACGGACATCGCAGGGACTGACGCTGCCTCGACCTCTGGTTTGTTGTGACGCTCGACGACCTGCAGATCGGCAGATGAGACGGGCGGTGAGGTGTGCCTGTGGCTGCACAACGCACTTGTGACGAGAAGTTTTCGAGGGTGAGGGCTGCAGTGAGGGTAGACCTGACGGCTGCGACATATGGTCTGAGGACGTTTGACTGGAGGAGATGAGAGAAGGTTTAGATTGCGGCGAACGCCTACCATGGTGGTGGTAAGTAACGAGTGCCCAAGTGATGGCGGAGTAATGCTGAGTTGCCGAAGGTTGAACTTGGCTTGAACTGCCAGAATTCGACTCGACTCAGACTGAACTTGGTTGGAACTTGGTAAACTGTTATGGTACCTTACTCCTCAGACCTCAGGCCTAGCTGCCTGAGGCCTGAGGCCTGAGGCCTGAGGCCTGAGGCCTGAGGTCTCAGCTATGGGACAGTGCACTACATATCGTAGAAATCCATTATTTATTTAGTTAAAGTTGCATTGCAAAAGTAAAGTCAACCCAACTACGTACTGATGGCGGAGTTTCAACTAACTTTTCTCTCAAAACACCATGTCGTTCGAAGTCGGTGTCTGGTTCGTGCTTGTTTCTCGTCTGCTGGCCTTCTTCAATTCGATCCAGGAGCTCCATTGTTGCTGAAAAGACCCCGGTCACTGTCGACGCCCCGGCCGCCGTCCGAATCACCAATGTCTCGTTGGGCGACGTCCTCGCAGACCCGTCAGCCCGCACATCCCTGAAGCTCACTTACAAGTGAACACCACACTTGCCTTGGTCTTTCACCTCTGACGCCATCCTGCCCAGAACCCTCATCCCCGAGGATGAAAGCGAGGCAGAGGAGCCCGCGACATCCTCCACCTTCATCTGTGCCCTCACTCCCGGAAAGGCTAGTCCAGCCTCGATTGCCCTAGCATAATAACAACCTTCTCTGCAGATTGAGCAGGTTACGCTCAACATAGTCTTGGAGGAGAAGGAGGAATACATCCTCGAAGTTGTCGGCCCAAAGTAGCTTTTATCTGCCTTTTCGACGTGTCATTGCGGTTAAATATGTATCCAGCACCCTCCACTTGACTGGAAACTACATTGGTGCGTGTTCCGACGCGCTCAGTCGCGCTCCGCTAACCAGTCGACAGATTATCGGCCCATGGACAACGCGCCTTTCGATGATTCCGACATGGGCTCAGAGGATGCTTATGATCTCCAGGATGTAAGCTCTGACGTTGAGTTTGACGCCGACGGTCTCGACGACGAGGGAAGGTCAGCCCGCCACTGCCTGCCATTGGTTCTCTCGACTGATGGGGATAGATTCGAGGAAATTGACGAGGCAGTCCACGGATCGGCCAAAAAACGCGCCCGCGAATCCGACGCTGGGGCAGAAAAACAGTCGAAAAAACAAAAGGCTGAAGGCGGCAAGGCAGTTAAGCCCGAGACCGCTGTGGCCGAGGACAAGAAGGAGAAAAAGAAGGACAAGAAAGAAAAAAAGAAGGATAGCGCAGAAAAGGCTGACGGCGACAAGGCCGAGAAAAAACCGGCCGCCGAGCGGGAGCTCACTGGTGGTGTAAAAATTAAGGACACCAAGGTGGGCAGCGGGCCCGCGGTTAAAAAAGGCAACACGGTTTCCATGCGATATATCGGCAAGCTGCAGAATGGTAAAGTATTCGACTCCAACACCAAGGGCAAGCCGGTTCGTTGTCCCCGCCGTATCTCGCCTGTGTTCTCACCATGTTTTCTGAAAGTTCTCCTTCCACCTCGGCAAGGGTGAGGTCATCAAAGGCAAGTCATCCTGCATGTCAAATATCGATCTCGAGGTCTGATGGACGAGCTTAGGATGGGATGAAGGCATTGTCGGTATGCAGGTCGGCGGCGAGCGGATGCTCACCATCCCTCCCGCCATGGCGTACGGGAAGCGTGGTCAAGAGGGCATCCCCGCCAATTCAACCCTCATTTTTGGTAGGTCATCGTTCGGGCGCAATTCCATTTATCTAATGCGGACATGGTAGAGGTCAAACTTACAGGCTTCAAGTAGCCTGGACGTTTGGATTAAAAGTATCGAGATGCATCTCCTCCCAGTAATTGTTTAGTTAGCGACAAGTTAGCGATACATTTTTCACATGCGCCTCGTCGAGATATGAGACACAAGGAGCGAGCTTCGGCGGGTGAGTGATCCCATCGCCATTGACAGTGCTGGGCATTGTGTTCTTCAGCTTCGGAGTCCTTGAGGAGGCTGCCCTTGTTGCAAGATGGGTGGGATAATCCGGACGCCCGTCTGAAATGTCTGAACCGGTCCATGAATCAACGCATAACTCCATGTGAGGGCCGGTCGCATGACTGAAAACCCGGATTCAGTCCGGCAAACAAAGTCTGGGGTCCAACGACCTACATCGGGCAGTCTGAGCTTGAAAAACATCGCAGCGCATGGTCCGCGGGCGGATTTTTATCCGTGAGGACCCAGCGTGGGGCTGGACATATAAAGCACATCTTGTTTGTGCCTCCGCAACAAGTTCCCCCCTCCTGCCTTGTTGCGCTTTCTTGGATAGGACCCCTGCGATCGCACACCCGCCCGCGTCGTCCAGTCTTGGTCCGCGTTCTTCAGTCCCATTTGTACGCCAGGCAAAAATCAGCTGCTTGGCTGCTAGTGGCCCTGCCTTTGCTGGGGCTCCTGCCTGGGGGTACATACCATGGGAATGGAAGAAGACGGACCATGATGAACACGGCGACGGGGGTGTTGCCTGGTGGTTTCTACACTTTGTGTACTCAAACTCTATGTCTCCTACGGAGCGGTGTCCGCAAGCATGCAAGATCAAACACATTGGTGCTTCTTCATTCGCGATAGGACGGTCTTCCAATCTAACCTTGGGTGCTTGTTACCAGAGGCATGTATTGCATGTATCTGATGTGATTAACAATAAACTGAGGACACGCTGAGGACACTGATAAAACTAATCTTGTGCAGAAACTCAAAGAACAAGTTCGCAAGGGAGTTTGCCCCCAGCGGCGCCAGGGCGATCTACGTTCCTGATGCCGCGACCCTCAAAACTTATTTTTCTTCCATTTTGCGTCATTTGCTTCCATTTTGCTTCCGTGGAAGGGACTTCTAATTAGGTGATTGCCGCATTCTTCCGGACACGTCTCCGAACGTACTGGGCGAATCGCAAGCGATTCGTCTGAATCCGAAACTGGATGCTTGATCAGAAACAATAGCAAAATACTCGGTGTGCAGGCCCCCTTTTTTTTTTTTTTGGGGGGGGGGGGGGGGTCGTCGTTGAATACAACTTGGGATGCACCGTATATATGTACATCTCGCTTCATATCGTTAGCAAAGAAAGAGTCCCACACAGGTGCCGAGACTCCAGGTCTCTCCCAATCGATCTTCCGTGAGGCCGTCGCCGCCAATACAGAGCCCTGACAGCGTGAAGAAGAAGTAGGATGTTTGTCACCTCGAATGGCTGCAATACACGCGATGCTGGGATAGTTCGTGCTTTGGTGAAAGTCGCAATAAATACACGCTATACCGGGGACAGCAAATGATATCGCCTTCCGAAAATCAAGCCCATCGGCCAGGCATGACGGGATGCGAAGATGACAGACCACCGTCTACCGCAAAGTTTTGGCCGTTTACATAGCTCGAGTCATCTAGAGGACGTTGAAGCTCAGCTTGGCATGCGTCAATTTGGAACCGACCTGATGCTAGGAAAAGAGCGGCCTGAGCGATTTCTGAATTGGCAGAATGAGACGCATTTTGTCGAGGAGGATATTGAAGCTACCTTCTGCCACACCAAATCTGCCCATGGGGTTCAACTGCCCGATTTTTGCGTCGGCCCCTCGCGACCGAGCGTAGGTGAAGGTGTCGGTTGTCATCCCCGTTTCGATTAATCCGGGGCAAATGGAGTTGACACGGATATCAGTCTTTTGAAGCTGATATGGGGCCGTCTTCGCCATAGAGTTGACGCTATATCCGGATCAGGCTCGGTGGTATTTCGTTTGACCCACAACACTCACGCAGCTTTGCTTGCGCTGTCTAGGGGAGTGTAAGTGTCAGCGGCATATCCAACAGACGACTCACAGTCGATAGTCCCAGCTCCGGAGCGAAGCCCAGCAACTGTGGAACTACATGAATTATTTTGTCAAAGTAGAGCGAACAAAAACAAACCTGAGGCCGTCAAGATGATGCTCCCTCCACTGACTTTCTTACCCCGTGATTCATTAACGGACTTCATGGCCGCAGACCCATATTTGATGGCAAGGAAACACCTGCGGGACCCGAGGTGACTTTCCGTAGTCAAGCAGCGGCGTGTACGCACGACAACGAGTTGACCCTCATGACGTTCATGAAGGACTCTGCCGTTATCCCCTCCAGTGGGTTGACTGTTGCAATCCCGGCCTTGTAGCTCAGATGAGACCCAAGTCACCAAGTTTAGTGCAAAAAACTCCGACATTTGCGAAGAAAACGTCGAGTTTGCCTTCCTCCTTCAGTGCACGCTCGCAGACACCCGATATCAGTGCTTCATCCGCAGCGTCGCCTTGCATCGTTGTTGCCTGGAAAGCGTGTGTTACCGGATCATGCCAGAATTATACCAGAAACTAAATTACGCATACCTTTACATCTGGATAAAGCCGCTCTATGGTAGCTTTGAGATCTGGGAGATTTTTGGTGTCGAAATCAATCAAGTAGAGGTGCTTTGCGCCTTGGATTGAGCATTCAATCACTACGCCGCATCGAGGACTGCTCGCGGCATCTACCTTCATGCGCGAAGAGGAGTGCAGATGCACGGCTGGCCGGGCGTCAGATGACACGAGATGATACGTGGCCATTGGTACGTACCCGATTCCCTTCAGGGAGCCTACACCGGTGATGATGCACACTTTGTCCTTGAGGCGAATGCCTCTTGGGGAGTTTGCCAAGTGGGACTGTATTTTTTGGATACGAGCTTTGGTGTTTTCGTAGAACTGTTGCAGATTGGCAGGCGGGGCTTTTGTTGTGTCGTATCCAGACATGGTGGCCTGCTAGTGGTGGTTGAGTGGTGGTCGTACTTAGGTTGGAGGTAGTCGCCGGCCCCGGCTAGATGCGAGCCGAGCCGGGCTACACAGCCACCGATCGTTGACAGTGCAGCTATACTAAGCACTTCTACACGTTGTAGGTACTACTGACACATGTAGTTCGTCCGAAGTGACCCATGTCGAGCCCTGCGCTACTAGCTAATGCCCGAAAAATCCACCCTCAAGATCGCTCTGAATCGGCCGTCGGGATATTCGCCTTCGCTTATCGTCCCGGCTCGTCCCGGTCATGGCAGCTGAGGTTTGATACGTGGGACAACTGTGGTGGCAGCGATGCTGGATCCTTCTATTCTCACATGCTATCAGAAAACAATGTGATTGGCTAATAGTCCGGCGCCCCGGACCCTTTGGACGACACCAGACATCATGAGCGCCTCGTGTTGGCTTAAGGCCTTGCGTCCTGCCTTCAGCACATAAAGGTGTTGGAGTTGCCAGTGGGGGCCTCGACGGTCTTCGAACAGGCTTCAGCCGCCCCGTCGCCCATCCGCGTTGGCTCTCATCACGTCGGCCTAGGTTCCCCTCAGCTTGTTCAGGTCTGTTCCCCGGGCCCGCACTGTGGGCTACATTGTTGACATTAATCAAATTATTGCCTAGAGCTCCGGGGCGGAGAAATAACTCCTACGACTCGCCGTTCATTTCTTTACGATCCATCCACATCATGTCCGAATCCAGCCAGATACCTCCAACGCCCAAACTAGGAAGCATCTCGCTTCCGCATGCCAACGATGAAACAAGGATTTTCGGAGCGAACAGGAAGCGCTTATCCTCATTTCTCGGCAAAGCGAGCAAGACCATCATGACGACTAAAGCCGGCATTTCGAGATCGATGACCCCCGCGCCAGCACCGGTGACACGGTACGAATACCCCAATCCTGAACGATATCATCGTCAGCGGGCTTCGTCTATGACCGACCGACCTCATGGGGGTAAGCCAAGATTCAACAATAGGTCGTTCGAAATGAATACTTACCCACTCTTGAGCGCCGATCCCGTCCACTGGCGTTGCTCCCAGTCCGTAGTACCCCCGTCACTTTTATTTTGTGAAATTATGAATTGCGCGACCTAGGATACCACGAAGCTACCAGAGGCGAGCCATCAAAAGTGCGGCAACATCCATCGCGTCCGGGTTCACTGTCGGGCACGATGCATGGAGGTTTGTGCATAGGTGGTGGATAATGTAAATCGAACACTAAAAATATTTAGCTGTTGCACGTCCGACAATCGTATCAGCTGGAAAGCATCAAGGCCCAGACACACCAAAGTATATGAAGGCCACAGTCAAAGAAGGTTCGGGATGTGGTCCAACGGAGGAAGCTACACTGACCATCATCTCCAGTCCCCCTCAAGGACGAGTCGATCGTCCTGAGCTGGCCATTGTTACCATTCTCCCAGCGACGGCAATACCCCCTCCTATATTATGACGTGGCATTTGACCCTCGGGATTCAGCCAACGTCAAAGATAATCGAAGGGTTCATTTTCTCGCGTTGCCGGACGAGGACCGGGAACTTCCAGTGTCCACCCACTGTAAACTAACCGAGATAGTGATTCACTGTCCCCATGTTGGTAGCCTTGTCGTCGAGCGTGCGGAAGGGCTTCGGTGCATCGATATTTTCTACGCGATCTACTGCAAATATCAGAAAAAGCCGAGATCGCACGAAATGCCAGCGGATCGATCAAAATACCTACCAGCCTTCGAACAGCGATGCAACGATTGCCCGGGGTTAGCAGAATTTAACCGTACCAGGATCGGCTTTCTTCGAGTCGATCTGCTGCGGGGCAAGCGGATATTCGAGGGTCTGCAGCGGACCAACGGTCGATGGGAGCTTCTATTCGATGTGCCGCCCAGACAGCACTGAAGGGTGTTGTTTTGTACTATAGTTTTGCAGTGGTCAGTACGCATTCAGGTTCTGCCTTTGAAACGGACTGACAGTTGCGCTCACTGTAGGGTTCATTCGAGCTTTGCGCACGACCACCTTCGTTACGCCCTATGATAATATATTGAGCGGATCCTACCTACATCCGGTCTATTCCATCCCCCCCCCCCCCCCCACTTCACAATCATTTATCATAGCACTCCTGGAGATGTTGGTCGATCCCTTGCCCTGTTGACGGGAACTCTTTGGTGGTGCTGTTGTTCCAGGTCATGAATACACACCCTTTTACGCTAGTTTGGCAGTAAGACAAAAGGCACACCCCACGCAGGGTCGAGACTCGATGGCAGATGGTGGAGCGAAATGAAACTTAGCAGATTTGAGGCGGTCAAAGGCCCGAGGCCCATTTGGAGATGGAGGCGAGGAGAGGAGAGGTCCTGCTCGAGTGCATAGATTGAAAGAGGGCACAATACACGAGGATTCCCGGGCCTTTGGGCAACACGTAAGTGCAGGTGAGGTCGAGGGGATCACAGAGCACAGCCACACTGAATTCGTACAGACGCGTCGACGTGAAAATGTCGTCGAGCATCGAACTGATCAACCCAAAGGCGGAGAGCATCCGCAGAGCCGCGGCTCTCCAGGTACATCATCTCTGTCTGCCTTTCCTCTCCTCATCCTCTCCAGGTCAATACGAATGGCGCGATGGGGCTCGCCAATGTCGTCAAAGGCAATCTTGGTGTGCACCCGCGCGTCAATCATCACCGCTTGCTCACGACCCAACGCAGGCCCCAAGGGAACTCTCAAGATGCTCGTGGATGGCTCTGGGCAGATCAAGATGACAAAGGACGGCAAGGTTCTGCTTTCCGAGATGCAGATCCAAAATCCAACGGCGGCCATGATTGCGAAGACCGCGGTGGCCCAGGACGACCAAGTCGGCGACGGCACAACATCCGTCGTCTTGCTCGTTGGGGAACTGTTGAAGCAGGCGGATCGATACACCTCCGAGGGCGTTCATCCTACTGTCATTGCGGAGGGGTATGATTTGGCGAAAAAAGAATCCTTGGCGGTAAGTTTGCTGTTATCCCACCCGTATCTTGGGCCTTGACTAGATGTCAAGTTTTTGGACACATTCAAACAATCGGTTAAAATGGACCGGGCTACCCTCATTAATGTAGCGAATACTTCTCTTGCTACTAAAGTGAGCGCTTCGATGGCTAAGCAGCTCGCAACAGCTGTAGTCGACGCTGTGCTTACCATCCAACCGCCGCCGCCGCCAAAAGGTCCGAACTCCGCCTCTTATATACTTGCTTCCTGGCTCATTACCCCTTAGACGCCACAGATCAGTGGCGAGATCCCATCGACCTGCATATGGTTGAGATAATGAAGATGCAGCATCGGACGGCATCGGAAACTCAACTTATTCGCGGCCTAGTGATGGACCATGGTGCACGTCATCCTGATATGCCGAAACGCGTAGAAAACGCGTTTATCCTCACACTGAATGTCAGCTTGGAATACGAGAAGACGTATGTGGCTGCGCGAGGCAGCAAGTCAAATTCTGAACACAATTAACAGCGAGGTCAACTCGGGATTCTTCTATTCCTCAGCAGAGCAGCGCGAAAAGCTCGTCGAAGCGGAGCGGCGGGTAGTGGACATGAAGGTCAAGAAGATTGTGGAGCTCAAAAACCTCGTCTGCGATCAGGAAGTGGAGAGCAAGGAGAAAAGGAAAAACTTCGTTCTGGTCAACCAAAAGGGTATTGACCCTCTCAGTCTTGACATCCTTGCAAAGAACGGTATCTTTGCCTTGCGTCGCGCGAAGCGGAGGAATATGGAGCGGCAAGTTTCCCCCGTCTTTTCTCACATTGGCGTGTGATTGACTCGGATCTAGATTGCAACTTATCACTGGAGGTCTTGCCCAAAACTCTGTAGATGATCTTACTCCTTCGGTCCTTGGTTGGGCTGGCCTCGTTTATGAGCACACTCTTGGCGAAGAAAAGTATACGTTCGTCGAAGAGGTCAAGGCACCCAAATCCGTCACACTTCTGGTCAAGGGTCCCAACGCCCACACCATCACTCAAATCCAGGAAGCGTTGCGGGATGGTTTACGTGCTGTCAAGAATGCCTTGGAGGACACGACTCTGATACCGGGAGCGGGCGCGTTTGAAGTGGCCTGCTCTGGTCATCTGGTTGACAAGGTCAAAAAGAGCGCGAAGGGTAGAGTGAAGATGGGGGTTCAGGCGTTTGCAGATGCGCTGCTAATCATTCCTAAAACGCTGGCACAAAACGGCAACTTTGATGTGCAGAATGCCATCGTCGCCCTTCAAGTACGTACTTCAATTTCTATTGCTTGCGTCGCTGGTTGACTTCGGGAACAGGATGAACAAGCCGAAGGTAACATTGTCGGTATCGACCTTGTAACCGGCGAGCCCTTCGACCCCACTGTCGAGGGCATCTGGGACAACTACAGAGTCAAGAGGCAGATGCTTCACTCATGGTGAGTTCAGTCCATTTCTCTGATTTGCCGTCTAATCTTCGTTTTCTCAAGTTCTGTCATTGCTGTCAACCTATTGTCGACGGATGAGATCTTGCGCGCGGGACGTAGTTCGCTCAAACCTGAGGGTCAGCAGTAGACTGTACATTAACGTTATCTTCATGTTCCTGCACGTAACAAGAAAATACCAATATGCGGGTAGGGAGCCGTATTACACGATAGATACAGTTACCAGAGTTATGTGTGAGTGATGACAAAAATAATGTATAAGTCAATACATGCGGGGTATCAGGAGTCCGAGTCTGATTCGACGGGCGATGTCAGGGGAGAGGAGAAAGAATCCCATCCCTCATCAACTAAATGCGGTGACGAGACGAGGTTCTCGGACGCAAATGACACAGGTTTGGGACCTTTATGCATGTCATTCGCAGTGATGATTTCCAGACTTCGAGGACTTTGTTCTTCCTGGAAGCAACGCTGATATCAGCCCTCTGAGGTATTCCTCAATCTCTAGAACAAACCTTATCGGCCCGAGGCGATGATGGTGCGCTGTCGAGAGAGGACAATGGTGACGACATCGGGGATAGGATTCTACGAAGGAGAGGCACAGGTGATGAATCGCTGTCAGGCTGCAGAGGCGAAGACGGGGGAGTCTGTTTGACAGTGCGTTGATTAGGCGATTCATCCTGGAAAAAAAAGCATGTCAAAATCAAGTATACGACAACGAGGGATGCATCAAACCCACATTATCCTGCGAGAACTCCGACAGGCTGTCAAGCGAAGAAATCGGGGACGAGTATCTGCCTGAGCGGTGGCCAAGGGCGGAGGTCCCGTCGTCGTTGATAGGAGGAGGGAACCACGAAAGTGTCTGGGCAGCTACGCTGTCATTGCTTACAGATGAAGAAGAAGGAGGACCGCTGAAAAAAAGGTTGTCCTTTTCAGCCTCTGAAAGATCCGAAAGACCAGGCTCTTCGACACTTGTGTTATCAAGAGGATTGCTGGACACTCGTCTTTTGGATTCATCCCGAGGTGGCGTCGATCCTGTACCCCATCGACGTCTGGCGAAGCTGAACGGGGTCGGTTTGAATGTCAAATCGATGGTGGGAGACGTAAAAACTGGGCTCAAAGTGTCCAAAGGCAGACCTGCGGCGGGCTCGTCCTCCGGAGTGATAGGAGCAAGCTCGTCATCAGAAGATGATGCAGTGGAAACCAAAGGACTAGACCATGCATGCAGTGCATAGCTCAACGGGTTTGGCTTGGAGAAGAGCTGGCCTCCACGGAAACCAGAAGAAGGCCGGGGAAGGACCCTCTGCAATGGCAACTGTTTCGCTTTTGACCGCAGCACTTTCGTCGGACGAACCTCGAGGTCCTCGATATCTGCGCTGGAGCGCTTGCGCGCCGGAACAGCTGCATCCTCGCCAGGACTGTCTTCGGCTTCCTCTTCGCGCTTCCTCTGCAGCCAACGCCGAACCTTTTCCCTTTCCTCCGCTCTCTCTGCGCGCGAGAGGATCGGCTGGGGAGTGGTCGCCTTTTTCTTCCTCCGGACCTTCGGGACCACTTTCTCAACTTCTTCCTCTGGAGGCTCTTCGGCTTGAGACTCCTCTTCCGATCTACTGGGAGAAGGTGACCGTCTTCGGATTCGGCCCCTTTTATGCCGCCCATATACGTGCAACACTTTGGCAGCCGGTAGACTGTGACGCCCATTCTTGTGATATTTGGATTTCTGCGATTTCGTGGTCTCCACGCGTAGAACGGGTTCCGTCTTACGTCGCTTGAGCATAGGTCTTTCCTCCTCCTCCCTCTGCCGTTTCCGGGATTTGGGGGAAGCGGACGCGGACGCTGCGGCAGCAGCTAACTTACGGTCCAAGACCGAAAGCGCCTTCTTGTTAACGCGCCGCGAGGCCGACTCGACTGGGGTCGCTTCTTCACGAGGAGTCGGGAGTAAAAAGACGGGGCCATGGATGGATACTCGACAAGGCCACGGTTGTCCGTATATCGCGAAATGACGGATACACCTACTTAGAATGAGATCGGATAGACAGGTCATGCAGAGGTCATTCACCTTGGACAATCTTGTTTTTTCTTTTTCTTCGACGATGGTTCAAGACCCCAGACAACCTTAGAATCAACCGATATCACTGGCAAGACATTCGAACAGGTGGAGCATATAGGAAGGGGTTTCCCATCTAGATCTTTCGGAGTTTCGCGCGTTGGGGGAGGCTCCTTGTTGACTTCAACTGCGGCTGGCACAGAGGGCCGTGATCTCAACATCCGTGGCTCGGCCTCTTCCTTTTTGACATCGACTTCATCCTTCTCCTTCTCCTTGCCTTTCCTCGTCCTACTTGACGAGGGCGTGGGCACAGGCGTAGCCGCCTGCGAAGCTTTCTGCTTTCCCTTGTCGTTACCGGTACTCCGCTTCGATGACGATATAATTGCAGAAGCTGAACGCGTCAAGCGCTTTGTGGGCGTGTCGGGGTCCTCCGACAGTGGGGGAGTCATCAACTGCTTGGCGAGCGTCGCAGGTGCCGACGACTCCTTAGCTTTTTGACCGCGAGTAGAGATAATGGAGCGGAACGGCGTGGATTGATTGCTCTTCGGAAGTGAAGTGAGATCGTCCGCAGAGGATATGGAAGTCAGAGCAGACGATGAACGTGCCGTCATAGCAGGGGACAGCGAAGTTAGAGCAGACGGCGTAGGTGATGCTATACCAGGAGTTTCCAGCGTCGGCAACGTGGAAGGACCTGCCACCACAGCATTAGACTGCGCCCGCGAAGGGGGTAATGACGTGAGGTCCGAAGCCGTATCGACTTCCGCCGCCAGCTCGATTTCTCCGCCGCCTGCCGCATCCGCAGGGGCAGAGGTAGGAATATCGTCCCCCTCTTCGTCGCTTTCATCCGTGTCATCGCCTTCTGGCATGACAGCGTACACACCCCGGCGTGTCCGACGTTCATTGAGATTCAACCCAGGCTTCTTGCGCTCACCGTCGGAGTGGGATGCGTCTGAGTCTGAGTCTGAATTCAAGTCCGAATCCGAATCCGTCTCCGAATCCGAGCTGATTGGCGGATCCTCATCGGTATGATCAGGAGCGTAACCGCCGCGCCCTCGCTTCTCGCAGGTCTCACACAGACAGTGCCGGTTTTTCCTGCCGACTAGAAGACGACTTCAGTGCGCCCAATAAGATAGAGAAGAAAGGTTGTTACAGTAGCCATCTCCGTAGTGAGCAGTAATTTCCTCGCCAATGGCGATAGGTCTCAAGACGCGGAATGTTATGTACTTTCCCTCGCGAAAGAGCTCGCAGTTGTTATTGCAATCGTGCTGGGAATTTCACATCAGATGGTATATATGAAGGAGGGGAAGCCCTGACATTAACGAAACGGGCAGGACCCAAGAAGAGATGATTCTTTTTCATCTGCTTTGAGTGTATGACGCTGAAATCTCTACGGATGTCTGAATTCCTGAGATCCGTGCGCTTCAGCTCCTTATCCTCTTCGTCCGAGAGGTTCGCCATCGACCCTTTCAATTCCGTGATGACGGTGCCAGGGGCAAGATTGCGCGTGGCAAGGATACATAGCTCGGATTTACCGGTATGATGAGAGTAGCGGGAAGTATGGGCTATCTCGATGCAACCGGAGGGGTGGTAAAGCTCGAAATATCGTGATGCGTGGCTGGATGGGAGGGTCAAGGGACCGAAACGGGATTCAGAGCGTCAACACACGTGGCAAACGCGTTGATTTGTTTCTGGGTGTACTGCTTGAGATAGTAACGGATGGGAGGGAGTCTGACATGGAAATAAATGATAAACTCTTGAGCGCCACAGAAGGAAATGACACGTACACGAGGAGTTCGTCGACGGCCTGGCGTGTGACGAGCGGAACTGGACCCTTTGTGATAACCAGCTAGAGCAATACACGAAAACGGGCGTAAGGCGCGTCGCAGCAAGGGGCAGACGCCGAGGGGGAGCAA
Source organism: Mycena belliarum (assembly GCA_029282135.1). Classification (NCBI taxonomy): domain Eukaryota; kingdom Fungi; phylum Basidiomycota; class Agaricomycetes; order Agaricales; family Mycenaceae; genus Mycena; species Mycena belliarum. The sequence continues at coordinate 144,852 of JARJCN010000082.1, forward strand.
CGTACGCGTCGAACAATTTGGAGGAGGTCGTCGGCGTCAGTCTTTGGCAGCCTGCGAGACGAGTCCATTTTGTGGACGAGGAGGGGAACTGTTCCGGTGCCGAGTTTTTCGACGAGAAGATGGCTGAGGAAGTCATCGTCCTTGGACAGGTCGCGCATATTCATTATTTTTGTGGGGCGCCAGAACACGGGACCAGGTAGACAGGAGAGAAAAGCCATGGTGGGAGGACAAGATGAGAGGGTGTGGCGAGGGCGCGGCCAGCCTGAGTTCGACTGGCCACAACTTGTGCGGACAGGGCCAGGAAACGAGGGTCACGGGTCACGCTCGTCCTCACAGCTCGGGCCTGATTAAACTGCGTTGTTCTCGCAAACAAGCTGTGCTAGGCAGTTGTGGTTTCAGATCGCAACGACATTCTATTGTTACAGCGATACAGTATACGATTACAGACCAACCCGTGCAACATCCAGCTCAGAGACCTCCACGCAGACGGAGCACTTCAGGGAATTGTTTACATTTGATACCACGGAACGGATCAGGAGACATACCGAGGTGGAGGGTGCTCTCCTTCTGAATGTTGTAGTCGGAAAGAGTGCGGCCGTCCTCGAGCTGCTTGCCGGCAAAGATGAGGCGTTGCTGGTCGGGAGGGATCCTGTCACGAGTCAGAAACGAGCGGGATAATATGAGCAGCGGGACTGACCCCTCCTTGTCCTGGATCTTCGCCTTGACGTTGTCGATCGTGTCGGACGACTCGACCTCGAGCGTGATTGTCTTGCCCGTCAAGGTCTTCACGAAGATCTGCATCCCGCCGCGGAGGCGCAGGACGAGATGGAGGGTGCTCTCCTTCTGAATGTTGTAGTCGGAAAGGGTACGGCCGTCCTCGAGCTGCTTGCCGGCAAAGATAAGGCGCTGCTGGTCGGGAGGGATCCTGTTACGAGGGTTAGAAACAAGGGGGATAATATGAGCAGCAGGACTGACCCCTCCTTGTCCTGGATCTTCGCTTTGACGTTGTCGATCGTGTCAGACGACTCGACCTCGAGCGTGATTGTCTTGCCGGTCAAGGTCTTCACGAATATCTGCATCCCGCCGCGGAGGCGCAAGACGAGATGAAGGGTCGACTCCTTTTGAATGTTGTAATCCGAAAGGGTGCGGCCGTCCTCAAGCTGCTTGCCGGCGAAGATGAGGCGCTGCTGGTCGGGAGGAATTCTTGGTAGATTCAAGTTAGAGGACGAGGACTGTCTGGAAGGATACTTACCCCTCCTTGTCCTGGATCTTGGCCTTGACATTGTCGATGGTGTCAGAGGACTCGACCTCAAGGGTAATGGTCTTTCCAGTCAAGGTCTTAACAAAGATCTGCATAGTGGGAGGATCTGTAGGTGAGTACGAAGGTCAGAACCGGTCTCTTCGGAAGACGAGCATGAGATATGACGGACCGATTAAAGTAGTGCAATGGGAGGGAAAGGAGAGAGGTGTGTACTGTGTCACTTGTGTGTGACTCAGCTTCATGTTTACATAAGCATCCAAATATCTGAATATTGAATAGTATTGCCTACAACTGCCTACAAATTGCCCTCCGGACAGCCTCGCCCAATTCACAATTCACCGGGAAAAGTACACTGCAATGATAACCCGAATAGTAGCCGTCATAGAACGTCCGTCGTTGCAGTTTAAAAGGAAAGTCGTGTTCTATGCTTTACTAATAGCTCACTGGCAGCGCGTTCTCTACCCGTGGATTACCGGTCGAAATGCATCCTGGTTTTCTTGCCTGCATTGATAGCCAGGCTTTGTCGTCGGGCGCGGGCATCTTCCATCACACCTGGAATTTCTCCGTGTCTGGACAGGTGATGCCAGTATAGGACATCTCCAGCTTGCAGCGTAAGTGTTTCGACTTGTTCGTGGTCTGCATGAATGAGGGGCGGCGGGCTAGAATTGCTCGATTCAGAGGTTGCCGCGGAGGTAGCTCGGTAGTTCGGTTGCTCATATATGCGCGATCGGTTGGAGTGGGAATGGTAGTGGTCGGAGTGGGGAACGGGTCGGGGAGAGAGGGGCAGAGGTGGAGAGTCCATGATAAGATGGCTTATATCGTGCGCGAAGGGAAAAGACGGCGCTGCTCGTGATGTGCGTTGCAAGGAAGCAACCCAAGCGTCCTCGATGTCCTCGGTGTCCAAACGACGTGTCGGGAGGCGGCCTGGATGTGCGGACTGAGAATGATGTTGATGAGATGCAGAGGGAGAACGATTGATTCCATGGTGCAGCGCAGGAATGGTGTAAGAAGAAAGGGCGGCGGGGCCAAACGTCGAGGTAGGGGCAGTCTCGCACAATATCACGCCAGCTTCACCATGAATATAGTGTCGTTCTGTCCCGGTGATGAACTTCGAGTGAAAAACGAACCGGTGGCCGTATGTTGTAGCGCGAATGGTGGGGCCGATGGAGGATGTGCAGCGAGCGCACTAATTCGATAGTCAGTCTAGGACCATGGCATTGCATACAGCGATAGGCACGTACAGGAATGACGATCATATAGCCGACGTTTTGGCCGCAGCCGTGGCAGCAGAGCGTTTGCGTGAGACAATCACAGGTGCGGGAAGAGTGCGTAGAAGACGAGGAGCAGGGCGTCGCGTCGCGGAGGGCATTTGACGCATATGCGGAGCAGCCCATGGGGAGCGCGTCGGTGGAATAGAGGGCCACGGTAGGACGCAAGAGAAGGACAGCCTGGAAGCAGAGGAATGACAGATGAGAGGACTAGACGCTGAAGAGGGGTCTGGAGACCTTCATGCCACGGTTGGTGAGGAAGGTGCCGCACTTGCAGTCGAGGATCCATACTTTGTGGGCTCCAGGGGGCGGAGGGAGAGCGTATGGACTAGGATGGGCGGGGAAGGGATGGGTCTGCCAGAACATAGGTGGTTCGTCAAAGATTGTGATGGTTCATGAGAGAGCGAGGCCAATAAGTACCAGCCGCGGGCCATCTCACCTCAGCTTCAGACAAAGTTCCGCATTTGGTCACACAACCCATCTCTGCCTCTGATGCCAATGACCTCCAACCTTGCATCGCTCACCCGCTCCCATGCTACCATTGCCGCCAAGAAGCGGGCAAAGACGTTGCAGATAAAAGAAATCCTATTCGACGATGACGCTCGCAGGTGCTCTCAATCAGCCCGATTCGCCATTTTCGCCTTATAATAAAAAACCTCGCGTAGGGAGTTCCTCACTGGTTTCCACAAACGGAAGCTCGCAAAGGCGGATGCCGCACGCAAGAAAGCGCTTGAACGCGAAAAGCAAGAGCGGCTGGAGACGCGGCGCGAGGTAAGTCAACTCGCTTGCCGGTTCTGCCCGCCCGATCAACAAATGTAGTTGCGCCGGGAACTGCGAGAGCGAGCCGTCGAAAATGCTGCTCAAGTAGAAAAGGCCTATGGCGCGGTTGATGAGGGTGCGCAATTGACATGAAGTTTTGCAGCCACATTGAACTACATAATCACATCCAGATGAAGCCGACGACGAATGGACAGGTATCTCCGGCTCCACGGACAAAGGTAAAGGCAAGCAAATGGAGGAAGAGTACGAGGACGAGGACATGCTGGCAACCGTGACGGTCGTGGAAGACTTTGACCCCGATACTTTCATACATGGCCCGCGCCTCAAGACTGACACATCCACCTCTGCCCCGCCGCCTGCTCCGGTGCGAGTGAACTCGGAGCGCATGAAAAAGAAGCCCAAGGCAAAGAAGGTGCGCTACGAAACGAAGGATGCTCGGAAGGTGGAGAGGACGAAACAGCGGGCGCGGCGAACGGAAAAGGCAGAGTTGGCGGGGGGGAAAGCGTCTCGGAAGAAAGGCTCGGCGAAGAAGAGAGGATCCAGCGGACGGAAATAAGCCTCAGTTGAGATACATCATATCATTGACCATGGCTTTCGGATAGACATACTCAAGACATAACTATGTAGAACTAGAAGTTATGCCAGTTGTTCTACAATAATTCTAGGGTTAGGGTTATGTACCATCGCACCTGTGTTCGATTTCTTCGTTACCGACCACCGTGACCTTTGAACACAACCACCATCTGCTCTTCTAATCAAGCCCGAATGCCTGCTAGGATATCATTTCCTGAAGTCCCAGTCCACCCGGACCTTTTCAAAATATTGCGCGGATATGCCTCGCTTGTTTCCCCCCACCACCTGCAAATTCCATTCCATCTTGAGGCACAGGCTATCCACGATTTTTTCGTCTTGCATATCCTTACAAGCGCACACTTCAAGACATACCCGCCCGCGGTGCAGTACCAGAAGGCATTCTGGAAGTGGACCATCCCGCACCTTGAGAAATCCATAGGCGAAGCGGATCCCGACGTTGGTGTCTTACGATCTCGCGCTGGCCTGCCTCTTGACGTGTCTGCAGCTCGAGCTCGAAGTCGACGCGCGCGTTTACAACCACTATCTCGGCCTGCTAAACTTGTCTGTCCGCGCCTCGATTTCCCTGGGGTTTATTCATCTCAAGCTCTAGCTCTGGCGACCCTCAAGCCCCAGGTCTAACGGGTGAACGTCCGCCAGCCGAGTCGTACATCACGCATTTCTGGAGAGGGGATGCTGAAGCACATCCGGATGGCCTTGTGGACCTGAACACATATGAGACAACGACTCTCCTCGAGGCGCGCACGCTCGTCGAGGGCGGCACAACCGGGCTGCGTACCTGGCGCGCCGCGCGTGTTCTCGCCGCGCACCTGGTTCGCAACCCAGGTGCCGCATCTTCTCGTCGCGCGTCGAACTGCTGCTGAAGACGTAGACCACGACAGCCCTTGTGCAACATACACGCATCCTCGAGCTCGGCGCTGGGAGCGGCTTTCTCGGGTGCGTTGTTGCAGCCCTTCAACTCGGTTCTCCGCGCCATAAAGCCGCATCTTCCACTGGGGCGCTGTGGCTCTCCGACATCAACGACACGGTCCTCGCGCGGTGTCGGGATAACCTCCGTCTGACCTGCAGTGCGTTCCCCCAGCCACGACGGAGTCGTCGTTAAATACCCGTCCTAAGACTCTTCCTCCGCCCACCCATCCACGCGCTGCGTCTTCCTCGACTGGGCCGCCGCGCTCGAGCCCGACCCGGAACCGCTTGCCTCCCTTCTACACGACAAGATCGACGCGGACCTGATTCTCGGCGCGGACATCGTCAGTCGTCTTGCTCTTCTACTCCCCTGCCCACCTCTCTTCCCTTTCCCTCATTGCGCTTCGCTGATTCCTTCTTGGTCGCCCGCTGATATCATTATGGCAGGTCTTCGACCCCTACCTTATCCCTGCCCTGGTCGGCGTCCTCCGACTCGCGCTCCAACCACGCAGTCACCTGCGCGAGCGGTCCGCCCTCATTGCGCTGACAATCCGCAACCCTGCGACCATGCAGCAATTTATTGAGGCCGTCCTAGGTGCATTTGCGTCTTCAGGTCTCTGCCTTCTCGTACCTCCTGCGCTCATACCACCCTTTTTCAGCGAGCGGCCTAATCCTGGAGAACCTCCCTCCAGAAACAAAGGCAGCGCACGACCAGGTCTTCGGCCAGCCCGGCGAGGAGAGCGGCGGGGACGCGAGCAGCGGGGTATATATATATCGGATTACATCTAGACCTACATCTGTTGCGACCAGTGCTATCTAGTGCTGGAACTCGTGTCCTCAATGAGATATTGAAGTACTGCGATGGGTGGTCTACATTGGCGTACACGGCATCTAGCTACATGAAGATGCTCATAAGTAGTTCGATTGCACTGTCATTATAACATGGAGGTTCTCAATTGTCACGGGCATCATGCTGCTAACGATCCAGGATATTGCTTGGTCACTTTTGGAACAGATGGGAACCCGAATTTACAGAAGAGTATCTGAGTAGTATACAAAGATTGGTGTACAACAGAACCTATGTAGTTTTGGCGGGTCCAGCAGTACCGCAGCTACCTTCCAGCTCCTCTTCTTCCATATGGAGGCGGTTCAACGCGGCTTCCAACATTCTTCGTCGGCGCTCGTCCACTGAATCGGGCTCGGAGCTGTTGCGGGATCGGGAACTGCCTCCAAGGACATGTGAAGTCAGCGCATCGTCTTCAAGCGCCTCCGGCTCATACATGTCGCCGGCTTGTAGACGATGAGTGCCCGCGGCAGTGGCACGCTCAAACTCCGCTACCTCACGGTTGAGCTGTGAGTTGAGCTCTTTAAACTACTGGAATCAATCAACTTATATTGCAAGATTTGGTTGGTGATACTGACATCGTTATCATGCGGCCCAAAAACATTATGTGCGAGTTCATGGCAGAGTGTACGGCGCACTTGAGAGTACACACGGAAGCCGTCATATGAGTCCGTGCGAAGCCGGAGCCTTATCTCCTGACCACGGTTCATGTTCTCGCCAAGAAGTTCGGGCCGCTCCCGTGGGTCGAGCTCCGTAAGGACCGAGACGGAAAACTTGTGGAGATGCATAATATGCCGAATGGCTTTGTCGTTTGCGAGCCGACGCAAGACCGTGAGCGCGGAGTCGGGTCGCGGAAGATGAGGGAGGGGAATTAGTTCATGGAAGAGGTACAGATGATCGGACATGCTGGCTGTAGCGGTTGAACGGACCTGATATTGCAGTGAGAAGATTCAGAGGTGCAGGTTAGTTGGGTACATACCTTAACAGGTGCTTTCAGCACCCGTTCACGTAGGATCCTATCCCGCCTTTTCTCCTCCGCTTCTTTGGCTTGCAGACCATCAAGCTCTCGCAAAGTGGATCCGACCATCTGGACTTTGGTGCTGTCCTTGAGCCCGACTTCCTGTAAGGTCATAGCAGGATCATGAGGACCTTTCACACTGTTCTTGTATAGTAGCTTTTGGAGAGATGGAGGGACTGTCGTGAGTTCCTCTAACGTTGCGTTTAGCTCGGCCAGGGTGCTGTTCAGGGAGACGGAAAGTCGGTGTTGCACACCACGGTGGCTCACGAATAGTGAGATGGGTTCTGTCATAAGTCCGTCAGCGGTGGGTGGGTGAGATGGAATGTAGATCCAAGGTATACGCGTCCAGTCGCGACCGCTGAATCAGCGTAGAACCCGGCTCTGAACCGGGCCGGACCGCCTCTGAAGTCGCGAACTTCAACCAAAACTCGGCTACAACTTCAAGTCATGGACCCAGACGGCCTCCGCTGAAACAATAAGGAAGTCGACGGACACAATGTGTCCCGGAGCGCACTATTCTTCATGTGGATGTTGATGAGTATAAGCAAGATTGGACGCTGCAGAACACAAGGCCTTGGAGGGGTACTGCTCAAGTACGTTATTTCATTGAGCATGAATGAGCGAGCATAAACAAGGAAGGAGACGGTTTGCACCCTTCACGCCTCTCCCCCAACGCGCTCCCACCCTAAGACTCCGCCCCAGCATCTCCACATCCTCTCAACAACCCGCAGTTTCTCTGCGCGCGGCATGCCCGGGTCCTCGAGGTCGCCCACGTCCTCCAGGAAGCCTGCGCGCAGGCGTCCCGAGCCGCGCGGGAGTGCCTCCGCGAAGGCGCGTAGACGCGAGACAGAGAGGAGCAGCAGGCCCGTCGTGAGAGGCGTGAGCGAAGCGTCGGCGCTAGGGCTGGGCACGGAGGCGGGGAAGGCGGCAGCGGGGCTTGGGTCAGCGGAGAATATAGAGGAGGCGACGCGCGGCTGGAGGACCAGGAGGCGCTCGATGCGTCTGCAACCGCCAATTTGAGCAGCCGGAAGGAACCCAGGAGGGAACTTATGCTTACCGCATAGCAGCCCACGCGCCCGCGCGCCGCGCCGCGCCCCCAAGGCGGCCTTGACCGCTTCCGCGCCAGAGCCCAGACACAGAACGGCCGAGCAGCGCGACAACGACGAGCGCGGGCGCGAGGCCCACGAACGCGAAGGTGAGCTCCTGTGACTTTAGCAGCTTGTCGATGCCCGCGAGCGCCTGGTCGATGTCGACCTTGGCCTTTTGCACCTGGATGAACACGGAGCGCAGGAGCGTGCCTGTGACCGCGCTCTTGAGCGGGCGCTTGATGTCTTCCTCGTACAACTGCAGCACGGGCGTGAGGTCGCCGACGCGGATCTGCTGCGCGAGCGCGGAGAGCTGCGTGGGGGTGTAGTGCAGCTCGTCGCGGGCGAGCGCGAGGGTCATTCGCTCGAGGGACTGCGGGGTTGTCAGACAGCAGAGACATGTGGAGGAATAGAAGACGCACCTCGAGATCAGCGGCGACACCCTCCTTGTGCACAATCACACCGTCCTCGCCGCCCGTCCGCACCGTCTTGAGCACCTCTCGCAGCGGCTCGAGCAGCGAGTTGCGCACGAACCCTGCCGCGGTTGCCTTTGCCTCGCCCGCCATCTGCACGATCGAATCGCGCGACGCGTACAGCGTGCGCGCGGTATACAGCGCGATCGGTGGAAGAAGGACGAGCGTCGGCCACAGGAGGATCAGGCGTGAGGGACGGCGAAGGGGCTGGAGCGCGTGCGCATGCGAGGCGGTGTGGGCTGGGAGGAGGGATGAGGAGAGACGCTGGACGTGTTCAACGTTGTCAGTCGCCAAAGGCTCAAACGGCGCGCCACTGATGCACGTTGCGAGCTGGCTGGGAAACGCATTGGCCGCCTCGGAGAGACGAAGCTGCACGAGTGCACCCAACTGCTCCGCGCGCTCATCCCTGAGCTTTTCGAGCGCACGGCGTTTGGAGCGGCACTCTTCGCGCGTTAGATCAAGCGGTAAGAAAAGTGCAGACCAGATGGAGCGCAGATAGTGGGTGGGAGTCCGCTTCGAGGGCCGGGACCAGAGCGCAAACGTTTGTTCGTGTGCTAGGTGCGGGAAGAAAGCGCTGGTCAGCGCAGACGGACGAACTGCTGTGGGCGGGAGGAGGCGGAGGAGAGCGGAAGGCGTGAGCGCGGAGAGGCGAAGGGGTAGCCTCTGGGCACGGAGGGCATCGAGGATGGTGCGGAAGACGCGTAAGAGGCGCGAGGGTAGTGCTAGTCAACGAATAGATTTTAAGTCCAGTGACCTCGCAGGTCGGCCAAAAAACGCGTACTCTGCAACAGAAACCACGCGACTGCAGGGAGAGAGCGCTCGATGTTCGCCCACCACTCAGCTTCTGCCTCAAGCTCGGTCGCCTCGTTGAGGAAGAGATCCAACCCGCGCGCGTACAGTCCCACCGCGATCTGACTGACCACCGCGCTCTTCAGCGTATGTTCTTGCTCATCGTCCGCAGTAAGATTTTCCCCTCCGTCTGCATTTGCAAGATATTCGAGAGCATCGTCGACAGCAGCCTGAGATACAGGCGGTTTCAAGGACCCAAGAAGCGAGCGCAATTTTTCTGTCGACTCTGATACTGCTTGTGACGACTCCGCGACGGTAAAGCCGGGCTCTGGGCTCGGGAGGCGGGTGAGGCTTAGTGGACGCGTGAAGCTGTCCGCGAAGTGCGAGGAGTCCACTCGCAAGCGCGACATTTGTTCTACAATAATTCTAGGGTTAGGGTTATCAACGCGCCTGGCCGCGACGTGTTCAATTTCGCGGTCATCTACTAACAAGTGACACGCTCCGGTGTCACCCGCAGCTCACCGTCTTGCTTCCTGCTCTCATCTGTGCGCGGCAGATCCTAGACACCCCAATACTCCCAGCCAGACCTGTCTAGTACATCCTCAGGCATCCACCATGAACTCACTATATACTTCGGGCGTCCGGCAAGCAAGCTCGTTGCAGGCGGACCTCGACCGCCTTCGCAATGGCGACAACTCCGCAGCTTTGTTGGGTGCGCCGGTTCAGCTCTCCGCCTCTACGGAGGATCAAGGCTCACGGATACTGTGCGTGTAACTGTTAGGGCAGATCTCTGCATCTCTGGCGGCCATGAACCGCACCGTTGACGACTACGATTCAATGGCAAAACGTGAGATGATCAAGGCAAAGCAGGAAAAGGCGCAAATGTGCATCTTTACCCTCTATGCTTGTTCGGCTGGCCATTAACGGTTTGGTCATGTAGGCGCGTCCAGAAATTTAGGGCAGACTACATAGAGCTTCGTAGTCAATTCGAACAACTCAAAGCACAAGTTGCTATAGATGTGAGTGCCACTCACTTTGTGGCAACTTCCTGAACTGACCCTTTCCAGCACGCGGCAGCTCAACGCGCCGACCTCATGGCAGGTGCATCTGCCTCTTCACCTGTTTCGGATACCAGACGTCGTTTCCAAACAACTCCCGCGGAGCATTCCACTCTTCACCCGGGCTTGCGGCCACAGGGGGATCAGCACTCTGAATCTCCCTTTCGCGGCCCCTCTCCTCAGCCGGGGTTCGGTTCGAGAGAGCAGCAAGCACTGGACGAGCACAGCTTCATTCAAAATACCGAGGCTCGGTTGGACGATTTCTTGGCGCAGGGAAGAGACGTCCTGGATAACTTAAGGGACCAGAGGAATATCCTCAAGGGGACCCAGAGACGGTTATTAGATGCTGCGAACACCTTAGGACTAAGTCGCAACGTTATTGGATGGATTGAACGAAGAAGGTGATCCAGTTTTTCGGCTTGTATCGCACTGCTGACGACAATTTTAGCACCCAGGATATGTATATCTTCTTTGCAGGCGCTGTATTCACCTTCGTCTGTTTCTACCTGATCTGGAGATACTTGGGATGATTTTATACACCATTGAATATCACATTTCCTGCCAGTACAGCATCTCTCTCGTACGAAATTAGGCCATCCTGGGCGCAGACAAGCGCTTGTCCAGATCTCTGTCGCCCAGAACCTCTACTTTGAGCCCTACACCTGCTGGAACGCAACCTTCGCCGAATGCGGCCTCCAACGCCACCTTACAATGGAAGCCAGAGCAATGCATGGGCAGAATGTAAGTAGGAGCAGGGACGATGCGGGACAGGAAATCGATCGTCGGCTCAATTTGGACAGCACTGTCGGGCGGGGCTAAATGTAAACCACCTGCAAGCTTAAAACAACGGATGAGAAGAAATCGAGCTGCAAGGTCCCAACTTGCAATATAAACAGGCCGCGAAAATTTGGCCATTGCGTCTTGAACAACGTTCACGATCCCGGCATGAGAGCACCTGTGATGGAAGGTCGGAAACGAACAGGGAAGGTAAAAACGGTCAACCGACGCGCTGAATATAACAAGACCTTTCCCTGCGACGTCGATAACGGCGTATCTCTCGTCCAGGATAAGCTGGCTTCCAATCAGTCAAGATTTCCAGGAACTGGTTGATGAGGCACTTCGTCGCTGATCCATTTACCCCCATCGTCTGTGACCCACCGTTTGGCGCCCGGAATGCCGCCTTCGAATGAACTAGTCCTCGGGATTTCACCGCTGATCCAGATGCCTCCAGCAGCAACGACGTGTCCCTCCGAATGCTTTTCCACGATGCCACCTGCCGCGCCGATTTCTTCGAACGTGGGATCATCTGGGAGGGCCGCAAATGCTTTGTCATACAGCGGACCACGCGCCATGCCCCTCGAGATCGGGCGGTCCGGGTGGCAATCCACGACGCATTCAGAGCCATTGCTAGTTCTGAGCTTGAGAAAAGAAACCAGGCCGCCCGTGTGGTCCGAATGCCTGGGAGACTTGAGTATGCAGTCCGGTTCCTGAGCGCCTGGAGGTCTTACCCTAGCGTATACAGTCAGCACCGGGGGGGAATTTGAGACCTAGTCAGGTACAATGCGATGTGATTATTCGGGAAACCTTATCCACCGGAACCTGCATTGCTTTCGCATTGCGGACAAGACTCTGCGAGTCCGGACCTGTGTCGAATAAGGTCAAATGCGGCGCTTCACCGCTAATTTCTGTTTCCTGCGACATCAATAGGATGTTATTACAACCATTGTCTTGCGGAAGCATGCGCACGATCAATACAGAAAGTCCATGGGCCCCTAAATTGCTCTCAGGCTCCGTTCAAGAACGATGTCCAGTGTATACACGCACCACAACAGAATTTATCAAAGTCGAGGACTGGGACACCTATTATAGCAGCGATAAGATCCTGGTCATTGTACATCCGATAATACCTCATACCGGTTAAAGGATGGGAAGCAATGGGTGGATTCTGTTGCTGAAGATGTTGAGGTAGCTCGTGTGTAAAACCAGGCGGAAGTTTGGTAAACCTAGACGCCGCTCAGCTCAACATGTCTGGAATGCCAAGAAGTATGCTTGAGTGTTCACCACTCGATAGAATTGTCGACAAGAAAAGTGACAACGAGCCTGTCGACAGTTCTCGATTGCGATGGAGAGGACGCCATAGGATGCACCAAGGAGGACGAAGTAATAGCAGGATCGCGATATCGTGGGCCGCCGGTACTTATAGCCCAGGTGTAGATCTAGACTCGAACTAGTCAATGTTTCACCCCCTTCGATCGACTGGGACTGTATCCGACTGTCATCGAACGATTGTTGGTGTCCGCGGCTGTGTTCGAGTCTAGGAGGAGGAGGAGGAGGGGGAGGATTGCCTGTGCGGTCCCAAATTGAAACAGCAGGTAGCCGCACTACGTACACGAGACGCCTACGTGTACGCTACCGAATAAACTTCACCGTTTTGAACAGTGTAGGTAGATCCAGCGCCTCCAGTGCGCACGGTATTAGGATATGTGACCGATATCAGCTTTTCATCTTACGAGAGAGCAAGTATGTACTTACTGCGGAGCTATGATATTTGATCCGAAGTTGCGATTAGGACTTTCTTTCCAATTTCCGAGTCGCACATCTCAGCCTTTACAAGCGATGGCGGCATTACAAGGCCCAGGACTGAATGCGAAAATAAGAAAGCTATGTACGTTAAAAAATCCATGCAGTACAGCTACAGGTACACGCTCAAATCGAGTACACCACGGTGAAAGTTTCAAGTCAACTTGAATGGTATCACTGATTGTGATGCAAAGACAAATGGACATCCAATCTAACGTTGCCTGCAACATCAAGTCAGTTCACGCAGATCAAACTCACGGCCAGAACCAAGACTTACGCCATACCTACAACACATCAAATTAGAAAAAATCGCTGCAGAAATATTGAAATCTAGCCACGTACCCCCATAACCCATAGCACCACCCGACTCTGCTAGCTTCCTGGCCCTGAACGCCTACACCGAGAAAGTTAGATTTACCCATAGAGATGTGAGATGATCTTGCCTTGCGGTACTTGGTCCGCTCGTATGTAACAAGGCCTACCACGATCAAGGCAATGACGGATATCCCAGCGAATACACCCAGACCGATGGGCAGCACCTGCAGCTTCTGCCCAGGGACGGCAAACGCGGACGATGCGGACGGAGAAACTCGTTCCGCAGCAGCCGAGGCTGCCTGGGGTGTGGCCCCGCCGGCCGCCGCTGTCGATACAGCGGAGGCAGGGATCATTGTGACACCCTGGAGCGCGTTAGGACCAGGCCAGGACGCATAGTCATGATGAGACATACATTGGCAGAGGCCGCTGCCCCTACACCATTACCTCCGCGAGCACTCGAGGTCGCTGCCGCACTGACAGCTGAAGCTGCGGCACTACCACCTGAAGCTGCGGAGGTGGATGCGGAGGTCGCTGCGGTGGCCGACGCCGACGCCGCAGAAGTCTTATCAGTTGCGGTGGAAGATTGAGCACCAGAGGAGGCGCCCTGCATGATCCTCAGGACTATGATGTCGAGCATAGAGGTTGGGGCTTACGTTGCCACCAGCTTTGCTATCGGTCGAGGACGCGGCTGCGGTTGTCGTTGAGGTGCTGGAGCCCCCAGAGGAGCCGCCCGAGGAGCCTCCCGAGGAGCCCCCAGAGTTGCTCGACGAAGAAGAGCTCGACGAGGAAGAAGGGGCGCTCGACCCGTTGTTCACGGCACCCATTGTTACTGTGCATGTCTTGACTTGTTGCACAGCCGGTTTACCGTTGTTGTCGGTAATCGGGGTGAGCGTAATGACACAGGTCTGAGTCATGTCTCCTGCGGGACTATTGGGAGAGTGAGCACCGGTGGCAGCAGATAGAGATATGACGGCGCACGTCGAGGTGATTGACTGGGTCATCACGATGGTTGAGTCCGCGCGCTTCACCGGGAGGGCATTAACAGGAACAAGCGCCAGTAGGAGACATTGGAGGAGGAAGAGAAGAGCAAGGTTGCGGGTGCGTAAGGATAGCATGACGGGTAACTTCGAGAGGGCTGTCTAAGTGAAACAGAGAGCCCGGTTCCTGCGGTTCTCGTCGGGTTCTTGAACGGCTGAGAATTAATAAAAGATAGGAAGGGCCCCCGGGGCAGAAGAAAGGCTGGAGGAGAGGACGGAGGAGGAGGGAGAGGAAAAGAGCGATCACGCAGTGTTATGTACAACCGTAACTAACAACACTGCCACTGCAGCCCAAGCCAGCCCTAGACCGTCGAAATCAATCCCGGTCATCAATTCCGGTCCGCAGCACGCCCTCGACCGCCTTGTATGTCTTGCCCTCCCGACGCCGGCTGCTCGTCCACCGCTGCGACATCCGCCACACCCTGCCCACCGCCGCCGCCACCGGCCCCGTCCCCCACTGTTCGAATCCCATCGACAGCACCGCGTTGGCCGCCGCGCCGAACAGCAAAACACTCCGGCCGTCGCTCGGGAGGGGCATCAGTGTCAGGATATCTGATATCGCTTGCGGAGGCCACAGCAAAACCAGTGTGTTCAGTGCAGTCAATAGTCCGAGCGAGCCCATGAGCCAGCCTGCAATCTCGTCAGACATGCAACGGTCATCGCCATGCGTACCGTACCGTTTGTCCACATCGATTTCCGATATGGCGGCCCTATGCTAAATACTGCAGCGACGAGAACATATTGGAAGCACGACAACAAAAATAGCGTTGAGTTCTCATAGTTTCTAGACTGCAAATGGTTGTCGTCCGAAGAAGGGTCTGATGGGGCTGGAACGGTGTACCTGCAACACAATGAGATATGCCCAGCAAGGGCGTGATAGCCGCACCAAGGTTGCCCTCGGACCCATAGATAGCCCCAAAGCTGGACACCACTTGTAATCAGGATCTGCCCGATGAGACTGGTCAACACCTTTCTCGATACAAGACTGGCCGTCGGACGCTTGGGGTATACATGAGGATATGGCAGCGTCCGTCCCACTTGGGTCCTTGAGCGTTTGCCATGCAGATAATTGAAGCGTACGCACTAGTCACGGCGACAGGGATGATGATGAACAGGTCAATGTATAAGAACTAGAGCGTAGTTAGGACTCGACAAATTAACGGAAGAGTGTAATGAAAGCACCTGGAAATCGCCCAAAGACGAGGCAAACGAATAAAGTAAGGTCACCGTCGTGAACTGGATCATCGAGTAAAGCGCCCTGGGCCAAAGTTAGACCTTGAGCAAGAAGCCAAGGGATTGTGGCCCACATGTATTTGAAGCAACTAAAGCTGGTGACAAGCGCTGCTCTGCCCTCCTTGATCACCTCGATCACACACCCGATATCCGGGGTGCTAGCGGTGAAAGGAGCTGCGACGCTTGCTTCTGCCTCCGAAAGCGATATCCCGACATCCGCAGCCTTCAGAGCGGCACAATCATTTGCGCCGTCTCCGCACATCAGAACGGTGTATCCCAGCCCTTGGAGACGTTCGACGACTTCGTTCTTTTCGTCAGGCGACATTCTGGCAAATATCTGTGTCTTTACTAGCATCTTTATCGGGTCAGTTAGCGATGAGCATATCCCAACGAGTACACTCACACGTTGCAACGTCTCTAGGGGCGCATGGTTTATTAACCATCGGAAGACATCGCCGGTCACAACGAGCGAATAATCATGGTAGTCCATTTCGTCGGTATCCACCGTATGATGAGGGGGGGCCAAGGGCTTTAGGGTAAAAACATCCAGTTTCCATGCAAATTCGTCTAGACAGGACCATTCCACAGTGGAGGCCGGGGAAGTTTCATTCCCTGAGAATCTTTCAGTTGAATTACGTGGAAAATGAAGAGTCAGACCTCGTGTGAACATGGGCGAGAAGATATGAGCGGCGGGATTGATTAGTCCGCACTCTCTGGCAACACTTACTGCTGTCAACGGGTTATCACCGGTGATCATTCGACAGGCAAAATGAGCGGAGCGAAGCGCGTGGATCGCAGGCGCAGTTCCAGGTTTCAGTTTGTTTTCGAAAATGATCAATCCAAGAAAACGAAGCCCGGATTCGGCCTGTTCCCGTTTCATCCGCTGCGCTTTGAGCCATGAAAGGTTCTCAATGCTCTTGCCAGCAATTGCGATCACCCGGTACCCACGCTTCGTGTAGTACGAGAGCAAGTCATCATAATCCTGGGGCACTGGTGGAAACTGAATAGACCGAGGTTTTAGGTGCTGAGGGCTTACATGAATCCCGATCGCATATATCAGTCATGACCTCCGGTGCGCCTTTCACATAGATTTCCATGCTCGAACTTTTCAGGCGTTTGACAACTACACTCATTCTCCGCAGCGCTGAGACGAAATCGAACGTTCGAATGACCCCAAGCTCTAGAAAATGGGCATGCTACAGCCTAAGAGTCAACAACTGCGTATGCAAAAACGTATGTAAGATCGTTTACCTTGGCCGCGCCCTTCAACGCATCTTCTAGTCTGAATTGTGCGCTTCCAGGAGGTCTCACGACAGTTTGTACCAATGCAGTTTGCTCCAGAACTGTCCCAGATTTCGCCTTGATGACTCCGGTTCCTGCGACCCGGCCCTCTTCTAACGTCCAGCGGGTAAACTCGAACATTGTAACGTCCAATGGGTCGCCGATGGTCTCACCATCCACCATCTTGAGGGAATGGCAAGTTGCAAGTGCATGTAAGAAGGTCGCCTTTTCCTTGCCCAATGGCAAATCATGAACCTCTTCAAGGAGCTCCCCGAATCGCTGTACATTCCGGTCAAGAGCACGTACGCCCAAGATATCGAGTCCATCTTCCGTTAGGGTCCCAGTCTTATCGAAACAACAGACATTCACTTTACCCCCTACGTTGACTCGGCTTGGTGAGATGCAATATACACCATTCCTGCGCAGTCGACCGAGGGCAAAGCTTGTACCAATGGAAAGCGTGGCAGGCAACGCAGGAGGAACGACAACAGTGATTAGATCCAGAGCACGAACGACAATGGTCTGCCATTTAAGCTAAAAAGTTTGGTAAATGCAGCAAAGGGTAGACAAAAGAAACCAAGACGTACTCCGATTCGCACGAACTGGACCGCACTAAAACAAAACCCAAGAGCGGCAATTCCAGCAAGGACACCAATGAACCTGACTGAGTCCCGATAGAATTTGAACCCTATGGGTTTTGGATACAGCATGGACCGAATCAATGCTCCCTTGGTGGTATTGAAACCTTCCGGACAACGTCATTTTTGAGAAGGACGTTCAGTGGTCAGGAAGATAATCACCTGTTCTGACGACAACGGCCAGTGCCGGCTGTCCTGGGCTGCCATCAAGAGAAATGGCCCCACGGATCCGAACGACACGGGTTCCTGCGTAGAGAAAGCTTTTGGGGGCTTCATCTTTTGCATCGCGCCATCGGACGAGATCTTCGTCCTTCACAGGAATTTTGCTGACCGGCACACTCTCCCCCGTGAGCATACTTTCGTTGACGATCGCATCTCCGGAGAGCAGGAACATATCGGCTGGAATTAAAGACATCTGAGAGCTTGAAAGGTTCAAGACGTCGCCTGGGACCAGTTGTGATGAATCGAGGATACGCCCTGCATGCATCGGTTCAGTTAGCTGAGACAGACATGCTTGCACGCATGAACACACATGAGCCGTCCACAAGAGCGTCAACATCGCAAGAAAACCGGGACATTTCTCGCATTCGTGAAATAGTCTGCAAGGGGTCGGACAATGTCAGTCAACAAACATGTGGAAGAGGACACATTTGACAAGTACTTTTTTCGTTTCGATGAGTGTGGTAGTTATACTGAGCACAGAGATGAGGAGAATACAGAAGGCATAATAGTAGTAGTCATCCAGTGACCACAGAATGATGCTTGCGATTTGGAAGATATAAAAAGGATGGATAACCTGCACACAATTAGCTCTCTTTCCATATCTGGCATCGCGAGTCGAAAGCAAGACACCTCATCCACCAGGAGCGATATTGTGGATTTTCCCTTGATGTCAACCTCATTTTTACCAAACAAAGAGAGCCGTTGTTGCCGGACAGGAGTTTGAACGCCGTTTTGAACGAATTGTAATGCGGTCCAAGAAGGATCTCTCCAGTCCCTGCCCGTAGTTCAGTTTCCAGCCTCGAATCAGTAGCACTAACAAACCTGATCATGCTGAATAGTCCGGTTCTAGGATCCAGGGCAAATCGAGAGTATCGATAGTCGACAATGGTCAGAGAGCCCAACGGATCTAGTTGTTGGTTGTCCAAGGAGGGAGATGTCGTAGGTTCTAATAGATCGGAGGCAGCAGCAGGAAATGGAAATACCGTGGAGATGGGATAAGGATAGTCTAATGTACGAATGCGAAACAAAGTCAAGTCCCTGTACGCTGACTGAGTGATATTTTTTAATCCACTGGGAAAATTGCCATGTATAAGACGTACCTCCACAACAACAAATCCGTTGGTTTCATCTCGAAACGCTTTCTCGCACGCGACCCAACGTAGCCAAAACTGAGGAAACCAATGCCCCAGCAGGCCGAGAGCACCAAACGTTATGATACAACCAATTCTCCAGAGCAAGTGACGCCACCAGATCGTTTCATAACCAACGAACCGAATAGTGTTGTCCTCGTCAGGGATATATATCGTTTGTCTGCTTGGTGGTCCGGGGGGAGGTTCGTCCAACAAAGCGAAGGAGATATCCATGTCAATACGCCCCTCACCCCCGAATATTTGATCGGATGCAAGCAGAGGGAGGGTTTGAGTGGTAGGCGATGGTGGTGAGTCTGAATCATACTCCATGCTAGCGGGAATGCTGCCAATTGAGCGTCCCGAGTCAGACTCATCCGACATATCTTCTTCCCCAGATGTATATCCCCAGCGTTCCTCGCTGTCCTCGTCCTCCGTGTCAAGGGCATGCTCAGAGCCTGCATCGGAGCGCCGACTTCGTCGAGAGTAACGACTGATAGAGCCAGTAGAGCGCTGAGATAGTGAAAATCGTCTGCGGTTCGGTGGATCCGTCTGAGGCGTTCTTCCGAATAGACTGGCAATGTTGTCAAATACGCCGGACCGGGGGGGAGGAGTGGATGGTCTTTTCGGCCGCATTTCAAGCCCATCGTGGGCACTTTCCTCGGCGCTGTGTTGCGAAGCCCGACTATCTGCACTAGATCTTCGACTGAGACTTCGTCTTAGTGAACCGGTCGAGTCCTGACTTCTCCGCCGCGTACGAGACCAGCTCCCGGTGCTCCTGGCCACGACGTACGGCATTCTCGACACGCTGCTCGGATTCACTGAATGTCCCGGCCCACTGACAGTAGAGTCAGAGGCAGCAGCTCCTAGAAAAACGGACAGAATTCACCTAAACATGGAGCCGTCTCCATCTTCGGCGTACAGAGCGCTGTACTCAGAGTCGCGTCTTGTACGTCTGTTGCTCGTCAAAGCCGCATTAATGTCGATTGCAGAGGCACCCTCTGTGTAGTCGTGGGGCAGAGCCGCTGTGGATGGCCCAGCTCTGGCCGACATTTCATAAACGTCTGTGGGGGAAGACGACGACGTCTTTGCCTGAATTTTTATGCAATTGGCGCTTGTCGGATCGCCGGATAATCGGACCGTCCGAATGATTCAGTTAAATATATGCAGCCATACACAAGCCAAACAATGCAGGGTATCTATGCAGGGGGTATGACTGGTACAGCATCTCGGGTTGCAGGACACTCGACGCGCGCCAAGCTAAGAATGACCCGCAACCCACCGCTCGTCAATTTTGCGCAACAACTTGAGGAGTCTCTTGATAGGTTTGGCGTTATACGGCGGATCGCTGCCATCGTTCGCCTTTTCCACAACCTCAGGGTCCCGCAAGCGTCGACCCTCTGGCCCATATAACGCCATAAGATGAAGAGTCTCGGCGCAGTCAGACATATATCTGGCGCGCTCAAGCTCCTCTATCTGCAATGCTTGCGCAATGTGGGACTAACACAACTAGGATGAATGGATCGGCATGAGTGGAAAAGTTAGAGGCTCACTTTCTCTATAAGGGGCCCAGATGGGACTGGCTTGCCCATCCACTTGTCAACGAACCCTTGCACTATACCGTATTCTTTTAAAACGGCTGATGCACTCCGGGGCTTCGCTGAAACCTTGAAATAATCGATCCAGGTAGGTTCTTTTTGGATCAACTCATCGACCTCCTTCGAGATCCGAGCATGCTTTTCCGACTCATCCTCAGATTCGGAGGACTCGGATTCTGAGCGAGCCTGATCTTCGAAAGACGCAGGAGAATAGTCATGACTTTGCGGCTGATGATTTGGAAGCAAGGATCGCGCATCAGGAGCACCGATGCTAGGAGGCGACCGGTAGCTCGTCGAAGGTCCGCGAGATGGGCTCCCGCGTGGGGAAGAAGCCAGCGTAGATGGAGACCATTGGCGTGAATGGATCGACTTATCGCGATAGTCATCCAACGGCGAATGACGCCGCTTTCGGCTACCTTGCTCTGGGTTGGTGAACCCGGTGCCTGGCGGGAATTGTACCGGAGCACCAGGTTCAGACGGCAAAATGTGTCGTCCTCCTCCGAGAGATCCAAGGGCCGGTCCAGAAGGTAGCCCCTACTGGAAGCGTTAATGCAGGCGAAAAGAAAGGTTGACGACACAAACAGTCTGGACAATCATATCTAACGTTCTATCTGGATTGACAACGACATTGGCAGTGACCCATTCATCGCGATTATCTGCGGTAACTTTCAGAACCATCTGGCGATATTTACCTCTCAAGGCGTAGACTTTCGCTGGACCTATGGACGAGAATAGCCTCAGAAACCGCGTTGAGTTTTGAAAGACGAACGTGCCATCTATTCTGGAAGGACTGGTCTGAAGGGTCTTGCACTGAAAAATGTTGAAACAAGCTTCGAGAGTGAAGAAGCAACGCACAATATCCTCGGCGTTGGCCCAATACCCGTCCCGTATCGTATCCTCACTATCTCGTAAAGCAACCCGTACTTCCACAAGCTGGGAGTCTGGGACATCTCCACGAATATCCTCTATCAGGATCGTTACAAGTCTCAACGGAATTTGAGACCGCTTATTAGCTGTCAGATGTTGAGTAGGCGATTCCCTGCAAACATAGTACAGTACCGTGTAGGAGTCTGAGTTCTTGCCGAGGTGATGGAGAATGTTCAGACCCCGAATTTGCAGTCAACTCGTGAGCATTGCTCTCCACATAATCTCGTCGGTAGTATGGACTGCCTGTCGACCCTTCCTGAGGATCCAAGATAGCCGACGACGCCATGATAGACGGAGTCGCAGACGGGCGTTGGTCGGAGTTGGAGATCTTTTTCTTAGAGGTCACAGATTTGGTCTTGGAAGTTGTAGCTTTTGCCTTGGAAGTCGAAGCTCGTGGCCGCGATTCCGAAGGTTTAGCTCTTTTCCGGCGGCCATTTGCGGGCGCCTCGACTGGCGCCGGCTCATTTCCAGCTGCACTGCCCGCATCGTCAACGGCAGAAGATGCGTTGGCGCGATACATCGACGCGTACGGGCCATCGCCAGCAGTGAGCGCGGGGGCAGCCGTAGGCGTCGGATCGTAGGCATCAATGCGAAAGCGACTAGTTTGACTAGTTTGGGTAGGGAAGCGCGGCGCGCTTGGCTTTCTTCCTTTGGACGGCTTGGGCGGCGGCGGCGGCGGGGCAGCAACTTCCTGTCCGGGCAAGAAAAAAGTATTGTGCTTTTGCGTTGGGATTGGAGAAGCTTGGTACGTGTTTATGCTTGCGGGCGCTGTCGGTATGGAAGGAGTCCATGAAAATGCAACAGCCTGTCGTATTATGGGGCCTTCAGGGGGCGGAGTGTCGTCGTCGGCGATGGAAATTACGACTTCGTCATCCGAGGTTGGGGTGAAGGAACGCTTTTGTTTCTACAAAATCGGGTCTGACTCTGCAGGAACATGATAGGGAACATGCGCACCCTTGCGGGCGAGGATTCGCGACTGCTCCTACATGCCACTCAGACTGTAAACACAGGCAGGACACGGAAGAAAGAGATAGAACTAACGAGGAATCATCGTTGCGATTTCTGCGACCGAACCCAGGCTTATCGGCATGTGGAATTCCAGACATGTCAAAGGGAGAGGCCTACGCAAGGACCGCAACTTGGTATCTACGATCAGGCCTCAGGCTCCGAGTACTGAGTGACCGAGTCGGTACGCGTCGAGGCTTAAGCGATCGCGATTGAGTACTCTTTATCATGTGACGGATCAAGCTGGATCAAGCGGATCGGAATAGATTATTTATGAGTCACAGAGAACGGGGAAGCTGTAACAGTGGGTCCCGCATGATACATCTAGTCTTTACAGGACGCTACGATCCGTACACTTTTTTGGCGTTTTCACAAAATACAGCATCGACAAACTCTTGCTCGACCCCAAGCTCCGCTAAGGACTCTCTCGCAATTTCATACCAATCACCTGCAAGGGAGACATTGTGGGATGCAGGGGACGGGGACGAGCCAAATATAATGCGCTGGTATCCCAACGCTTCCATGACCGGACCAACTGCGGCAAGGTAAGGAAGGCAGACCAAGGACGATGACATGATCACTCACGGTACATCTTGACACGCCGCTTCCATTCTGTGCGCTGCTTTGAGTTTGCGTCATCGGATGCAACACCCGTGGGGGTTGCCGGTGTGGGAGCGTCCCACGAAGGAGGGAGAAATTTAATATAGAGCTCGGGAAACAGAGACAGTGCTGCAGTCTGAGACTGGAACGCTCGGTATGTCGGGTGCTTCATCAACTTGACGATCGACAGTGATAGATCGTGGGGCGGGGGAAGCATGCTCGCTGGAGGAAGCATTAGCTACAGCACACCTAGGAGTAAATAATGCGTACAGAGTACGATCGGAGGCAACGATGGTAGATCTGCAGTAGCTTTGGACAGCAGGTCTTCAAATCCTTCGAATGCTGAGTCTGAGAGGGCGGCTAGAACATCGATATCAACCGGACGGCCCTGGGACAGGGCCCACTTCAGGTTGGCTATGGCCTCAGGAGTCGATTTGGAGAACGAGGTTGATAAGGATATCGGGATGGACAAGCCTGTCACGTAATGCGGCAAGTTGCTCTGAGCGCCTTGCAAGTCGAATGGGACCATTAGCGAGAGGATCGGGATTTCCTGCTCCTTGGCTTGCAGTCTGGATGATGATCAGTCCAACAGCGAGCGAGCAACTATTTCCGGCTTGGTGACGAACCCGTTGATAAATTTCTCTGGATCACTGGCAGGCAAGGCGAGCACCACTCCGCCGATGCGACCGCCCAAGGCTTCGCCGGCCTCCGTCTTCCAAGAAGCGAGATTTGCATCGTGATCACCGATAACGACGTGGGCGTCGACGACAAATTCAGGATGTACAGTGCTGGGACTAGGAGGCAGAGGAAAGCGCTCCGATGTACCCGAGTTCGGAGGGGAAAAGGCTGAGGCTGGGAGCGTGGGTAGAACCTTGGGACCCTTTTTGCGGACGCCGGGCGAGAGAGGCGAGAGAGGAGCGGAGGCCATGGAAGGTTGGGGTGAGATGGTGAACGATTATAAGCACTACTATCAGTGGCACTGCAGCTGCCGCCTTGATGAAAGACGACGTTTCAACTTGGTTGTCAACTCCGCCAGATCTTCGTCCATGTAGGAAGCTGTACTTCTTGAAGTTACATACGTTACATGGCGAGCCTTCCCGCCTGACTGCGCAGTTGCGTCGTTGTACATTTCATCAAGTACAATCGCCATGGGCGGCGGGGATTACGCGGGAGCCTGGAGTTTTGAAACCTGTGCAGAGGTTTCAGAACAGCAGAAATGTCGGTATTGATAGTTTCGCGCTGACCACGCTGGACACCGTTAACGCGTTAACGTTAGATTGAACTCGCAGTCACTCCAGAAATGCCAAGTTTCCCATCATCTGAAGCGAATCGCAAAATAACTCGGTCCATGCCTATATCGGGTAATGATAATCTCGCGATATACCCGATATAGTAGGTACACACCGGAAACTAGTAGTTTCCGATTTATTTTCCAGCAATGGAAACCCGGTAAGTACATAGCACGAACTGGATTATAAGCGTCACAACTTGTCAACGAACCGCCACGATGAGCGCCGCCAGTCGCGTCCTCCCAGACTCCTCGATATCCGGCTCAGGAAGCGTACAGAGCCGTCTCTCAACAACAAACTCGCAACAACGTCTTCGCGCCACCAATGCATACGCCACATCATCCAAAGAGCCGTCGTCTTCGGTCGCCCCAGTATTACTCAAGTTGAACCATCATCTATCCTTGCGCGCTCTTTTCCCCTTTCCGGAGATGCAAGCTTCAACCCACCCCCAAGATCATCATTCCTCCTCTCGCTCGTGGAAAGCATTGGCATTGAAATGGATTGTCTTGGTCTACTGCTTCTTGAGCTTCGTCTTCACGTCTACTGTACTGTGCAATCATCTGCATCGTAACGACAAATTTCGCATCCCTGCTGCAAACAAACTGCGTGCGTACATACACGGATTTCCTCACACTATTCTAACGCTTATCAAGTTGCGCCAACGTTGGTTGTATCTCTGCAACAAAGACTTTCGGGAATCGCCTCACCTCCAGGCATCCCATGGGCATTTGAGCCTTACCTGCTTGCTGCACCCGTTGACCTTCTTGATATAACAGCTTGCCTCTGGACCACCGATGACCTAAATAACCTTCATCTTTTACATTCGTGGGTGACTCAGTGGAGCGGTAAGCGAGACATCCTGCTCTTCGACGCCGTCTCATGATATCAGGTCCAGTATCTCTTGCCATGATCACTCAAACCCGTCCACGTTCCACTATGCATCACGCCCTCTTGCAGCGGCTCGGCGCTTTGCACGGGCTCCCAGGCTTCTCCTTGCATCTCGTACATGTCATGAACGATCAGCATCACCCTTCAACGTACCTCAATCTTGCACGACTTTTCGCAACTACTTCCACGGTTATGCTCTTCCCTGCCGATATATCCAATGTCTTGCCCGCGCGATTTCACAACACTCTAATTGCGCAGATCTCACTTCCTGTTCGCAAACCGCTACTCATTTCTGAAACAGCTACGTCGGCTTTCACGATTCCAGGTCTCACCCCTGTCATTCTACCCCGGCACTACCAGTTATGGTGTAACGAGAAAGCTTTTTTGGCCTCCCGTACGTCGGAGTGGGATGATTGTTTGTGGCACCTATGGCTTGAGGAGTTTGGCTTGGAGCATGCAAATTTAACTGTCACGTTCGCCACCGAAGATCCCATTATCGGCGCAGATGCAGCTGTCCTAGTGAGTAGATATACATTGGTTAAGATGTCCGCCCGACCCCTTTAAGACACGGACTCGCAATCGCCTAAGCGCCACATATCGTGCCGAATTATGCGACTTGGCTATGAAGCGACTCTGGCCGAACGCACCCCAAATGTCAAAGAGCGCGAAAAGAAGAGTGCAGTGGGTGAAACATTTTTGCCGCCAGGTATGAATGATGCCTGCGCAGTTGTTGGTGCCCTCGGCTGATCGCTCGCATCCCAGACTGAAATTGTGGCCAAGAATCTCGGGGCATAGCGTCGCGGTGCCATGTAGATATATGCCAGCGCGGTCGAACTCTCTGGATTGTCCTCTTAGCTCAGTATGCAATCAGGTGCAAACGACGTGCCCGAGCGTGAAACACTCCCCTAGTCTCCTAGGAACTTTGCTTCCATATTTTCTTCATCAGTGTCGCTGTCATTCCCCGGGTCGGTCGTGTACGCCGCCCAGATGCTGTCACCCTCAGGGCCGTCAACAACGAGATCCAGAAGATCTTGGGCTATCTCTGTTACTGGTGAGTTCTCGATCGAAACATGGTGGATATGTTACCTGATATGGCTTCGAGTTCTATCTTCTGTGCAGAATTTATCCATTCTGGAGGATCGGAGCAGCTGAGCCGTCCGAATGTTACTATGAACATGTGGGTGATGCCGTTGAATGTTCGGGATGGCGCATAGTGAAGTCTTTGTCTGAGGTTGAAATTTGGCTCCAAGCCGAAAACGAGATGGTGGAGAAGGAAGATGGTCTGATTGAGAGTGCGAACCGTCCTAGCCAGGATGTGTCAAGCGAAACGGCTTCAAACCTACATCAACCCACCTCACGATTGCTTCTGAGGAGGTCATAAAGAACTCGTCCCCATCCCACAAAAGTGTCGTCATTTGTGTTAACAAAGTTACAAGAGAAGGGACAAGGGCCTGACACCCCACCAGTGTTGCGTGGACGTCTGGATGAGCTACCGAGAGAATTGCGAAGAAAGTGAGGATGTGGCTTTTCATTTCGGCCACCTAGCGTTTCGGTAAGTGTTGGTTCCATGAGTGCGGGTGTCTAGAACTAGCCTCAAGCTCCTTTCGATCTGTGTCAATCAGGTAAGAGCAAAGCCGCTCGATATGAAGCAATCTTGGTGCTTCTTTCGCCACGCCGTGCTCCGAGGAAACGGCGTGTTCAGAAATCGTCAGTAGGTCGCGCGACAATTCGGGATCTTCCGTCGTCAACACGAATGATAACGAGTGACAATGCTACAACGCACGAGTAGCCAAAAAAAGCAAGAGGCGGGTGCTGCGCACAAGCAGCCAGGAGGGCTGCAAATTGTCCAACAAGATCATCCAGACATCAGTTTGATTACAGAGTCTTGCCAACCTATGCAACAGCGCTCAATTGAATGCGCGAAAGTGAGATTGACGAACACACCGGCCAAGTAAATCATCTCTTACGTTCCAGCATAATCCTTCCAGTAGACCAACCACCTCGTTACCGAGAGCTGACCCACCATGTTTGGCAGGTATGAGCTGATTCCGGATAACGCTGCATAGAATGGGAATGATATCAAAGCCATCGCTGTCTTCAGCCAATACAGAGGCGGTAAACATAGGTAACGAACAGCTCAGACTGGTCAACAGATTAATGAGAGCCGCTAGGGCAGATATCTGTAACCGTCAACAAGCGACAGTCAGCGAACAGTCTCGACTGACCAGATCTGTGGCATTGAGAACTTCGATCATTGATATAAAAAATTGGCATATACGCAGTAGCGAGGTTTCGTAATCTTTTGGTTGAGAGGTGCTAGCCACGACCTCGAGAACGCGAGTGATGTTCTGGGAGTACCGTTCCGCGTATTCCATAGGGAGAGATAGCCCAACTAGAATCCCGAAAGTCGGCGATATATTTGGGGGAAATACATGCGTGAGTATGATGCGAGTTAGCTGGCAAAATCAGCAGAGGCAAACCAGAGTGGGGGATGAATACCTCAGCTTTCCAATTGAAAGGTTGAACCTCATCGACCGCGATCTCGTCGCCTGTTCTTTCCTCCGGCCCTGCTAATTCATCCCCAAAGTTAGCAGCAGTCATCTTGATGTCATTGTCTTGTTGAGGTGATGGGATGGGACTAGTAGAGAAGGGTGTTTCGGCAAAAAGTGATGGTTGAACGGGCATTGCTGCTTCTGGCCTGACCCGAGATCGGACGGGTGTGGCATCCGTAAAAGAGTTTTGAAACCCTAAGAGTTTGAGGGCTTTTTTTGGCTTTTCAGGAGTGTTGCGAGCATGGGCTCCCGGAGGACTTCCTCTGACAGTACGCTGTCGTATCGGGGACTGTTCTGGAAATCCGAAGCCGCTTGAAATTCGATCCCGACCACGCAGCTGGGACGGCACAGCTAATGGGGTGGAAGGGAAGTCCTTTGCGATCCGCTTCGAGCGTACAGAGGGTGGCGGTTTGCGGGAAGAGCTCTCTAATTCGTGTTGCTAGAGAAATATGACGAAAGTCAGGAGACAAAGTGCTCATGATGCGTAAATGAATTACCTTGAAGATAAATTGCGTTTTCAAGCGCTCCATTTCAGCCTTCATCTCCTTCTGCAATGCTATCTGCTTAGCCTCAGATTCCTCCTTTGCGAGCTTGAGGTTCGAGACTTGTGTCGCATGATCCTGCGCCACCTGCTCCGGTCTTCAATAGAAGTAGATAGACACAAATGTGAGTGGTACCTTCTCCATGCCTTTTCTGAGTATGGTAACTTCACCTTGCTTGGCCAGTTTGGCATCTGTGGCAGCTTTCAGATCCTGCCTAAACTTCTGATTCTCCCTTTGAAGCTAATAATGTATTGAACAAGCTTGGATATGGAACTATAGACTAGGCTAACCTGTTCTATCTTTTTCTGCAATTCGTCAGCCTGAACCGGAGAGACATCAGCGGCGACTGCTCGTTGAGCAGGTGACTGCACGCGAAAGCGTGGCGGTGGCTTTGGAATGGGATCTTGAGGGCGCGACAGCGGCTCCCGACGTGTATGAGTCGTAGGGTTCGAGGCTCTCGCGACACTCGGTTGTGAATGAAGGGTGTTTTGAGGCGCAAGGGGAATAGACGTGCTCTTCTGCTCGGCCACCTTTTTTGGGCCGCGCAAGGCATACGATCCGTCTCCGTGTACTGATATTTCAGGGAGATCGTGATCCTCGAACGCAGTGGAGAGAGGACCCGGTTTCCAGCCCTTGTCTGTCCTCTGACGCTTCGCGGCCGGAGGAGCGGCTTGGGAGAGGAAAACATGTTCTGCAGAGTCGAGGGCGGCCAAGGTTTGGTCGTCGAGAACGATTTCGTCGTCGAAATAGTCGTCTGAGCCATCCATGCCTGAGAGTAGTATATACACGTAAATACAGACATCATTAGTAGTCACCCAGTCACGCGCACACCCTCTATCCGCGACGTCCACCAGGGATGTCCACCGCCATGGACCCGTCCCATGCACCCCAGTCCAACCCGAGACTGGACGAGGAGCGAGTGAGGATGTCCCGTCGACAGTCTCTCAAATCTCTTAACGGCACCCCAGCTGCACAGGGTGCGTCTCGTACAGAGTACTAGCGGCGCGTGAATAGAAAGGATTTCCTATAGAGTCATCCAAGCTCGATTCTTCTCTTAAGCGGCATACTGCGCTCATCAAACGAATGCGTCAGTCAATGGCAATGGACAATCGCGACCAAATTATCAAAGATGTCGACACCCTATCCCTGGAGAAGTATGTTGATGAAATTGTGGGTGCTGCAGTAGAAGGCATCGCGCGTTGCAAGACCGAGAAGGACGTATGGAGCGCAGTTGAGGTTCCTTCTTATCTCCTCTGCTAATTAGCTGGTCGACGAAGCCACGCAGATCGTATCGTTACTTCATCGCCGTTTCCCTGCTACATTCACACCGGCAATCGTGTCCTCGCTGTCCTCTGCTCTGGCTGCTCCTTCCCGGGCTGCACTTTCGGCACTAGCGGCCGAACAGCGCGAGAAGGATGACGCCTCTCGGGTCACCCGTCAGCGCCCAGTTTTACGAGTGTGCTCAGAGTTGGCATTGGTTGGAATCATCCGGGACGCTCCTGGGCGTAGCGGGGGAGAGTGGATCATGAAAGTGCTGAAGGAACTGGCAAGTAAATCAACATGCTGTCCTTCACCGATTCGTTATATGCTTTTGCAGTTATCTAATGACCCGACCTTATCTTCGCTGCCTCTTCTCTCCACGTTCCTCAAGTCATACTCTCGTCCATACCTTGGGATAATACCGCCTACTGCTCCAAAACAAATATCTCTACTATCCGAGCCAGGAAAGCTATCAACCGCGCAAACTATCGAATCCAGTGTGGAGGGCGCTTTCCCCTCCCTGGTTAAAGAAGACCACGAGCTTGTGGAGCAGGAGATTCGTGATCGCTTCAAACGCATGTGCGAAGGTTACTTCGAGAATGTTTGCAAGAAACTTGTCATTGAACACACAGTAATCCTCTCCGCTTCCTCCCGCTTCACAGCCTGAAATATGCATCAGCGGCTGCAAGAGCAAGATCGCCGAAACCATGAAGCGTACATTCGGTCTGGAGAAATCTTCGAGGACCGTCAGCAAGCATACGAAAAGATGACCAAAGGTTACGAAAAACTACTCGCAAGTTGCCAATCGTCTGTGTTTTCCCGGGTGCATAGTTCTATCGGTACTCATGGATGTCGTTGTTCAGCCTCTCTGAACTCCTCTATCTACCTTTGCCCTCGCTCCCTACTAATTCCCAAAAGTCCGACTCGATCTTGATAGGCTCGAATCGATCCAATAATTTGGGCGGAGACGATGCCGATGAGGTCATGGGTAGCGGTGGAAAATGGGAGGATGAGGAGGAGCGCAGGTTCTTCGAAGACGTGCAAGACTTGAAAGACTTTGTGCCAAGAGGAGTTCTGGGGATAGACGAGGTGGATGGGAAAGAGGCTGATAGTGATTCAGAGGGGGAGAGGGAGAAGGAAAGGATCGAGAAAGAGAAAGAGGAAGTGAGGAAACTAGAAGAAGAGCTCGAGCATCTTGGTGAGACTGGAGTACTGGGTCAATCCAATCCGAGGGACGAAGTTTTGGACCATCTCGATCCGGAAGAGTGAGACTTGACAGATGATTTACTTGATCTTCCCCCTCACCGTGTATCTAGTCCGATGACCCCTACGCCCGGAACACCGAGAGCAGCAACGCCCCCCCTCTCCCCTCAACTAGTCCCGCAAGGCCCATCACAACTTCTCACTGCTCTTCTTCTACGCCTTCCGGATGCCACCAATCGAGCCCTGATTGATCAAGCAGCTATCGATTTTGCGTTCTTGAACTCTAAGGCCGCGCGAAAACGCCTTGTCAAGGTATTCAAGGTTTCTCGTTGCAATCAGATAGTTCACCAATACACAGTTTCTAGGGCAGGTACCGAAGAATCGAACCGATCTGTTGCCCCATTACTCTCGATTTATCGCGACGCTCAACAAGTACATGCCAGACCTTGGCACCGATCTTGTTGCTGTTGTGAGTCCCTGCTGTGTTACAAGAAACGACATTAACGGCTTATCCACTGCATCAAGTTGGATGAAGAGTTCCGATACTTACAAAGGAAGAAAAACGTTGTCAAAGAGCTGTCGGAAGTTCGACTCAAGGTAATATCAGCTGAAGCCAGCCGTTTGTTCTAAATATGATCCAGAACATCACGTATCTCTCAAACTTGACGAAGTTTCGTGTTGTTCCTTCGCATCTCATCTTGCATGTCTTCAAAGTCTGCTTGGATGACTTTACTGGAACAAACGTCGAAAATATCGCGTTGTTATTAGAGGGATGCGGCCGATTCCTGCTAAGAAGCGAAGATACCCATCAGCGATTCGGAACGATGGCACGGATCTTGGTATTAGCGTTTCATCTCGATCAGTCTAACCTCAGCTTCAGCTCGAGCTGATGCGTCGCAAACAAAGCATGCAGCATTTTGATCAGCGACAGCTACTTCTGCTAGAAAACGCATACTACCAGGTGGGAATATCTAATACATAACACGGTTAGAGGCCCCTCCTTACCATTACAGTGCAATCCGCCGGAACGCGCCCCCCGACAAGAAAAGCACCGCGCGCCGGTGGAGCTCTTTATTCGTCACTTGATCTACGATGTCCTAGCCAAGAAAACCATCGACAAAGTTCTGAAGTTAATTCGCAAAATCGACTGGGACATGGAAGACGCGCGACGTATGCTGCTCAAAGTCTTCACGAAGCCGTGGAAAATCAAATTTAGTAACATCAGCCTCCTGGCTATGCTCACGTATGACTTGCAGAGATACCACCCCGAATTTGCAGTTGCAGTTGTTGACCAAGTGCTGGAGGACGTCAGGAGGGGTCTAGAACAGAACGTGTACAGCACCAATCAGAGACGAGTGGCTACTATCAAGTACCTCGGGGAGTTGTACATCTACAGGCTGCTCAGTTCGGGCATTGTGTTCGATACGCTTTGGTCCCTCGTCACCTTTGGCCATCGTGAGTGACAAATCCCCTGCTTCGTTCGTGTAACGCCGACCTTCGCTCATGCCAGTCGACGCGCGCCCGCTGCCCGGTCAAATATGTCCTCTTGATATGCCGGACGACTTCTTCCGTGTTAGGCTCGTCTGTGTGCTTCTCGACACTTGCGGAATGTGCTTTGACAGGGGCACACAACGGAAGAAACTGGACAACTTCCTGGTGTTCTTCCAGGTAAACTATTTCTGTCTGCGTTTCTTAAATATTGATGATTTGCACAGTATTACGTGCATTGTAAAGTGGATGTTCCGATGGATGTCGATTTCATGTTGTCCGACTCCCTCGAGGTGGTTTGAACCCTCTCCTGCCCGATAAACAAACTGAGTTTTGATCAAGGCTGTAAGACCAAAAATGGAACTGGCGAAAACACTCGACGACGCGGCGAGCGCCGTAGACGAGATGCTCAATTCAGCGTTTCAAAGCACAGGCCGTAAGTCGCGCTTGCAGCGGCCTGGTACACTACGTTCATATATTACTTCAGTCACCGAGGATGGCGCTGGCAGTGGAGACGAGAGCGGCGACGAGGATGAAAGACATCAGGAGACTGAAAGAGACGATGACGAGGATGAAGATTCTCAGGCATCCCCTGTAAGCTTATCCTGCACGATTATGAGTCGAAACGCCTGATGCTCGTATGTACAGGTCGACGAACGAGCACCGTCTCCAGAAGAGCTTGTTGTTCTCTCAGCCAGCAACAGCATGCAAGACAATCTCGGTCCGTCGGAAGAGGCAGAGGCAGAATTCGCCAAAGAATTGGCAAAAATGGTCACCGATACTTCAGCTGAGTCCAGAAAGGTGGATAAAAAGACCGCCCTTGCTCTATGGGACGCTGCAGTTCTTCCTCCCGGTACTCGAAAGAAGCGACCGGACGAAGGCGAGGATGAACAGGGCACGCACCTCCCTGAGAGTCAGAATGTTATGAACTTTACTGTCATCACCAAGAGAGGGAACAAACAACAAGTAGGTGTCTTCCTTGATCTCCGAGTCGGTTCGTTTAGTTTGACCCTCGTTAGACACGTCAAATGGCTGTCCCTGCGGCGTCCGCCATGGCGGTGCATACACGAACCGCGCAACAGCAGGACAGGGTGGAGCAACAACATCTCAAGCGGCTTGTCCTTGACTATGAACAACGTGAAGAGGCTGAAGAGATGAAAGGTCTATACATCATAATTTCACCCCATCCCAATCCAACTGACAATATCTATGCAGCTTTGGAAGCTCGCAATCGTGCTGGGGCCATCAAGATTAGATATGTTTGATAAGTGACGGCCTACACATTTTTGAACTGAACCGATGAAAGGTGAATGCTCTGCTTCTGTAACATACTGTTCACCTTCTAAACTTAAATCTCTGCGTCAGCCGTCGGGCCTGCGATCGCGGGATGTTCCGTGTTGCCTCGGATCACGCCGTCCTTGCGGGATGGCGCTCAGCGCTCAGCGCAAGCGCTCAGCAGCTATGCATTCCGAGGTCTGTGAGGTTTTTAGAATGTGAATTCATCGTGTACAGAATTGTAATATTTTGAGTACCGAATGCAACTACTGTACTATTTCGATCAATTCGTCAGTGCCTGTGACCTGTGACACGTCGATTCGAACTTTGATATTCGTAAATGGGCCGAGATGCCTGTGACACAGAAAAAAATTCATAAATCCGCCAATTTTATCCCCTAAGGTCTGGATATAAGCAGCTTGTGTTCCCACATCCCTGGGATGTGGTTTCTAACCACAGATTTTGAATCATGCGCTACCTCCAATCATGTTGGATTTGGGTGATTCTGAACAACTATCTTCACAAAATCATGCCAGGCATACTATAGAGGCTGAGATGAGCCCAATCATGAGATACATGGGTGGATAACGCGGCGGCGCGCGTGTCAGCGCGCGCCGCGGAGAAAAATGGTATTTCAGCGGTTTTGAAGATTTTTTGTGACCTCTTTTGTAGGTTCGTAAATCCCCTCGGTGACCTGTGACATGCCAAAAATTTTCGTAAATCCGGACCCCCTGTGACCTGTGACAGACGAATTGATCGAAATAGTACAGTATATAGCAGAGAGTCGGATGGACAGGGGAGCGGGTCTATGGACCGTGGACCGTGGACCTTGGACCGTGGACCGTAGACCTCTTTACTAATGGGCACCTGTATGGACCACACAATGGACCTGTCACACCCGTCACGACAGTGTCTCACGGACCTCGGCATGGACCTCCGTGTTTGATGATGGACCTCACATATGGACCTGTCCGGCATCTCCCGTTTACGGCGCCGCCTGGGCGCATCAGGCGCGATCGACTAACAGCCCGCCGAATCTAGTTCTTTTTATATCGGCAGTTACTGTCTGAATTGTTTCCTTGTCGCACTCAAAAAACAGACACCTTACTATTTATTTGCTATTCATCAACCAAATTATCGCTGTGTTGAAGTCAAGATTCAGCTTTCTTACCGGCAACGATCAGGTCTGGTTCAAGATTGAGATGACTGGTTGAGACAGAAATGCCACCCACCCGAAGCGTTGAGCTCAAAGCAGTGGTCGCGATTGCCAATGGGAGCCGTGGAGGTCCATCAAAGTCCAAGCGTGACCATCAGGTGCCGGAGGTGATGTGGTCCACGGCAAGGTCCACGGCAAGGTCTATAGCTGCCTAAATTGATTAATATTACATAAAATGGACCTGGTCCATTCCCCGGTCCATCAGCAGGTCTAGTGGACCGGTCCATAGACCTAGCTCCCCATCCCTCCGACGTTCTCGTATATAGTAGCTGCTCACTGCTGGATCGGCGTCCACGTGGCAGTCAGTCACATTCAGTCACCAGCACCAGCCGCGAACTAACGTCGCGACCGCCGCCTTTGTTTTTATTGTAAAGTTTTCGAACCACCCTCACCAAATGTCTAAAGCCATCGTGAAGTCGGTCCTCTCTGGGGACACCCTAGGTTGGTCTTGTTGAACTTTCACTCCATTTCGTCTCATGCCTGTGTTGGCAGTCCTCCGTGGTCGAGCTGGTCCCCAAGGCCAACCACCGAAGGAGCGGTCAGTGCCTCGATTCTCCGCGGGACGCAGGCTCAACGCGCTTCCAGAATTTTGCATCTGGCTGATATCACTGCACCTCGCCTGGGAACATCTACCAGGGAGGACGAACCTTGGGCATTTGAATCCCGTGAATTTCTGCGTGGTGCGTGATCTCCAGACGCCAGGAGGGTGTGCTCAGACTTCTATGAAGCATACGCTGTCGGGAAAGAGATCACATTCGTCTCTACGCACAGTTTGCCCATTTCAAATGACGAGGTCCCTCGCGATTTTGGTACGGCGGAAATCGCGGGCCATGATTTGGCAACAGAATTATTGAAGAACGGATGGGCAAAATTGAAGGATATAAAGCGCGACCCTACGGAGGAGGATTTGCGCAAACGTGACCTGGAATCGGAGGCAAAGTCTACGGGACAGGGGCTCTGGCATGCGCACGGCCCTCAGGTGCGCCCGCCGTTCAATCCATCTCCAGTCATTGACGGCTGAATTGATTAGGCACGCGCTGTTTATCACACCATGCCTACGGACTCGCAGGCTTTTGTCTCTGAATGGAAGGGGAAATCTCTTGACGGTGAGCAGACCTACCGACTTTCGTCAACATCAAGGCCTGAACATGACTTCATCAGCGATTGTTGAGCAAGTACGAGATGGAACTACCCTTCGAGTTCGGCTACTCATGCCAGACGGCGAACATCAAATCGTGAACATCGCCCTTGCAGGCGTACGGAGTGCTCGTACGTCTTCAAAGCAAGGCGAACCGTCAGAAGCGTGGGGAGAGGAGGTGCGTCTATATGTTGAGCGCCTAACATCTTCCAACTCTTCTAGGCTAAATTCTTCACGGAATCCCGACTTCTCCAACGGCCTGTACGTGTCCAAATACTGTCACTCCCGACTTCATCTGCAACACCATTCCAAAGTGGTGCCGGTGGAAATGTGGCTCCGCCTGCTAGCATCTTCATTGGGACTGGTACGGTTTGTCACCATTTTTCTTCTCTTTCAAACTCATCCTTCACCAGTTCTACATCCTGCCGGAAATGTTGCGGAGCACCTGGTTGCTGCTGGTTTGGCCCGCGTGGTCGACTGGCATGCTGGTATGCTTGCGAGCAGTGGTGGTATGGAAAGATTACGTGCCGCGGAAAAAAATGCAAAAGAAAAGCGATTGTGCCTTTATGCCAACGCTCCCACGGCCACATCTACAAAATCGAATGATGCAGCAGCCAATGGGCAGACAAGAGTATTCGACGCCACCGTTGTTCGTGTGTGGAGTGGCGACCAAATATCCGTAGTGGAGAAGGAAACCGGCAAGGAGCGCCGACTGCAACTCAGCTCAACTCGTGGACCCAAGTGCGCACGATCATTATTACTTTTTTTTCGTTTCCAACCGTTGCACAGGCTATCGGATCCTAGGCAAGCCCAGTACGCGCAAGATGCGCGCGAGTTCCTTCGGAAAAAGCTCATTGGCAAACATGTCAAAGTCAACATCGACTTCGTACGCCCTCGTGAAGGTGACTTTGAGGAGCGTGAATGTGCGACAATTCGTTACGGGAACCAAAATGCGTAGGATCTCAACTACTTATCTTTCGACACCTTGCTGACGCAACGGAAGGAACGTCGCGGAGCAATTAATCGAAAAAGGGTTAGCTGGCGTTGTCCGCCATAAGCGTGACGACGAGGATCGTGCATCGGATTATGACAAGCTTATGGCCGCCGAACAGGCGTGAGTGCAGCGCTTTCTTTCCACATCCTTACTTTAAATGGCCCCCAGCGCGGTCGATGATACCCGAGGAATACATTCCGGCAAAGATGTACCACCACCGAAGCAGCCGTTGAATATTTCGGAGGTACATGGTCGAGTACATCACGGCTTCTACATCGCATTTACTGAGCTATCTCGCGCCAGTCGACTTCTCGTGCTACGCAATTCCTGAGCAGTTTCAAACGTTTAGGACGGGTCGCGGCTGTTGTAGACTATGTAGCAGCAGGGTCACGATTCAAGTATCAATTCTAGCTTAAGCCTGTGCGCTCTTTAACCCTCCTGTTTCTAGACTTCTACTTCCAAAAGATAATCAGACCTTAACACTGGTCCTAGGAGGCAAGTGCTATCGTCGTATCTTGGTCTTCTCTCCTCACGCTTCTTTTCTTCTCCAGGTATTCGAGCTCCTCGCACAGCCCGTAGTGCGTCCGAAAAGAGCGAGCCGTACGGTACACAGGCTTCTGAATTTGCATCCCGGCGATACATGCAGCGAGACGTCGAGTTTGAGGTGGACGCGCTGGACAAATCTGGTGGTTTTATCGGGTCGCTGTATCTGAACAAAACCGATAATGCAGCGGTGACTTTGGTGAAAGAGGGACTAGCGACTGTTCATTCATTCTCAGCCGATGGCCTGGCCTGGGCACAGCAGTTGTATGATGCCGAGGTGGGTTTCCGACCGTTCCTGCATAGCTACGCACTCATATGGTCAACAAGGCTGAGGCGAAAGCGGCAAAGCGTAATGTCCGTTATCATTCATGCTGTGATTGCTTTTCTTTATATTTCCATCAGATCTGGAAAGAATACGACGAGGAGGCCGCTAAGGCGGAGGCCCCAGCAGAAGAAGTCGTCGGTCCATTGCAGCGCGAATACATCGACGTCATCATCAGCGATGTTCGTACAACACATGGCTTGGGCTTCTCAGTCCAGATCCTCAACACAGAGGGTTTGTATTCCCCACTCTATTGGGCTGCTGTTCACTGTGATTCGTAGGGATCGCGGCCTTGGAAAAACTGATGCGAGATTTCTCTTTGCATCATCGCACACCCTCCGCCTCTCCTGCGAACTTCACACCCAAGGCAGGCGACCTCGTATCGGCGAAGTTTTCTGACGGATCTTGGTACCAGTTTCCTTGACAGGCACTCACTATTGGTATTTAAATCATACCGCATAGGTACCGGGCAAAAATTCGCCGTGCCTCTGCTGTGAAGAAGGAGGCCGAAGTCACTTTTTATGATTATGGAAATCAAGATACCGTCGCATTTTCGAATATTCGCCCGCTGGATCAGAAGTTCCGTTCACTGCCTGGTCAAGCCCATGAAGCTCGTTTGAGGTGTGTTGAAGAAACCTCTGACAACGCGTCGCCAACTTTCCCCATAGTTTCGTAAAACTTGTGGGCCCCGAAAGCGAATATTACACGGAGGCCATTGAACGCTTCCGCTCGCTCTGTGAAGGGCGCAAATTGGTTGCAAACATCGACCACAAAGAAGGCTCGCTCCTGCATCTTCGTTTGATGGACCCATCGGACCCGGCTTCCGCTGAGGACCCTTTGGCGTGCATCAATGCGGATCTGCTACATGACGGTGTGGCTTCAATCGATCGCAAGAACTGCAAATATCTCCCCGCATACCCTCAAGTCGTCAAAAAACTACAAAGCGCGGTAATCGAGGCCAAGAAAGCGCGACTCGGTACTGTTTTAACATTTGTTGACATCCATGCCATTCATTCCTTCCTTCAGGTATGTTTGAATTCGGCGACGTGGAGGAGGATGATTGATTGGATGATCGGCTGGATAACAATAGCACGATTGAATAAAAGACTGCTGGGCTAACCAGTCACACCGCACAATCAGGGTTTCCTGGGTGCCAAAACATGATTCCAAAAGCATCAGTTTCTGTATCAGATTAAGGAGGCAAGAGACGAAACAAAGAAAGCACTAGCTTTGGGAACTGTTTCAGTCACCCCCAAGATACTTGTTTTGGTTCGTACATTGTTCGTACACCAGAAACTATGTTTCTGGTGCTGCGTGGCCTTGAACTGATTGTTCTGGGCATCCCAAGATGAGTAGTGAAAGTAATAGTTTTGGCACAAGCCTCTGTCAGAGAGCAGGCCGGTTCTGGTGTACCAATGAAAGAGAAGTAAGCCGGAGGAGCGTGCAGGAGGAAAAACTCTGAATTTTTACCACCACTACGCCAGTGTCCACAAAAAGCAACTGCTTTGACAACAACCTAGGGCTAAAATATCCTTTTGGCTGTCTATGTTCGGCCTTGAATGAAAATATGGGTGCGCTCACGCACAGGATGAGTGCGAACAACACGGTGAACATCGAAAATAGGTTGAACATAGGAGGGAACCCGGATCGGGAAGTGATGCATTGATGATTAGAAAGTGATGATCAATTCACTGAACAGTCATGGCCATCCGACTAGTCACCTTCGACGTTCTGCACACTCTTATCACCCCACGCTATCCCATTCACGTTCAGGTATGCATGCACAATATTCGGTGATCCAGGGATGTACCCCGCACCTTGCGTTATTAGTACGCTCGTGCATTTGAGCCGTCCCTCGGAAGGCTCGACTCGCAAGCTCTCAAGCGTTCTTTCCGTACCGGTGGGCTTGCTTCGCCCCACCCCCCAGCTCCCCACCTGAGTGTCACAAGCATTGCGCCAGCTTCAGGCGGAGAAGCCGGTCTACGGCGACGACTCATTCTCATGGTGGTCAGCCGTTATCAAAAGAACGGCCCTCGGGGCGGGAGCGGAGCCACAAGGTATGTCGTTGAATGCTACAACACCTCTACGGAAGGCTGGAAGAATGTCATCCGAATCATTTTTAGCGCTGGACGCTTCCTTGTCCGAGATCGTGACAAAACTCATGGCGACGTTCAGCACAAAGGAAGGCTACAAAGCCTTTGACGATGCTCTCCCTGTGTTGGATACTTTGCACGACGAGCTGTCTGTGCGCGTTGCTGTTGTGAGCAACGCAGACTCCCGCATGAGTATGTCCTACTCGCACCATGCTTATGGCCTCGCTCAACTGGAGCAGTATCTGTGCTCAAAGATCTCGCTTTCCCTGCCCACCTTGATCCAATCCTGCTGAGTGAGAGCGAAGCCGTAGAAAAGCCGTCGCCGGAGATATTTTTGCGCGCCTTGCAGAGGGTGAATGTGGGCCTCGAAAAGCCCATTACACCGTCAGAGTGCGTCCACGTTGGCGATGAATTGGACTGGTATGTTGTCCGGCCTCCGCGCTCTTACCCACTGCAGCCAGTGCTTACGCAGATGCAGTGACTACCGCGGAGCACAGAACGCCGGCATACATGCGCTCTTGCTCGAGAGACCCGGTGCGGAGAGTCAGCCCGGTCGCGGCTCGTTGGATCCAGCGCATATCGTCAAGGACATGCACGAGGTCGTTGAATGGGTGAAAGAGAGATTATAGCAGCGCGCAAAGGGTCGCGGTTTTGCGTCGCGTTTTTAATCAAACATGTAGTAATAATTCCGCGTGTGTTGCAGCGAGCCGCGAGCCGCGCCAGGGAGAGATTCGGAAGAGAGCACTTCCCATCCGACTTGGGCACCCGCCCAACTTGGAACGACGCCTATATGTCGAGCTTGTCGTATCTGTCCCCGAGTATTGCGCGCCGCCCTTCCCTCGCGATGTCCTCCGGCCGGCTGCCTAGTTTCAGCACCGTCCATCTGAGCACGCGAGGGTCTCGCCGCATGAGGGAGTTGAGAGAGAGGAGTGTCCTGGGGGCGGTATCGAAGTGCAGTGTCCAATAGCTGATACGGGCTCAATTGATGGCGTCGGGGAAGGAACGGACAAAGGACGCACTCTCCGATCTGGTGGTAATTTCCGTGCCTCCGCATGCGTTGGGGCAGAGACCGGGTTCCCCAGGAGTCAATTTTGCGCACAACACCGCCTGCGTCCAT
Source organism: Mycena belliarum (assembly GCA_029282135.1). Taxonomy (NCBI): domain Eukaryota; kingdom Fungi; phylum Basidiomycota; class Agaricomycetes; order Agaricales; family Mycenaceae; genus Mycena; species Mycena belliarum. The sequence goes on from JARJCN010000082.1 coordinate 185,408, forward strand.
GATATGCAGCGCTGTTTGGCGGACCAGCCCTGAGATGTGTTTCTGTGGGCCGAGTAAGAAGAGTAGAAACCTTGAATGAACGGAGCAGAGCGCACATAGTCTGGAAAGTGCGCAGTGATGCATAGCATCTCGTATATGGGCATTGCGGACGGAGGGAAGCGCCAGCTTATTCCGATAATGATATTCGAGGAGAGCGCTCGTCGTTTTGACAGCTTTACCTTTTGATCGGAATCCGCCTATCCAAATCTCCCCTCTGGGTCCTGGGAGCAAGCAATGGGAACAGACAGTGTGGCCGCCGCCTACATCGCGGTATATTGCCAAACTATCCGTACTCACTCGCTCGAATCTGATTCTTGCGTGAGGTCACAGTCGCGCACAGACTAGCATGACTTAGTAATGGGATGAACTTGGAATAAACCTGCTTGACATGAATGCAGCTCAACTACAGGTGATGTACGTGGAATAACGACCTCATGGGTAACCTGGGTACGACTAGGCTAGGCTACGCTGCGAAGCCGTGTCTGGGAATCGTAGTACGAGATTCGGACCCTCGTGGATGGGAGAATCATTAGCGCTTGGCACTCTCCCCTTTCGCCGGCGAGACTGGGGATCTTGACGACAATGCCTTGCCGCGCCCAGTCTGGCAAGATCGAGGGTAACCCTTGCCCGCGGTGGCCAATATAGAAGTTCCACATGAACGGTTTACTGTCTTGCAGGTGGCTAGGGAAAGTCGCGTGATAGAAAATCCTGAAACGGGCCAACGTCGGTGGATTTGACCTCAGCATTAGCGGGAGGGGACGGAGCCTGCAATGCGCGTTGCGTTACGCCACAACAAAGAGATAGGGACGCACACCCATCACGACGCCGGAAGCGACAACTTCGTGGATCCTTTTGACAAAAGCTACGGCAGCTTGGAAACTGCCCTCGGTGTTTACGGCCTCGAGGAAGACATCCCGTCGGCGCTGAGCGCTGACGTCGGGCAGCACAGTAGTGAGAAGTTCATCAGGGAACTAGGTCGAGGCGTGAAATGGGACAGATGAAATGTCAGGGAAACTGACTTTTGCAGCAGGACGACTGCGCGCAGCGCTTAACATGCTGGTGGGTGAAAGAGACACATCAGCCTAGCAGGTAAGTTGTACGCCCCCGTGTTGCGCTACATCCAGTGTGGTAGGAGGCAAGTAGGAGGATCGGGCCAGAGGGTGTTTGGTCGTGTCTGGCAGCAGCATGTACATCATCCCATCTTAGCATCGACGACCCAGGATGTCCTACATCACCAGCATGAAGAGAGGACAGGAGGCGAGCGGTACCTGAGACCGATGACCCCAAGTCCGCAGGCCTGGAACTGCCAAGCAATCCAGTGGGGAGTCCAAATGAACTAGTGGCGGAAGGATGTTGCTAATGTTTTTGTGTAGGGGTCGCTGTTGGGAGTGGTGTCTGCACTTGTGCTCCGTGCACGCCGATTTTATTGTGTGGCCCGTGGGGCCACAACGCAGCGAGACACCAGAGATACGTGAACCGGCCGCAGCTCAGCCATCGCAAACGCGGCAATGGACGAACATGTCATTCATACGTGTTGCAGCGCAACAGACCTGCTTCGACTCCCGCCTGGCTGAACGCGGTACAGACATTTAAATAGACTCCAGATACCGTGTCGCTGCTACCTAATCGAAAGCACAACGCAAAAATGACAAGAGTCAGATACGCTTCGCCGGTGGAGGTTGCTGGATCACGCCGCGGCGTGACTATCCTTCAGTGGAATGAGCATTTCCTAAACGGACCTGGTCCGAACTCGTACAGCCGTTTCTTTGCGTCCAGCTTCGTCGTCGTTCGGTCTGCTCTGCTTCAACGGTCGCTGTGGCCATTTCCGCTCATTGACACAGCCCGGGTGGCGTCGGCCACGCCATCCAAGTCCGACCAAGAGGCAGCACGACTCCCAAATCCGAGACGGTTCGTGACGTGATTCTTCGCGGTGCCGAGCTGCAGCCGTCTGAACCGTATCTGTGGCTGGGTTTTTTTTTTCCACAGGGTCGAGCGTCTGTTTGAAGCGGGTCTCGTTCAGCAAGGTGGCCAAGTACTGGCTCAGGCTGCCTCACGCTGCATCTGCCATCCAGTGCTCCCCGAGCTGAGGACCTCGGACGCCATTACATGCACAAGCGCAACCCAGACCAGACTTCTGCCAACATTTTTCTTCCCGGTATCGTTAATTAAATGCTTAATTGACGTCAAAGGGCGGTGGAATAAATGCAGAAGGGCGTTCTCGAGAAGAATCTTTGATTCGTGGGAGCCGGCGCGGATCGGGAACGCTTGATGACTGCGTTGTCAGGCCTTGGGCCACTCGTCCAGGTTTCACCCATTTCTTTTCTCCGTCTTCCTTCTCGTTCTCGTTCACGTATAAACCTTCCAGCCCGTCTTCGTCCCAGCACACCCCTCCCTCGCCTTTCTCCTGCCCCACAATGCCTCAGTCCCCGGCACCATCCCAGTCCCAGTCCAATTCTGCTCAGCTTCGGCCGCATCCTCCTCGCCTGCAGCACTCTCCTTCTATGCCAAACATCTGGTTGGTTGCCGTAATCGTCTAAAACTGCCTCTCATCTTCGTCAGGTTTCCGCCCCACTCTGGTCCCATCCCTCCGCGGTTAACTGAATCTCGTGACGATGTTCTCAAGCGTCCTCCAAGTCCCTCGTCGCCCGACGTTTCTGCGCTCGCGAAGGCTAGTGCTCCTCGCGCTGATCAGCCAGATGGACGGGCTCCTTGCAGCGCCGAAACCGTCGCCGAGAGCGATCAGGTCCAGTGCCTCGTCGCGTCTACTAAAATCGGCAGACGTCGCCGCGTCAACTATGAGCAGTCAACCGTCCTGCTAACACCACCACTTACCCCGTCCTCGAGTATTAGGACGGCCGGCAGCATCGATTCCAATGCCAGCTACCATTCCGGTCTGGAGTCTGCTTTGAGTAGTCTACAACTGGACAATCACGAAGAAGATGTCGGGTTTGCCGATCCGGACACTATTTCCACCCGGTTTTTACTCGTATGTGCCTTGCAAGTGCATTCTTTTGATCTCAACGATGCGCAGATCAGGAATGTCTCGCGAACGGTGACATCGGACGGGTTGCAATTTGCGATCCTTCGTCACCTGGCATCGCCCGGGCTTCCATCGTCAGCCAGTTCGCAGACTCCGGCTCCCAACAATCATCTTCCGGTCATCGACACCATCAAGGGAGTCCTTCTCCGTTATCACGAGTCGCACGGCATCGCCATCCTGGCTTTTTACGACGTTCGACAGGCGAAATCGGCGCAAGCATTGCTCTCTACGCCTACAAACGGAACTTTGGCAGAATGCGTCGGGGAGGAGGCACAAGGCCAGAGAGGATGGCTCGACTGCGCATTTGTCGCCGCCAGGGATCTAGCGGAGGTCCGTGATTCCTGTATGGCCTTCAGTCTTGTTGAGCATCCACTAGATGGTGGGGAAGTCTACATTCTTACAGGAGACGAACGGAGCATTCCTTTTTGCGGTCACGGTGGAAGTAAATGCTAACCCATCCGATAGCCCCGTCCTCGAGGTGAGCCTTTAAGCACCGTGTTGACAATAAGTACCGTGTTGACAACGCAACACCCTTATTTCAAGAATTCCAAGCGCAAGATCACGACTATGACGTTAATTAACCTGCTGAAAGCTTACGGTGGTCTGAGGTCGTTCGGTCCGGCGCCGGACAATCAACAGGTATCTAACGTATCTAAACATCCATCGACTCCCCTCATGTTTCGTAGACTTCGTCACGGATGATCTTCCGTGTCGAATACTACGACGTTCGAGACGCCATTGCTGCTTATTCTGCGTTGGATGGGCAAGTGCTATGTGGCATGCGACTGTCCATCGTAGGACGCGATTCTCAATACCTCGAGGATCAAACCACTCTGAAGATGGATGAAACAGATTCTCGCATTCCATTCCCTGGCTCCACTTCAGACACATCTGCCCCAGCTGTTCTTCTCCAACCGGCTGGACAACATTCACAGATTCGCGAGCGTTTTCTATTTATCGACACCACTGGTAAAGTTAGGCCCAGGAGCGTTAGTGCTGGCCATGAAAGCCTTGAAGACTCCCTCAACCCCGGCATCCATGTCGGTTCCTCCGAATCTCCCCCGTATTTCTATACCTCGCCTTCGACGTCTCCGTCTAGCGGGATTCCTCCCCCGCCTCGAACTCCAGATTCGCACAGCCGGCGAGCGTCCAATCACCTGTTCTTCGATGCTGTCGGAAGGCCATACAATGCCGTATGCACCCAGCCACAGCACACTCCAAATCGACCTCGCAGCGCCAGTGTTACCTCCCCCGCCGAAGCTGCACGCGAACATGCTAGAGAAGAGGATGATGCACCTGCCGACCCGCCCAGCGCGCATGCCCATGCTTCCAATCCTCCGATGGAATACCTCTTTCAGCCCCTCGATCGTCCCCAGTCGGACGCGTTCCCGCAGCCTTATTATAATGGCTCCCCTACCCCGCCGCTCCCTCCCACGTTCCCCTATGCGTACCCTCCGCACCAGCTCATGACCTACCCTGGTTGCCCCCCGTCACCGCTCGGTTATGCATACGAGTACGATCACCAAGCGCACACCAACGCAGTCATGAACATGAACCTCGGGAACTGGGCGTTCGAGCAAGCTATGATGGTTCCCCCGGGCACATATCCAGCATTGCCTTATCCGCCCAACCCCTCCGCCGGTGGCGAGTACTGGCAGGGCTCTCCCTCGCCCGGCCCTCCCCACGCGGGCTACTTTCATTATCCGCCTCATCCCGACAGCCCGCAGCTGTCTAAATTACAGCCATTGGCGCATCCTTCGTTTTCACGCCCGATCCATCTCCCTTCCCCGTCTTCACCCGCTCCTCCCCCGCGCTCTGCTGTACCCCCAAGCGCATCATCGTCGACTGCTGTCAACGCCGCTGAGCGGAACCAGCTGAACCTTGCACGGATTGAGGACGGCCAGGACACACGTACGACGGTCATGATCAAGAATATTCCCAACAAGATGAGCGATAAGGATCTCATAGCGTATATAGCAAGCGTTTGTTCTCGCAAAATCGACTTTCTCTATCTAAGGATGGACTTCCAAAACGGTTTGCATCATAGTACTTGATCGACATTCTATTTTTCTGACCAATACAAACACAGGTTGCAATGTCGGATATGCATTCGTCAACTTTATCAACGTCCAGGACCTCTTGCGCTTTGCCAAAGCAAAGCTTGGGGAAAGATGGTGCGCTTGCGCCTTCCTATAAGCGCGCACGATTATTAATATACGTATAGGAACATGTTCTCTAGCGAAAAAGTCTTACAAATGAGTTACGCCAACTATCAGTGCGTCGGAATTTATCTGTGGCAGGGCCGTGCTCACCAAACACCGCAGGGGGAAAGAGGCATTGGTGGAAAAATTCAAAAACTCATGCATCATGGACGAGCGCGAATCGTGGCAGCCGAAGATCTTCTACTCTGATCCCGGCCCCGAGCAAGGCCTTCCGGAGCCGTTCCCGGCCCCGACGCATCTTAGAAGGAAAGAGCGAAGCTCCTACAACCGTGGGCCTCTCTATGTCCCCGGCATGACCGGGTCCTTGCATTCTCCATTATCTTCGCGGCGCCAGGGCGATGATCATCGGGATCGTGTGCCCCCTGGTCGGCACAGCGAGCGGCCCCGGCGTTTTCGGGATGAACAGAATGATAGGATGGCCCCGGGCTCGTTGGAGGTGAAGAAACCCGGCAAAAGGTAGCCTGGTCACGCAGCTCAGACCAAGGTAGATCAAGGTGTCGACGACCTCAGGCTTATTATTTACTTTACCTTATTTGAGATATTCTGTATTTCCCTTCCTTCCCCTCGTTGGCTTATTTGCATTTCCGCGCCTTAATTGACTTTCTTCTGCATCTACTACACTACCTATAAACCAATCCCAGTTGCTTTTTTTAATGATTCCGATTGCATACTATGGTTCAACCTGTTCTGTAATGATGTCTCAGCAGGTGACTTTCCGCACACACTGTACTCCTCCTGTAGGATATAAGATGTACTGTCATTGCTCAGCGCTCAGATCTCAGATTCGAACAAAACTGAATGTTTTTTTAGTTCAGTTCGGCCTAGTGACGCGTGACAAGATCTATGCATTGAAATTTCACAGGTCACGTCATGTGACCGTCATCCCGGCCCTTTGCCGAAGATCATATCGGAATCCTGAGCAGTCCTGAGCGCTGAGCTCGGGTCTGCTCGGGTGCCCATCCGGCGTCATATGTCCATACCTTGGCAGACCTTGGTAGGACCACCTGTACAAAAAAATCTGATTTTGTTGGAATTTTGGGATTCTTATCCGCACCCCTAATCGGGCATTTCTTATCCGAAAACGCCCCCGGCCTCCGGGCGGAGCAGATTTTACCGAATTTTGGCCCCGGCCTCGAAAAAACACAGAAAATTGCGAAAGATTAACAAATTTCTCTCTCCTGCCCCCGGAGCACCAATGATCCCGGAACGAGTCCTTCCCTTTGGAGTCTAGGTTTTTGAGCTTCAATCCTCGCTGCGGCATCGACCTCACTCACCTTCCTGGATTGTCGGATTGTAATGCCGAGACCGGAGGACCACAAATCTGCCATATCAGGCCTTGATTAGGTCAAATTCGGCACCGTGTTGCGATCAAAATTTGTTCTTGGTCTTGCCTCGGCCCGCGATTGACTGAACCAAAGAAAAATCTTATCCGGATTGGACCCGGCCTCGCTAGCGTATTATCCGAATTTTGTACCAGGCCTTGCGGCTCGATACTGGTGTTGGTGGGCGAAAATAAAAAATTAAAGCAATAAAGATACTAAATACCACACGTGATACCCGGGGATCTCGGAGATCTCACTCTTATCCGGCCTGGTTATCGAGGCATCCTCGGACCTTTCCGAACATCAATGTTGTCGGCAAAGATGATTTCGATACTGAAATAAAGTGCAAAAAAAACTTAGGGAAGCCTCAGAAACTCTAAGAAAAGGGGGGTGACATCCGGAAACAGCTCGGGATGTTCACAAATATTCTTATTATTTTACAGTGTGCCCTTCCCCCACAATTTTATTAACAGGATACTGATCGGAGTTTCAAGATACTGAGCGGATCTCGAACGTCGTATCACCGCGGGCGGGCACGAAGCCGGTTTCCCAACATTTGCTGATTTTCCAGCATTGTTGCTTCTACGCAAACAGACTCAAGATTCTAGAGGCTTGACTCAATTTCATTTCTGTCTCTCTGCAGTTGCATGCATGATGTTTTGTTCTGGCTCTACAAGTGCCATCAAGGTCCCACATCCCCGGCTACGAGGACCGAGCGATGTGCTCCCACTGTAATGTGGAGGAGTCCCTACAACATATCCTCCTGGAATGTACTCGCACCGGGCAGCAGCAAGTCTGGGACCTCGCCAGTGATCTCTGGAAGCTGAAAACCGGTACCGCCCTTCCCCCCCTCACGCTCGGGGGGGTCTTGGGGTGCGGCCTCGCGAGGCTAGAAGTGGAAAGCAAGTCGCGGCCGTCAGGCCTTAACCGGCTTTACCGGATCCTGATATCCGAATCATTCTATTTAATCTGGCGGCTCCGTAACGAGTGCGTCATATCCAACGACGGCACGCCCCCGTCCGCAAGCGAGGTCCACAATCGCTGGGTCTTCTCCCTCAACGAACGACTCGACATCGACCGCTACCTCGCCTGCGCGTCGTCCATCGACAAAAGATCTCGAGTTCGGCCCGCGCTCGCCCTCAGCACGTGGCACCGGACTCTACTTGACGAACGCTCGCTGCCACCTGACTGGCTCCGGGCACCCAGGGTTTTAGTGGGTATTCAGACGTTGTCCTCCGTCGCGGCTCCTAACCGACGGCAGAGGCATAGCTAATAACGTTAATTAAACTACGGCTTACAAACGTCCACCTGAGTCCCACACTACGGCCACCCGCCGTGTGCATAATCGCATTTCCCCGGGGTGGTTCCCCTTTTTCTTGAACTGGAGGTCGAGATCCCTCCACACTTACGCGACCTAGCAGGCTAACCAAGTTAGTTGTGCTACGGTTGACACCGTACCACCAAAAAAGAAAAAAAAAAAAAAAAAACAAGTGCCATCAAAGTGCCATCAATGTTGGGAAGAAACCCAGTGTCTTCTCGTATCGATGACACTTCAGGCCCTGAAGAGAGGTAAAGTGTATACCTGGCTTGCTTCCCAATAAGACTTACCCAAGTGTCCGAGCTCACCACAGTTCATTATATCTGTAGAAGATTAACCCATTGAGGATTCCCATTTAGGATTTCCTGGTTCAAGGTGCAGGTTATTGAATCGAAAGGGACAGAATACAAATGTTTCTAGCCCCAAACTTTACTTCTCATACCAACTTGACTCAGACCTCATCTGAAGCTCCAAGAGGCAAAGGACATGCAGAAAATAAAAGATGCCAGCTCGCAGTCTCGAACCCACTAGCATCACGTCGTGATGGCACTATTTGAACTCCGCTCAGTATCCAGTATTCAGTATCGGCCACTGACATGAGTATCGAGCCGGCCTTGGCTCGATACTGGTGTTGGTGGGCGAAAATAAAAAATTAAAGCAATAAAGATACTAAATACCACACGTGATACCCGGGGATCTCGGAGATCTCACTCTTATCCGGCCTGGTTATCGAGGCATCCTCGGACCTTTCCGAACATCAATGTTGTCGGCAAAGATGATTTCGATACTGAAATAAAGTGCAAAAAAAACTTAGGGAAGCCTCAGAAACTCTAAGAAAAGGGGGGTGACATCCGGAAACAGCTCGGGATGTTCACAAATATTCTTATTATTTTACAGTGTGCCCTTCCCCCACAATTTTATTAACAGGATACTGATCGGAGTTTCAAGATACTGAGCGGATCTCGAACGTCGTATCACCGCGGGCGGGCACGAAGCCGGTTTCCCAACATTTGCTGATTTTCCAGCATTGTTGCTTCTACGCAAACAGACTCAAGATTCTAGAGGCTTGACTCAATTTCATTTCTGTCTCTCTGCAGTTGCATGCATGATGTTTTGTTCTGGCTCTACAAGTGCCATCAAGGTCCCACATCCCCGGCTACGAGGACCGAGCGATGTGCTCCCACTGTAATGTGGAGGAGTCCCTACAACATATCCTCCTGGAATGTACTCGCACCGGGCAGCAGCAAGTCTGGGACCTCGCCAGTGATCTCTGGAAGCTGAAAACCGGTACCGCCCTTCCCCCCCTCACGCTCGGGGGGGTCTTGGGGTGCGGCCTCGCGAGGCTAGAAGTGGAAAGCAAGTCGCGGCCGTCAGGCCTTAACCGGCTTTACCGGATCCTGATATCCGAATCATTCTATTTAATCTGGCGGCTCCGTAACGAGTGCGTCATATCCAACGACGGCACGCCCCCGTCCGCAAGCGAGGTCCACAATCGCTGGGTCTTCTCCCTCAACGAACGACTCGACATCGACCGCTACCTCGCCTGCGCGTCGTCCATCGACAAAAGATCTCGAGTTCGGCCCGCGCTCGCCCTCAGCACGTGGCACCGGACTCTACTTGACGAACGCTCGCTGCCACCTGACTGGCTCCGGTGTGATGCGGACTGCGGCGCTACCGAGGGAATGGGTGTGGGTTTCGGTCGGTGGCCTGTTCGTCCTCTAGGGGGTTTGTAAGAGCGTGGTCCCTAGGGCGTCTGGCACGTTGTAGGCAGGCTTATAGGCAGTGAAAACCGCGGGTGTGTGTGTGTGCGTGGGTTGGGAGCGCGAGGCTCTTGTGGTTTTGTGTGGAAAACCGCGGTTGGCGCAGGAAAGTCGCGGTTTGCCGGGCTATGTCAGTGAAGAATACGGTGTAGAAAGTGAAGATACCTGTTCCGCTAGGACGCAATGTCGCCGATGCGCTCCTTCAGAACCTCCAAAGCCTCAGTGCTTCGACCTAATCCAATGCCTCTCCCCTTTGAACGGGGCACGTGATCGTGTCGGTGGGCGAACCAAGGGGTTCGCTCGCGAGTGACTTTGACGTCAACGGTCTCCGGTGCGGAGGGTGAGTCCGGTCGTTTGGTAGACGATTTGCTAGGGGGAAATCCGCGGTCGAACCCTTCCACTACGACACGGAAGGACCTGTGTAGGAAGAAATGTCGCGACGCGGTGCGGGGTGTGTGAGCGCGAGCCTGGTGGCTTTTCAGGCTGCGTGAGGGTGGGAGTAGAGTGCCTTGGAGGACAAGCTTTGAGATGCGAAGAAGGTGTGGTCGTGGTCAATCCTTATTGGTGTGGGTTTTAGATACACAAAGTAGTGGGGGAGAATCCTAGCCCAGGAGTGAACTACTGAAACGCCCCTCCCTTGCCTGTCCTTTATGCCTTGCTCGCACCGCCTTCTCGAGACGCGCGTCCCTCAAGATCCGCCCGCCCGAGCTTCTGGTGTTTGAGGCTGACAGCTTGAGAGCTTCTCTGTGGAGAGGAATGTCGCGGGTGAGCGACCAAGTCGCGGTTGTTCGGTGTTCGTTGGTGGTTTTCTTTGTAGTGTGGTGTTCGCGCCGTCGTTACGCGGCTAGGCGGCGCTTGGCGATCGCGATTGCGTCGGAGGAGAGCGTGGTCGAGGTGCGCCGAGGTCCCAAGGTCCGGAAACCGCGTGCTCCCGTTGCTCATGGCGCTCAAGTCGGTCGCGGATTGTGGTGGTATTCGTCATGTGTCGCCCTCGTTTGTGGTGGGGCCGGCGTCGGTCGTGGTTTGTCGAGGCTCGGTCGAGAGCGTACAGTCTTGAGCGCGGGGTGTGAAAACCGTGGTTTTTGTAGAGAGCGAGATAGGGGCTGGTGGTTGGTTTCGTGGTTGTTGTGTCCTCCGTGGCGGCCGTGTGGGTGGTCATCGGGACCGTTTCAGGGGATCGCGTGGGCATGGTTGGTACTTGTTGTGGGTGTGCGAGGAGCGGCGAAGTGGGGATCGAGTGGAATTGTCGCGACATTGCGTTGCCGGATTAGGAAACCGTGGTTGCTCGTTCGGGAAATACGGGCAGTGTCGTGTTGTGGGTGTCGTTGTGGTGGTTTCTGTGACGCTGTGCCATAGCCAGAGCACCATGGGTGCTCACACCCCCTCTCAACTTTTAAATGTCGACCATCCCTGGTCGACGAGACCATAAAAGAACCCAGCGCAGTAATCCAACCCATACTTTCCGGACCTCCTCATGGATGCCCAAGCCAGCCGCCGTCTTATCGCCACGAATGTTCAATGGCCGCTGGACCGTTTCTTCATTCCGCCCGGCGGTCTTGCCCAATTTCTTCATGAAAATCTCCGGTTTAAGGTCTTCGTTCTGATGACTTGTCTGTTTTGCGATGGATCCGCAACCGAGACCGTGGGCAGCCTCGACCGCGAGCAACGTGCTGAGATACGCGCCCGCGTCCGCGACCTGGTGCGTCATATGGTGAGCAATATTCCTCGCGACCTCGTTGTCGGACAGGTTATGATGCCTCGCAGTTTTTCGCAGCGCAAATTCGACAAAACGAGTTCCGCGTTGCGTTGACGGCGGTGGTTGTGCCAGGGGAAGCGTCGTGGATGTTCCATATCATGCTCGTTATCTTCCACGTTATTGGTTTCGACGGGGACGACAGTGTCCTGGGCGCGGCCGATGGTCTAGCGGGACCCGAGGCGACGGAGCTCAAAGTTGCGAACGCGCAGGCGACGTTTCTTCTCGGCGCCGCTCTTACGACATATCTGCAAGATCTCAAGGATGGTCGTCCCGCGGTCCTGGATTATCCTGATTATGACCATAGCGGCATGGTTTCCCGACAATTTTCAGCGCGGATGCTGCCGGCGTCGTTCGACCTTATCCCGCAGGAACCGATGCTAGGACCAAATTTCGACATGCTGGAGCGTCTCGCCGCTTGGCGCTTTGGAACTTTGGGTTTGGTGACGGAGAAAACCGCGAGAGTGTCGGGTGATGACGCCGAGGACGCCGTGTTTTCAGAGGCTAGTCTTGTGCACGAAATACCGCGCGCGAGCTGTCCTCCGGGGCGCGTTACGGAAGAACGCCCGTTTACGCCGACACCGCCTGGTTTGCCCAAGAAACCGCTACCGCGGCGCACCCGTCGTCGACTTCCGTCGTCGATCGTCGTTGATAATGGCGCCCCGATCTCCGTTGCGTTCCCGCCTGCGCTCATGATTCGTATGGGAGGCGATGGACATTTCGTGGTTCACAAGCAGGATGAAGTTGATGGGTTTTCGTCGTCGGGGTCCATGCCGGAATTGCGCAATGTGTCGGAGACGTCTGATTCTTGTGTGGCGCGCGATAGTAATTGAAAGTCATTTTTCCCGGGTTTCCAACATGACGTTAGCGGTATCGTTTAATCCGCATTTTCGGTGCGCGTTTTAATCAGGGGGTTCCAGTAGAATCCGCGGGTGTCCACGATGCTTCCGGTGTAGCGTTCCGGCGATTTTGAAGAATTTGATAAATCGATCGACGGAATAATCTCCCGGTTGATGCAGATGCGAGGCAATTCGTCGTGTTTCCGACTCTCATGTCGTCTGGTTCCTTTATCGATGTAGGCGTCCTTGCCGACATTCTTCGCGCTCTCTTGCTCGCGCCCGAGCAGCTTAGGGACAGGCACTGGATGCCCGACACAACAGTCGCGGTTTTCCTGCGGAAGCGCGTTCGCCCCGTGGTTTATTTCCTACAAGTCCTAGTTCATGGGAGGCCCACGGAGCGGCGAGCTTCGGCGGATCTGTCGCCATCCGAGGAGCAGAACGTCCGCATGGTTATTTTGAATATGCTTGGAACTGTTGTGAGTTTTCGTGCCCGTTGTTTGGGTTGGAAACCGCCGCTGACGCCGAACTGCGCTTCGTCGGTGCTGGTTTTTCAGCGACTACTCGGTCGAGCGCGATTTATCGCGACTGAGCAAATAAGGTGCCGTGGCCTCCCGTTAGTGGACGTTGCGGAAGTCGGACGCGACTTCGGGATCCCCGCTCAGAGCACCCGCATGTTCGCCATTATTTTCGATCTTCTGGAGCGGTTTCCCCCACAGGACGATGCCGACCGTCAGGCGTACTCGCTGATGGGCCCGATCCTGGCGAATTTGCACGACTTGGCACGGCGGGAGGCCATCCGCAGCGGCGAGCCCACGGAATTCCCGGAATACGACGTCCGTGGCGACATCACTGTCGATGGTACGGCCTTCCAATTTCCAGCCATCGCCGGGGATATGCACGGTGAGCGTGCTGCACGCGTGAAACCGCGACCGACTCGTATTAATTCTCCCGTAGTTGACCGTTTCGTCAGGCGTCAGGGGTAAGAAGCGTGTGATTGGCGGTGGTGATGGAAGGGAAGTCCGAATCGGGCAAGTAGTGGAATCGTTGCCGAAGTCAGTAGATCTGCCCAAAGCGGTCGTCCGGTATAAAAGCTCGCGGTTTTCAGGCGAAAGCCACGACTTTTCTGGCTATGAGCGCCACCGACGTCCTCCGGGCAGCGACGTCTAGGTTCGCGGTTCGGGAAGAATTCCAGAATCTTGATATCCCTACGCTCGGCGCGCTTCATGAATTCTCCTGCCTTCCGTTTATTCGGCGGCTTGTCGCGGAACAGCTTGAACCGATGCTTCAGTACTATGTGCGCATCCGCGAGCAGCTTGTGAAGAGTTTGAAGGCGCGTCCAGAGACGGACCGCAACATGACGAGGCAATGGCTGCGATCGTATATGGAGCATGCGGTGCGTTAGCTTGAGGTGATAACCGCGGAATTCACTGATTCCAAGACTTGTTTCGGACGTCCAGGGCAATCTTTCCGATGTTATCATCCGGTACAAGGACCTGGCCGACGCTCGCCGTATTCCGACGCCTCCTATTCCGTGGTTGCAAATAATCATGCGGGCTGAGCAGAAGTTTGGATTCGCCGGCGATGAGGAACCGATACCGCGCGCGGTTTGTCGCGGAAAACTCTGCGCCGTTTTTCTGTATTCTCTGGACCTTCGGCAGAATGCGGTGGACCGGATGTTTATTGGAGATGGGACGATGAAGATTGCCGAGATTGAATTTTCTGGGAGGGATCCAATAGTGGAGGAGGGCGAGATATAAAAGCCCGAGGTCAATCGGCGGTTTCCCAGCTCAATTTTCCTCGCGCTATTCCCGATGTATTTTCCCCAACTTGAAGAATTCGACGGCGCGTCGTTTGGTGATACCTCGGCGGACTATGTTTCCCCCGCTCGTCCTCGCTCGGTCGCGGAAATCGTCGCTTTTGATCAGACAATCCTTGCGCGTCTTTCGTATGCCGCCGAGATTCGAAGGGAGGCCATCGAATATTCACACGCGAAGGACGGGGTCATCGCGTATATCGTCCAAGTTCTTCGGCCGTTTGCAGAACTTATCCACGTCTGCATCCCGTCGAACGCCCTTTCCGTGGACCAACTGCCGTTTGGCACATACGAGCAACTGCGACGTTTCGTTGTCGAGTTCATAACGCAGGCGGTGAGTTGTTGTTCCTTCCCCTCTGGTTTCGGCACGCCACGGTTTCGATCTTGAGCTGAAATACCGCGGTTTTTCCAGGGAATCGTGTATGATATCGCGGTTGAACATGCGAAGGCGTTTCGTCTGTCCTTGCAACATATCGATAGTCGCGCTGTGTGGTCGCTTTCCCTCGCGCTCAATTTCGACGCTCGGTTCGGAAATATCTCTGCCGGTTATCACCCGCACACCCGCGAGCATTCGATATCGCGTGTTCGAAGTGCGTTGACTCTCGCGAACAACAGTAGTGGCGCCGATCTGGACGTGGACCTGTCGATGCTCTCACTGGGGGCAAGCTATGATTTGCGGTACCTGCAAATTCTGCGCAAATCCCGCGCAAATTCAAAAATCTCTTATTATACACATGGTCATTTGCAGGCTGCGCAAATAGTGCGCACATTTTAGATGTGCTCAACAACTGCACAAGATTTGCGGGTGCCGCAAATTCTATATAAGGGTTCTATCTGCGCATTAAAGGAACACTATTTGCCGAAGTCGCAAATTTAGAATTTGCGCACTGCGCAAATCAGAAGCAAATCAGAACACCAAACATATAAACACCTACTATAAAAGGCAATTTTTACATCAAATCCTAGACAGGTGACCTCCTGGGATTTGATTTATTGCTTCTTGGATTCAGTCCAAATCAAGTTAAGTGTATCATGTGCAAGAGGAACGAGTCCCAGAAACAGGTGACCAGCTTTGTAAAACTATATGTTTGTAACAGCTATAGGACCAAGGACCAGTCACCCAGGCTGGTGGTCTTGTGATTGCTTCTGTCCTAGTGGCATTGAAAGCAGGGAAGGTAAGAGATACCCAAAATTCTATCTGCAATCAGATTAGTTGCAAAATATGATTTCGGGTCATTTGACTCGGGCCGGGCCGGCCCGGGATCACGTGATGCCACGGGCCGGAGCTTTCGTCAAATCAAAATTGATTTGACGAGAGCTCCGGGTGGTGGACGGCCCGGAATCAAGTGACCTCATTTTCGCAGTTGAAAAAGTTAGACCACTACAGGATTCGAACCGCTGCTCTCAGGCAATATGCAGAAATTCGGACAGATACAACACTACCACTGCACTAGAACACCCTTTTACAAAGCTATCTTTTGGTCTATCCCATCTAACTCCATACATTTTTGCCGCATCTAAACAAGTGCCTGACAATGTCTATGGCAAGCTATCAGATTGATTATGGAATAAAGATTAGGGCTCATTGAGACCATTCCTCTTCATTGAATGATCCATAGTCTACTCAGCTCACAAATTGCAAAATACTTGACCAAACCCAGTTCAAAAATGTAAAGAAAATCTCTAACTCCAGGGGCAAAGTTGTAGGGTTTGTTGAGGGCCCTGATATTCATCTATGACCTATAGCCCAATTGTCTTACTTGGCTCACAAAACACAAGAGACCTCTACCAAACACGGTTCAAAAATCATTACTTCATCTTGAAAAATTGTGACTTTGGTTTTGGACGCTCATCAAGAACATTCAGAAAACATCCAGATTTGTCTGAAGACCCTTAGTTCAATTGGCTTAGTTGGTTCACAAAATGCAAAATACCCAACCAAACACTGTTCAAGAATGATGATAACTTCATTAGAAAAGGGTTAGGTCAGGAAGAGGGTGACCAGGTAAGTACAGAGGGGGTGGTCTATGGGTCAGAAGCAGATGCCAATGAGTCGGTGTGACTTGTCTGAGTAACTTTCTACCATTCGGTGAGCGGCTACCCGGTATTTATCCCGGTACTGATGGTGTTCATCGTACTTCGGGCATTTTCGATCCCTTGCGAAATGATTGTTTCCACCTGTGAAGCGGCCTAGCTTCGGCACAGGTGCTTCTCGCAGGCAATGAAGGGAAGCCAGCCCCGGCGGATGAGCCAGGAGCTAGCGGGCCGCTATTTCAGGCCGGAGGATGGGATAGCGGAGCCTGTAACCCTGGCAAAAGGGATGGTGTCACCCGCCATCGAGCTCATATATCCTTGAGAGGAGAGCAGATATGGGTGCTCAGCCGTAGAGGGGGTTCTGGGAGTCACACAGATGTCCAACGGCTCAAGCAAAGCTCAGGACATCATGGTGTGCGATAAGATAGAATGCTTATATAATAAGGTAGCAGCCATCCATTTGCTGTAAATGTCACGTGGCGTTACTTTATGTGACTGATCTGGCCAAATTTGGGCAATTTGTTTGAAGAATTGTCGCAGAAAATCAGTAGCCGACGTGAGCCTTAATCGTGCCATGAATCAGTAGTAATATATCCTTAGAGTAACTGAGGAACAGGGCTTAATATTTGGTGTAGTGAAAAACACAGAGTTCTTGTGATAAGCCTCAAAGGCACCAGACATTCGACAAAACATCAAATTGATACATGTGAAGCTGTACAAAAGATACACAGAATGATGTACAATGCTGTTAGAAGAATATACTAGGGCTACAGGATCTATAAAACAATGATATCAGACAATTTGAGCTTCGTCAATCTATAATAGACTCCGGAAGTACATGGTGGCCGTGATACTTTCGAGCAGCTCAAGCGGCCTGGCGTCCATTAAGGCCTTTGTGATTTCGGCTTTGCAGACATGCTAGAAGGCCCAAGTATGCCAGCAGACGCGTCAAGGTGTAAGTGATATGTAAATGTAGCGCGTTCTGGGGTGATTACAGCACAAATTGTGCTTCTTGTCCTTTCAGACCCAAAATTTCCCGGACTCGTCGGTTCCTAATCACTTTAGGGTACTTTATCTACAAAATCATGGAACCGATTAGCTCGGAGTGATGTCCCTATTATTTGCGGTCCATTTCTCGAGAAATTACCTTATTTGGATCTGTCACACCGAGTCACATGACCTTGACAGTAAATGGATGGCCGCTACCTTATATGATGGCAGTGAGACCCGCGGAATCCTGACTAAGCTACCTAATTTGGTCAGATCCTCTGTGCATGCTCAATAAGATGCTCCGGCGTCACAGTGCCCCCCGCATGTTCAGAGGAAATGCACCGAGATTGCAGAGAATTCTTGCCAGTCATGTTGTGGAACTGAATATCTGCTGATGTTCAGCCCTTGGAAAAAAAATTGGTCAATCTTTCAGATTGTCATCTTCGTCCTGTTGCCGAGCGGAGCATCAACAACTTGCCAGTGACGCCAATCCCTCATGGCTGTTGCCATCTGGATAAGAGGGGATGTAGCTCCCTGCTTGAGGAGTAGCACTCTGAGTACGGGCGGCCAGGCTCTGTCCTCCCATATCCATTCCTTTGGCCTTGGTAGTCAACTCCCAGCAACATTGCATCACCCCATCTAGGCTCGATGCACGCTCTATAGCTTTGCTGAGCGCAGGCTGAATGGAGGAGATAGTCCTATAATATCCCCCCTACAGCCCCCCACTTCTTTTTCGTGCATTCTCGAGATGCCATCGAAGAAATGTGCAACAAAGAATTACCCCAAAACGGGTATGCCCCAAACAATGATTACTTGAGTTCAAATCCGCTCGGTGGAAAAAATTGTGGGCAAAATTTTTAGAGGCAAAACCGAACTTGCGCATTCAGAGCTAGAGGTATCTTGAAAAGGAGTTGGAGACTCAAAAAAGATTTCCCCAAGGAATAGGTATGTGCGCAAAGAACTGCAATCCAGTTGGAAATAACGAGGGTTAGGTTGCAACACAGTGGCCCCCCAGATTGCAGTGGAAAAGAAATTGAGCTGGCAGATTGGAGGAAAGAAATGATGAAATTGGGCAGCCCCCCAGTGTGCACACAGTGGCTTCTCAAAGCACCATTGAAGAATCATAGCAGGAATTCCTTGCATTTGGGACTCAAACCACTTGCCAAACAAGAGCAATGTACTCTCGCCGGAGAGCTACACCCTGGACCACGCCCCATTGCTCCACATAGAGTCCCAGCGGTAGCTTCATGAGGGTCAACTTGATCAGCGCCAGATTCCGTAACATGCAGCAACGAGAGCATGCCGGATACGGGGCCATTTCACGCCAACAAGACCCAGTCTCGAGCATCGAGCGCAAGATCTGCTTCCTCGGGCGAGGGTATTCTCGAAGCCCTCATTGTCCAGGAACACAGGTACCCAGCTAGATGGTGGTGCGCGGCCTTTGCAAGGGCCCACGTAAAGGTCCGTCTGAACTGTGTCCTTGTTGAATACCGTGCCAAGGATAGGGGAATGTCCTGAGTACCGGAATGACCAGAAGTACCGGAAGCGACCGGAAGGACGGGGGTATTCAAGGGGGATCACAACACCACAGAGAGGCTGGGTGAGTGACTACCTGACGAGCCCGGGAGAGAGCAAAGAGGACCGGAAGAACCGGAGTCGACACAGAGAATAGCTGAGAGGCTAAACAACATTTATAATCAAACTGAAGTACTGTACATCGTAGCGGCGCTTATATACTAAGTGCGAGGGAAGATTATGTAATCGGAATGCCGCTACTATAATTGGAAAGGTCAAAGCAAAGTCCAAAAGAGGTAAGCAAATGGAAGCATGGAGCATATGGCGGGATGGGCATGTGATCATACCGGAAACAAAGGAAAGACCATCAACGGGAAACGCTCAGTAATCCTTCATTGCGAAAAACCCGATTGGTCGGCGGATTGCGCGCAGCCCCCTGAGGGGCGCGCTGTGAGCACCCATGGTGCTCTAGCTATGGCACAGCATCACAGAAACCACCACAACGACACCTACAACACGACACTGCCCGTATTTCCTGAACGAGCAACCACAGTTTCCTAATCCGGCAACGCAATATCGCGACAACTCCACTCGATCCCCACTTCGCCGCTCCTCGCACACCCAGAACAAGTACCAACCACGCCCCTACGGTCTCCTGAAACGGTCCCGAAGACCACCCACACGGCTGTCACGAAGGCCACAACAACCACGAAACCAATCACCAGCCACTATCTCGCTCTCTACAAAAACCACGGTTTTCACATCCCGCGCTCAAGACTGTACGCTCTCGGCCGAGCCTCGATAAACCACGACCGACGCTGGCCCCACCACAAACGAGGGCAACACATGACAAATGCCACCACAATCCGCGACCGACTCGAGCGCCATGAGTAACGGGAGCACGCGGTTTCCGGACCTTGGGACCTCGGCACACCTCGCCCACGCTCTTCCCCGACGCAATTGTCAAGGGACGCCTCCGGATCAGCCCATCCGGAGGCCCGGAACCGTCACCTACCACCGTCCACCGCCGTTCCTACACCCGCACTCCAGCCGCATGGTTGCCCGCGGTCACCCGCGCCCATTATGGTCGCTCCAGTCGTGCGGTTGTCCCGGTCGCGCGGTCGCGCGGTCGCTCCGGTCACCGTTCCGGTCCCGCAGTCGTTCCGGTTCCGCGGTCGCTCTGGTTGCGCAGCCACTCCGGTCATCCTGGCCATTCCGGTCACGCAGCCGCCCCAGTCCTGCCGTCGCTCCGATCGCATGTTCCCTCCGGTCGTTCGGTCGCTCCGGTCGTGGTTCCGGTTCCCCCGGTTGCTGCTCCGGTAGCTCCGGTCGCTCCGGTCGCCCCGGTCGCTGCCCCGGTCCCGCGCGGTCACGGTTCCGGTCCCCGCACGGTCCCGCGGTCCCGCGGTCCTGCGCCCCGGACTCCAGCCGCCCTCGCCCTACACCACTCCCCGCTCCGGTACATCGGCTTCCGTTCGTCCCCCGGAGGCCTCGGTTCCTACGCAGTGCATGCCACGTACCCAGTCCCCCATCTTCCCCTTGCCGCTTCCGCCTCCTCCCTGCCACCGTCCCCGAGAGCGGTATCTCCGGGAAGGCAGTCATGCCTTCCCGCACCCCATAGAGCTCCAGCTCCACACCGGACGTGGTCTACTGCCGTATAGGCTCGCACCAGATACCAGCACCTCCAGTGGTATGTCCATCCCCTCCCCCGTGCCCGGCTTCGGCAACCGGTGCCTCCGCCCTCCTTCCGGTCTAGCCGTTGACCTCTCCCCCGGATGTGGCCTACTGCCGTATAGGCTCGCGCCAGACACGGCAACTCGGAGTTGCCGTACATCCACCTATCCCTTCCGACCCCGCCTCCTCCATCCCCTCTCCTTGTTGTCCGGCTCGGTGATACGGGTCGGATCTGCCGCCCCCTCGTCAGGTCGCTTTTTGCGATTTATCACTTAACCAGTACAACTGCTAGTACTTCGGTACTAGTACTGAGTACTTGGTACTTGAACCCTGTCCGGTGACATACAGTTAGAGTCAGAGCGGAGCTCCGAGCTGCTGATTGTGTATTGACCATGCCGGAGAAGCCGTATCATGTTTAGACAAGTACTTATGCTCTGGGTCCTACTAAACGGGGACTGTCATATTGCTTGCTAAGACCTCTGTGCGGTCATTAGTGAAGTACGAGTTCTTCCCAGGACTTGGACTACACTACGAAAGCTAGATACCATACCCAGGAGAATACCCACAAAAGCCTTGACAACTTTGGAGACCATGACTATACCCAAGGGACTGGATGGCCACAGTCCACTAGACAGGCATGAACCAAGTAGTAGGGTTCAAGGCCGCGACGTGCAGAGCAGTCCTTCAGAGTACTCTAGGAGTACTTGGGAACTATAGAGAGCAATAGACGCATGGATTGCTAGGAATGACAGTGATCGGCATAGTACTTGGCACGTCAACGAGACATGTGACCAGTACGACGCGATCTGAGAAGTCAAACAAGGACAAAGGTTGTTCGACGAGAAGTCCACAGTACCTGTAGGAATGCCGAGAAGACCTCTGGAGAGGTCTGGCCCACACGAACTGAGTCGGACGGAGTCAAAACCAGTAGGCTAGGAGATTAGCAGACGAACCAACCCCGGAACATCGGTCAAAGCGGTCGCCCGCTGCGGCAGCAGTTCTAGTGGAGCGGCAAAGCACGCCATCGGGCTTTACAAACCAAGCCGAAGTGCGGCATCCTCTACAAGTACTTGGCAAGTACTCGGGAGCACTAGACAGTGCTCTTGGCCTGGCCTAGAGTTTGCAAATATACCACAACGGGTCTCTGGAGTTCTCACGGCGCGAGGATCCGGACCAGACCGGCTCTCAACAGCCAATCATAGACGTTCCCGGGATCCGGACTTGTTTCATCTTATCTGTTTCACTCTGTCATCGTCGTCATTTCTATCTGTCATGTATTTCCCGGAAAACCTATAAAATAGCAAGTAGTAGCCGCAGTACAGGAGTTCATCCTTGCCCCCCAGATCGTGCCCACAGACTGCCTGCAGTCCAAAGTACTATCCCACGGTGTTGGTGTCCTCTGTAACTGAGCGGAGATTGTTTGTCAATAAAACATTATCTGTTGGTTTCATTAAGAACTTGACCTTGAGAGGTTGTTTCGCTTGAGGACTTGTGATCAGTAGTAAACTACTCAACTCACTTGTGAGACCCCGTAAATCCTTTGTCTATAGTGTCAAAGGTCGCACAGACAGTTCCCCGCTTTAGAAAGGGCTGTTGTGTAGGACTATTGATACAAGACCCCGTTTAGCAGGCTTGTTGTAGTCAGCTCGTCGCAGACAGTTCCCCGTATAGAAAGGGCTGTTGTGATAGAGGGCCAGCATTGATACAAGACCCCGTATAGCAGGCTTGTTGTGCTCTGCCAGACCTCTAAGAACTCGTTGGATCTCTTAGAACACTACCATCTTTCACCCACCCCGTATACCGTTCCCTCGGTATCTGTGGAGAGAGTTCTAGTTTAGTTGTTCCACAACTACTGGAAGTACTTGGGAGTGCTCTAGAGAAGTCGCATTCGTGTGCAGGCCTTGTCCCAGACCGTTGATCGCGAGATTACATCTTACCTGTATATCTCAGGGTGACCCGAACTCATTGTTGGTACCGAGTATTGGTTGTGTGTTGTGTGTGTGTTGGTTGAGTTAGTTGTAGTGTGTTCACGCGCACTAGTTCTAGTCTTAGTCTTCGGCAGCCCATACTCAGGTGCACCGTTTCATCTGGAGCCCACCGCGAGGGTCCATTTGTTATTTCGCGAGTTGAGACAAAAGCCGATCACTTTGTGATTGCAAAAGAGTTCTTTCAAAGAACCAGTTGGTTGGAGTTCTTCTACCTAGAAAACTTCATAGAGACCCCCTTCGTTGACAACCTGTCTTTTGGGCCAAAACCCAGACCTCAGACCGTTGACAAAAAGGCCCCAAAGCCGAGAACTTCTGATACGACGGAGTTCAACGTCCCAGGACCTAAAACCCGGAAAACACAGAATTCGCAGAGTGCTGGTTACAGTGCTTTGAATCTTGCAGGACCTTCGAGACGCAGTACTACTACTTTCAGTGGTCGTGAGCAATCACAAGCCAGAGATCGTACTAGCACAAACTCCGAGTCCCAGACCCGTAGAGACCTTCCGGTTCACGGTGACAATAGTGTGACACCTCGTTCCACGAGCCCACCCGTTGTTCAAACACCACCTACGAGTCCCAGAGCTCTTGAAGAACTTCCGAGTACTTCAGGACAACCGCAGGCTAGCACTTCGAACTCGCAAGCCTTTAACAACCCGTCTATTCGAAACCCGATTACTACTGTTCAACCACAGTTAAATATGGTTATGGATAAGACGAAGTTGCCGGTTAATTTCGGCAGAAATGCCCTGTCTTTTGATGGAAAACAGCCGGAAGAACTAGAGAAGTTCCTCGAGACCGTTGAGGACATCTTTGGTGCTGCGCAAGCTACTTCCGATGAAGATAAAAAGCATATCGCTTTGCGGTACTGCACAGCCGAGACAAAACGAGAATGGGATGCATTTGAGACCAGCATGGATGGCTCGACTTGGGAGGAGTTCAAAAGCCAAGTAATTGCGAACTACCCCGAGTGCAGAGAGAACCGTGAAGGCTCATTTGCGCTCCTGGAAAGATTGTGCAAGAAGCACCGACGGGATCCCGTTGGGGACGATCAGTCCTTGTACATGAGATTCCAACGGCAGTTCAGGGCAGAAGCACTTAAACTACTTCACCCGAACAATCGTATCTCGAACAGAGAACTTGTAACAAAGTTCTTTGATTGTTGTGACCCAGAACTTGTGAACCAAGTTAGAAGTCGTTTGCGGATAACTTCCACGGCGGACCTTCCTTCGCGTGTCGCGTTGAAGGAGGCGACTGCTGCAGACAAAGCCGGCACGGCAACAGCTTCTCAAAAAGAGCTGATTTCCCGCCTGACTAGTTGGAAGAGTAATCGGGACGACAAGTTCTACTGGACAGATGTTCTAGAGATCTCACACGAAATTGTCGAGGAAGAGGCCGTGTCTTTTTACAACACGGAACGGGCCGAGGCGAAAGCCCGTAAGAGCCAGAAACCTGCAGTGCTTTTACAGTCGCAGGAAGAGAGAACTAAGCCTAGACTCGAGGAGTCTTTTAAGGATCAGTTGGAGTCCGCAATCGCGACAGCGATGGACAAAGTTGAAGTCAAAAATCATCAGAAGTGGATGGAACATCAGACTGTCTTGGACGAACTTCGAGCTGGGAGATCTCAGACTCCGGAGCCAGTCGCAAAGACATGGGATAGTCCTAGTCGTCCTACTTCCGGTGGTATGCGACCTCCTACCAACCGAGACTGCTTCTACTGTGGTGTCTACGGGCATTTCATCGGCGACTGCCAAAAGCGTCATTCAGACATTGACAATGGCATAATAAAAGTCGTTGAAGGGAGGACCACGTTCTTTGATGGTAGACCTATTCCTAGGGAACCTAAGAACAAGACCCAGCAGCAGAAGGCAATCGAGTACAAGAGTAGGCAAAGTGTCAATAAGACCTTCCTGGCGTACGACTTGACCGAGCAGTTCTACATCGGCGAAGAAAATACCCCTGCCTATGACTCCTTGGCAGATGAGATGCGCACATTGCGGGCAGAGAAGACTCTCTTGCGAGAGGCGTTACTACAGAACCAAATGGGAGGAAGTCAAAATACTTCCATGGTTTCGAGTAACACTCAGGCCTCGAGAGGACAAGCCGGAGATCTACTCTGACCGATACAAAAAGATGGCGCAGTTCATCGAGACACATTGGGATGAGAACAATGAAGTTTTCGTCTCAACCAGGAGAAAGGCACCGGCAGATTTAGAAGACGATGAGGGTTTTTGAATAGTTCGAGGAAGGGGGCAGACAACCAAAAGGTTGGGCGCAGAAAACCCCCGGAGAACGCACCAAAGAAGCCTGTACCTGTTGTAGAAATAACGAGACCAGTCCGGACAGTGGCTGCAAGTAGAGCGATCAGGGCTTTAGAAGTCGAACAGCCAAGACCTGAGAAGGCTATATATCCAGACCTGAGAAGGCTATAATATCTAGACCTACGCCAAGGGCAACGGTTTTGAA